>JAHRHZ010000283.1:29494217-29560287 GCA_024137785.1 Ginglymostoma cirratum | reverse complement strand
GCTCCTCTGATGCTGCTTGGCCTGCTGTGTTCATCCAGCTCTACACCTTGTAATCATTTCCTGTTTGTAATCTTAAAACACTATAATATGAGTTTTAAGGGAAAAGTTTTAGATAAATGGTTAACTTCAGAATTTTGGAAATTTGGAATTTAATTTTCAGGCCAGAATTAATTTGTAAATGTTATTTTAACGTATGAGTGAACCTTTAACTCTGAATAAAGAGAATTGTTCATATTATATGTGCATTGGTGTGAACTGGTATTTATAGAAAAATAAGGAAAGCTTGGAATTTTGAAACAATTGAGCAGTAATTTAAACAAAAACTGTCTGAGGGTATGTTCTGAAATCTGATAAAGCTGACAGCAAAGAATTTGAAACAAATAAAGTAAGTTCTGATAAGAGATGTGGTTTTTCCCCATGTTCTCATGGCTTTTGTCTTTGAAAGAAAAGAGGAGTGGTAATGAAATTGTGTCTAAGAACTTTTGTCCTGCCCTTTTAAATCAGCAGAGAATTACTTCATAGTTTTGCAAGTTGACTGTGCATCTCTTAAAACTTATAATACCCAAGATTTCTAAAATTTTAAGTTTTTGAATTGTCAGGCGTTTGGCTGGAGTAACCAATTCAGCTTGAGAATGGATGGATGTTGTGTTTTCTTCTTTCAGACAACTGCAAATGTAGCAAGTTTCACAGCACCTTTGAAAATTTCTAAATTTGTCATCAAGCTTTCAATGTCACAGCACAATGATGGATGAATCATCCTTAGCCCTGCCCAATACTATGCTTGAGCATTTGAGAACCGCAATTAAAAACAGTATTGAAGTTTCAAGGATTTCAAAACACTAAGCCTGGATACAAAAATTTAAAGTTTAAAAGGTGCATTATATTAACACTTTACATGGGTCAGTATTCTAAAGCATTTAAAGGGAACAGTCTCCTGAAATTCAAAGGGATTCTGAGAAACAAATAAGTAGGACAGTCTCCGTGCTTTCAATGTACAAAAAAAAATTAGTTTCCCTTGAGAAATGAGTGAAATTTTAAAGAAAAAGTACATTAGCTAACAACGCCATTTCAATATCGAAAAGTTTTGAGATGGGGAAAAAGGTGAAAAAATGTCATCTGAAGTAAAGAACAAACAAAATGTGATGTCACCTGGAGCAAAACAAAAATATTTGATTTCTGCTTTAAAAATTGAGAATTTAATTGGACTGTAAAATTTCTCCAGGGCTCATGAATAAGAGAGGTTGGTAACTAGTGGGATGTGTAATATTAATTGAGAAGAAGTGATTGAGGCTATGGTTGAGGTTTCAATCGTGCACCCCCTTGACAAATGACATGGCATGAAATAGTTATTGTGGCTAGTAAAGAGAGAGGCCATCTTTGAAATCAGTGAGGCATTGACGGGTGAATGCCTTAGAGAAACTGACCTTAAAAAAATGAAGATAGGGTTAAACCTACTAATACCTACTGAAGTGAACAAAATGAAAGCAGAAAGGAAGAAAATTTGAGTTTGAATAACTAAGGGCTTAGGAGTACATCCACTTGGTAAGATATCCTCAGGATGGATACAGCTGAAGGGAGAGCTGGAGAATCTTAATCCATGTATTTTATTGTTATTAGGTGAAGTGACCTGAAGCTGGAGAATGTTAAACTAAATTAAAGAGCATATATCAGAGTCGATATTCAGATTAGGGATAATAGAACATGCTGGATTTTAATATAAATTATGGAAATGGAGAATCTGAAATCTGAAAATGTAGGAAATTTGGTCAGATCACCATACTCAAAGGTTAAAGAAGGTGTGGTGAACAGCAATGATGAGACAAGGGTTGAGAAGTAAGATCTTATAATATCAAAGCTAGACTACAATGTTTGTTCGTGTCGTGATTTGCTCAAGTTGTAAATAACATTTACAAATTGGATGGAATTCAATCATTTTTCTAGATAATATGATCGGTGACTTGTTTAATAGTTGCAATGAGACAAGTGGAATGTGGGAATATGGGCTATTCTACTTCATAAAGGGAAGTAGTATGGAAAGTATTTCAAGTATAGTCAGTAGGATCAGAACCACATCTTTTGCATCAGCTCACACCCAGTCCTGGTTGAACAGCACATGTGAGATCTCCTTGGAATCAGAGTCACTCTTTTGTAATATGAATATGCCAATTGTTTCAGTCTAGCACGTTTTATATGACCAGGTGAAGCAAGTCATTTAAACACCACATGAGAGCCTCTTGCTTCCCAAAAATAGCTGAATTAATGAGCGATTAATGATGACAACTGTAAAGATTTTATGACAATTGAAGGACACAGTTGGGGAGGCACCCTTAGCAGAGGCAGATCTGGACTTTTATGTAGATGGATGCTGGAGAATAGTGAAACCCTTAAACTGGGTGGGCAATAATAAAGTAAGGAGGAAGAATCTGAGCCCATTGATATCTGTTGGGGAAAATATCAGCTCAGCTAGCCAAACTGAGAGCAATAATGGTTTTAAAAATTGCAGAAGATGAGAGTGAATATTTAAAATTGACACACCAGAACAGTTTGAAAATAGTGAGACAGGGCAGGCCACGAAGGCCATCAGGAAGATATCCCTGAGGTTGATGTCATGAGGCTTCAGGGAGCGGCCAGGGACAAATGATCAGGTTAGGAGAGGCGGGTAGTGCAAAGACCCAATGAAGTATGTCCAGTTGCCATAAAGAGGAACCGAAAAATGGATCAAGAACCCAAATAATAAGATAGAGGAAAAGGTAATTCCCAACAGTCATCACACTCTGGCAGAAAATGAGCTCAACCAATGAAAGTAACTCTTACTCAATCTGTCTTATCGGTTAGTTTTATTAATCCAAAGTGTGGATGTGTAGTATTGCCAAGAATTGTGCAAATATGTAATAGTGACAAGGATGTAGGAAAGATGTACTATATTATTATCTTTGTGCTTGGATGTCAGAACCCCAAAAATGCACGAAAATTGTAAATGCATGATCAGATGAAATGGTTAGGATAGGGAAACCCAAGCATCACTATATGGTGTCACCACAGTCACTCTTGAAGTGACATACAGATAGCCCCTGGGTTGCATATATGTTCTGTTCCTGAGAGCGTTCGCAAGTCAGTTTGTACACAAGTGGAAACACTGTGCACGACAATATAAAGCAGTCGTTCCTAAGTACAGGAGATGTTTGTATGACGGATTTATAAATTTACAAAATTACAAATATGAGCGTTTGTAAGTTGGATGTTCATAAATAAAAGACTCCCTTTATAATGTTTCAGGATTAACAGTCAGTCATGTTCTGCAGACCTAGGATCAAATCATGCCAAATTTAAGTTGAATAGAATTCTAGAATTAAGAGTCTAATGATAACCACGAAACCATTGCCAATTGTTGGAAAAACCCATCTGGCTCACTAATCCTTTGGGGAAGGAAATTTGCCGTTCTTGCCCAATCTGACCTACACGTGACTCTAGACCTACAGCAATGCGGTTGGCTCTTAACTGTCCTCTGGGAAGTTCAGATGGGCAATAAATGCTGGCCTAGCATCCTATGAAAGGAAGAAGAGAAACCAGCAGATTGTTTGGTAGTGTCCATTTTTGCCCGAACTTAGGCAATACGATGTTGTAGATTTGTATAGCACAGAAACAGACCCTTCGATCCAACCAGTCCGTGTTGACCATGTTCCCAAGCTAAACTAGTCCCACCTGCCTGTGCTTGGTCCGTGTCTCTCCAATCCTGAGCTATTCCTGTACTTATCCAGTTCTCCTTTGAACATTTATAACTGTACCTGCATCCACCACTTTCTCCACAGTTCATTTCATATATGAACTGTGTAAAAAGGTTACCCCTCATGTCCTTTTTAAATCTTCCTGCTCTCATCTTAAAAATATACCTCATAGTTTTGAATTCCCCCACCCTAGGGAAAAGACCCTGCTCATTCACCTTATCTATACCCCTCATGATTTTATAAACGTCTAAATTCACCCCTCAGTCTCCTGTGCTTCTCAACTTGCTATACTCCAGTGAAAAGAGTCACATTCTTTCCAGTCTATTTTTATAACTCAAACCCTCCGTTCTCGGGAACATCCTGATAAATCTTTTCTGAAGCGTCTCCTGTTTAATAATACATATATACTACAGTCAGGGAGAGGGGTAGGAGCAGATGGTATGGGAAAGTATTTAATTGAGGGAGGGAGAATTACGATGCAATTAGGCAAGAACTGCAGAGCATAAATTGGGAACATTTCTCCGGGAAATGCACGACAGAAATGTGGAGGTTGTTTAGGGAGCACATGCTATGAGTACTGGATAGGTTTGTCCCATTGAGGCAAGGAAGGGATGGTAAGGTGAAGGAACCTTGAATGACAAGACATGTGGAACAGCTGGTCAAGAAGAAGGAAGCTTACTTAAGGTTGAGGAAGCAAGGAATGGACAGGCTTCCAGAGGGCTACAAGGTAGCCAGGAAGAAACTGAAGAATGGACATAGAAGAGCTAGAAGAGGGTATGAAGAAGCCTTGGTGGGTAGGATCAAGGAAAAGCCCAATGTATTCTATGCTTATGTGATGAACAAGAGGATGGCCAGAGTGGGGGTAAGGCCAATCGGGGATAGTGGAGGGAACTTGTGCGTGGAGTCAGAGGAGGTAGGGGAGGTCCTTAATGAATACTTTGATTCAGTATTCACCAGTGAGAGGGACCTTGACGTTTGTGAGGACAACATGAAACAGACAGACATGCTCGAACAGGTTGATGTTAGGAAGGAGGATATGCTAGAAATTTTGAAAAATGTGAGGATAGATAAGTCCCCTGGGCCAGATGGAATATACCCAAGGTTACAACGGGAAGCGAGGGAAGAGATTGCTGCCCTTTGGCGATGATCTTTGCGTCCTCACTGGAGTAGCACTATATGTTTGGAGGGTGGCAAATGTCATCCCCTTGTTCGAGGACGGGAATAGGGCTAATCCTGGGAATCACAGACCAGTCAGCCTTACTTCTGTGGTGGGCAAGTTATAGGAGAGGATTCTGAGTGATAGTATTTATGATTATTTGGAAAAGCACAGTTTGATTAGAAATAGTCAATGTGGCTTTGAGGGTAGGTCATGCCTCCCAAGCCTTATTGAATTCTTTGAGGATGTGACAAAACACTGATGAAGGTTGAGCTGTGGATATGGTGTATCTGGATTTTAGCAAGGCATTTGGTAAGGTTCCCCATGGTAGGCTCATTCAAAAAGTAAGGAGGCACGGGATTCAGGGAAACTTGGCTGTCTGGATACAAAACTGGCTGTCCAATAGAAGACAAAGGGTGGTAGTAGGTGGAAAGTATTCAGCCTGGAACTCGGTGACGAGTGGTGTTCTACAGGGATCTGTTCTGGGACCTCTGCTCTTTGTGATCCTTATAAATGACTTGGACGAGGAAGTGGAAGGGTGGGTTAGTAAGTTTGCCGATGACACGAAGGTTGGTGGAGTTGTGGATAGCCTGGAGGGCTGTTGTAGGTTGCAATGGGACATGGACAGGGTGCAGAGCTGGGCAAAGAAGTGGCAGATGGAATTCAACCCGGAAAAGTGTGAAGTGATTCATTTTGGAAGGTTGAATTTGAATGTAGAATATGGGGTTAATGGCAGGATTCTTGGCAGTGTGGAGGAACAGAGGGATCTTGGGGTCCACGTCCGTAGATCCATCAAAGTTACTACCCAAGTTGATAGGGTTGTAAAGAAGGCATATGGTGTGTTGGCTTTCATTGACAGAGGAATTGAGTTGAAGAGCGGTGAGGTTCTGCAGCAGCTCTTTCAAACCCTGATTAGACCACACTTGGAATATTGCATTCAGTTCTGTTCGCTTCATTATAGGAAGGATGCGGAAGCTTCAGAGAGGATGCAGAGGAGATTTACCAGGGTGCTGCCTGGACTGGAGGGCAGGTCTTATGAGGAAAGGTTGAGGGAGCTAGGGCTTTTTTTATTGGAGCGAAGAAGGATGAGAGATGACTTGATAGATGTGTACAAGATGATGAGAGGCCTAGATTGAGTAGATAGCCAGAGACATTTTCCCAGGGCGGAAATGACTATTGCGAGGGGGCATAATTTTAAGGTGATTGGAGGAGGGTATAGGGAAGATGTCAGAGGTAGGCTCTTTACACAGAGTGGTGGGCATGTGGAATGCACTGCCAGCAGTGGTTGTGGAGTCAGATACATTAGAGACATTTAAGCGACTCTTGGATAGGCAAATGGATGATAGTATAATGTAGGATATGCAAGGTAGTTCGACCTTAGTAGGATAATAGGTCGACACAACATTGTGGGCCGAAGGGCTTTTACTGTGTTGTACTGTTCTATGTTCTATGTTCTGTCCTTCCTGTAACAAGGTAACCAAAACTGCACATAGTACTTCAGAAGAGGCCTCACCAATGTTATATACAACCTCAACATGATGGACCAACTCCTAAACTCAAAAGTCTGATCAATGAAGGCAAGCGTACTAAATGCCTTCTTAACCACCCTGTCGACATGTGACTCAAATTTCAAAGAATTATGTTCCTGAGAATGTTCCAAAGAATTATAAGTCCTGTCCTTGTTTGTATAATCAAAATGCAATACTTCACATTTATCCAAATTAACTCCATCTGCCACTCCTCACCCCCTTGACCCAATTGATCAAGATCTCTTTCTAATCTTGGACAATATGTTTTTCATTAATAAGTATGCTTCCTGGGTGGCCACAGAAATGGCGAGCGAGTGCAGTTTGAGGTTCAGAGCAAAACTATGTCACCATAGCAATAGATGTATAAGGCAAAGGATTTTTAAGGGTCTTAAGCACCTATGATAATCTGATGTGAGATTAATGCAAGTTTCTGCTCCAGATTTCAGAATCTTTTAGAATAGGAAACTTGCACCTACTTGGAAGGGTATGGGATACCTGTTCTGTGTAAGGTGATACTGATCATGTTAAGGACCACCCAGATAGTTCAGGTGTCTGGCGACTTCAAAAAGAGGTCATGCTGAAAGGGAAAGTGCAGGCAAATTTTGCAAGAGATTAACCAAATCAGCAATGGCTTTGGCCAGTGCAGAACAAATAATAATTTGCCAGGGACTTTTTAAGAGTAGGAGGCATGGCAGCTTTTGGCGTTTTTCTATTCTTCATAATTTGTCAGTGTTGTAGGAGGACACTGCTATTGAAAGGATTACTGTCTGTGGTACAGGACTATGTGCAGGTATCTCAGAGAAAATTGGACTGCATGCAATATGATAGAATACTTTAGGATTCCTCTTGATATCTGGATGACTGGCTTTCTGAAGGAGCGGACGGGTTCTCCACATATATTGTGGCATATTTGGGTTTTGCTCATGGCCAAAACGGGGTTTTGAAAGAGGAAAAGTACAAGGCAGTTCAGAAACAATTCATGTATATGCTTTTAGAACTGGTTAAGATCTGTATGTTACCACTGTCTGGCAGTACAAAAGGGGATACAGAGATATTGCAAGAATGAAGCCAGAACCTTATACAGAGATATTGCAAGAATGAAGCCAGAACCTTATACAGAAGTAGTAGGTAATTCTGTAGGTAGAACGAATTGTGATTGTGTAATATGTGGTTCTGTGTGTTGTATCATGTAATTGGATATTGGTGCCATTCCTGAGATTCTAGAAACAGTATAACCATGACCCTGCGTACCTGATCATTGGAATTGGGCACTGGCTATGGATGTGTATAGTTCTCCTTGCATATGCATGAATAAAACTAGTGAATAAATTAACTTGAGTCTTGTCTGATTACTGCGGGTATCAGAGGGAGGAAGACCCTTCCACTTCACCCAGTTTACCTGTCTGACGGAATCAGGTTATCAGTAAACACTGAATATGTTTCTGTACTTCACAAAAATCACTGTCTATTACAAATAAGTAAATACTTTAAGTAAAATATAAGTAAATAAGTGTGACATCACAGCATGTGCCTCTACCATTTAAAATTCTAATCCCCTTTTAAAACTCATACTTGTTCGGTTCTCTGCAGACCTTCCTTCTAGCTTCTCCTTTCTTTTTCAGCCTTGATAAGTGGGGTAGGTTAGTGGCAGGAAGGGTAAAGCTGTAAGTGCACCCACCAAACTCAAATGTTATGTTTAGTATGAAGGATAATGAGCAACATTGTGACAACTCAGTTCAACACAGGAAAAGTGTCACGTCGGTAGAACATAACTCTGAAACACCTCCAGTCACACTTAATCTTGAATTACAATGTATGCCTTTTTTGAAAACAAAAGAATAGACAATGAAAAATGATTGAGCAATAAGATTCTGTACAGTGAAATTCATTGATTATCATGAAAGCTTGTGTGGATTACCCTCTGCTCAAGGGAGACTCTGAAATGTCTCACTTGATGGGTATCAAGGAAGCGTCAATGAGAAAGACTTCAAAGGGGAGATGTGTATTTTAAACAGAACTGTAATGTCTTGTAAGTTACCTCAGACAGTGAGTGTGATGACAGAAGGGTAGTCTGGGTGAGATATATATCTGTTTTTCCCACTTTCAAGAATGGACAAGAACAGGGGTGAAAAGCCAATCCTAACTGGCTGTATGCATTAGCGAACTAGTGTGCTGCGAAGATCAGAGCTTGAATACAGCCATTGAGCACACCAGCACTTCAGGTGAAAATGAAAGAACACACTTGCTCAGTGCTGCCAGTGAACCACCATTTAAAGGTCACTAGATCAAAGCATCTCAGATATTGGCAAAGCTAAGCATTTCAAAGCAACTGTTTACCTACCAATATTTGTACAATTATTATCTTGTATTAAAGGGTCTTTGACAAGTGAGGCACCTTGCCTGGAATCATAAATTGAAAAACCTTGCCTGGGGACTGGTTGTAACAAAAGCCAGAAGTCAAAGGAAAAGGTGCTATATTGAAAGACTTCAACTATAGGCATCATTTTTATCTTTTTAAAATGTAATTTCTTCAGCAGTGGGCAACAATAATGCAGTGTTTATTCCTTGTTGCCTTGATTTTGCAGCAGTGTCTGTGTCAGTATACAATATTTGAATCAGCTCAACTTCATCTCTTGTTTCTAATCAAGTCATGTCATCGAAGTACCGGAGAATACTGTATGTCTGAAGTTGTTCTCTTTCAGAGAAAGTAATAAATACTCATCAGTCTACGCAGCTGGGTGTAAGAGATCATATGGTATTGCTTGAAGAGGAGCTTGGAGGTTACTTGACGCTTTGACCAAAGATTGCTATCAAACATTGCAAGTATTGACTGATCATTCATTCATTTTGCCATTTGTGGGACGCTATTTTGTGCAAATTGCCTCCTGATTAACTGATCATTTATGTCATTGGTGTCTGCAGACTTTGATAAATTAATTGCCACATTTGTCCGTGTGATAACTGAAGGATATGAACTTAATTTAGAATGTCAGATTTCTATCAAGCATGTTGAAAAATAATCTGGATTACTTTCCTATTTTCTTTGGAATCAAAGACTGTGGGTCCAGACTCTGAGATCTACAAATTGTTATTTGCTTACATTTGACTAGTCTTATTTGAGTCCACAACAGAACACAGCATCCTTTTTGAAAAGTTTAGTATAACAAGAAAGTTTATTATATTCCACAGGCATTATTTAATTGTTGAAATTTAAAATTTTTCTTTTTCAGTACTCCTGAAACTAGCAGTTGTCTAATTTGATGCAGATAAATTAGTCATTACATTTGCCAATTTGCGTCATGAGGCAATCAAAGTTAAAATTAAATCTTCTTTAAGTATTTTTCACTGGTTTCATTTCTGAACAAAAATTCATAAAGAATATGAAAAATGAGGTGTCATTAGAGCTACAGGATTCATGGGGATTTTATATGAAGCCTGTTTAATCAGAATAGTGCAGCTATTAATATTCATAAAGTCAGCTTGAATACAAATGACAGTCAAAGGAAGCTGAGATTTCATATATTTTCACAGAATGAATATATTATAATACAGCTTAAAAAATTAATGGTATTTTGTTTAAATTAGAGAATGGTGAGACTCCAGGAGTCCTTATCAAAACTGAAATTAGAACTTTTTGCCAGGATGTGATTATAGTTACTTAATATTTTTAACCAGTCAACAAATGAGCTTTGGTCAGGTAATATGGATGTATGTTTTGAATGGTACGAAGGAAAGATCCAGTGCCTTTTTTTTTTTTTTGCTTGAATGATTCATTCTAGATTCTGTTTCTGAAACTTGAAGTCTTTTTTTCTCTTTTCCTGAAGAGAATTCAAGGTAGAAAAAGCTGAATGGACAATGGGCTGAGGAGTTGCAAATGGAGTTTAATTTAGATAAATGTGAGGTATTGCATTTTTGTAATGCAAACCAGGGCAGGGCCTGTAGAGTTAATGGTAGGGCCCTGGGGAGTGTTGCACAACAAAGAGAATAAGGGGTGCAGGTGCATAGTCCCTTGAAAGTGGAATTGCAGGTAGGCAAGGTGGTGAAGGAAGCATTTAGCAAGTTTGCCTTGATTAGTCAGAACGTTGAGTATAGGAGTTGGAATGTCATGTTGTAGCTGTACAGGACATTGGTGAAGCCAATTTTAAGAATACTGCGTACACTTCCAGTTGCATTTCTGTAGGAAAGATGTTGTTAAACTTGAGAGAATGCAGAAAAGATTTACAAGGATGTTGGAGGATTTAGGTTATAGGGAGAGGCTGAATAGGCTGGGTTTTTTTCCCCCCAAGAGCGTCAGAGGCTGAGGGGTGACCTTGTTGAGGTTTATAAAATCATGCAGGGCACGGATAAGGTGACATGCCTGAATAGACAATATCTTTTTCCTAGAGTGGGGGAATCCAAAACTAGAGGGCATAGGTTTAAGGTGACAGGGGAAAGATTTAGAAAGGACCTGAGGAGTAACTTTTTCAGGCAGAGGGTGGTGTATATATGGAATGAGGTGGTGGAGGTGGATACAGTTACAACATTTAAAAGGCATTTGGATGTGTATATGAAAAGAAAAGGTTAAGAGGGATACGGGCCAAATGCTGGCAAATGGGACCTGGTTAGATTGGGATGCCTCGTTGGTGAGGACAGGTTGGACCGAAGGGTCTGTTTCCTTGCTGTATGACTCTATGACTGTATTTGCTTTTATGTTGCAGTAATTACACTTAAGATAGACTATTTGTGGTGTACCATTTTTCTTCTGTCAAGTACGAAACTTACTTCTGTCAAGTACAGGATAGACACAAAAATCCAATACAATACAAGGCCCTTTGGACCACCAAGTCTGTGCTGATTCCTAACCCTTATTTAGACCTGCTACTTATTGCCCATACATCGTTTCTATCCTTCTGTTTGCCTTCAGTTCATATGTCTAACAAGATGTGTCTTAAACACTGCTAACATCTTATGTCCACTACCTGTACTGGCATTGTGTTCCAGGCAGTCACCACCCTCTTGTGTGAAATACTTTCCCTGCACTTCTCCCATAAACTTCCCCCTCTCACCTTGAACCTGTGCCCTCTTGTAGTTGACCTTTCCATCTTGGGGGAAAAAAAAAACTTCTAAATATCCACCCTATCTATGCCTCATAATTTTGTAGACCTCTATCGGGTCGCCCCTCAGCCTCTGTCTTTCGAGTTTATCCAACCTCTCCTCATAACTAAAGTCCTCTAGACCAGGCGGTATCCTAATAAACCCTTCTCCGCACCCTTTCCAAAGCATCCTCATCCTATTTGTAGTGTGGCGACCATAACTGTGGTTATGGTCCAAATGTGACTTAACTAAAGTTTTATACAGCTGTAACATAACTTATTGACTTTTATATTATGCCAGATTTCAAAGGTGCAACGATTTATGCTAAATAGCAAAGGTGCATTAATTAATTGGTAAGTGAGTTCTGATTATTCAAGGCATTGCCATGAACAGTGTTCACTGAGATATTGTTATCCATTTTTGTGTATGGATACAATTATTAATGTGCAGTGCCTGGACATGTTTCTTTATGGACAGAGGCTACATTCCTGTGTATGGATATATATAGTTTCTAGCAAGCATAAGTGAGTTGTGCTGTGATCTAATTATCTTAAGCAGGTTGATTAATGTGATTCTTAGAGTACTCTGGATTGTTCAGCAAGTTCTGGTGAACTGTACAATGATATCTGTTTTTCGACATTGTTTTCTATTTTGCAAGCCTGGGCTCATTGACTACTGTCCATGTTATGCTTATTGTCATCTTTACTAAATCTTTGTATGCAGTTTTGTTTAAATTTTGATGCCTTGTATCCTCCATAGCCTTTTGTATCATGGTCAAATGCTGGGCTTACTCTGGTAGTACAGTTTATTGCTTGCTGTCACTTCTCCTTTTTAACACCTTCCTTAAAACCTGCTACTGACTATTATCCAAAGTTGAGACAATTCCCTAATATCTCCGTATGTGGCTTTGCATCCAATTTTGTTGGATAATGACCCCATGAAATGCCTTGTGATGTTTTTAGTATGATGGCGGTATAACTCACAAATTGGTTGCTGTCTTTTGAACCTTTTGGCGGATTGGTTGCCATGCTTACCTGGAGGAAAACCATGACAGCATTCCAAAAATTTGAAGCACTGTGGTATGCAGTTTAGGTAGGAAATTTCCATATAACAGGGTTATTTCTCTTTCAGGTGAACCTCTTGTAGATAAATGTGACTTTTGTATATTTGGAGTTGCTGCTTTGAGCTGTAGCATGATACAAATTGAGCAAGGAAATATTTGAGGAAAATATCTTTGGATCATTCTTCCACGTCATCTTCTAGCCAGTTAAAAGTATTTGAGAATGGACTAGGAACTAACAAATATCCTTCAAGTAAGGCTTGTTCGATATACTCCAAGGAATAGAAGAAAATAGTTGAAGAGCTGAGGCTTGCTTTTTCAAAAATAAAAATCTTACTTGTGAACTGAAGTAAACTACTAATAAAAATACCATTTTTGTATAAGCTTAATCTGATGATACTTTTTCTAAAAAAAAAAATCCAAATGTCAGGTGTTGGGACATTGATCTTCCTTGGCATTCTGGTCATTTGATAAACGATAAGCATATTTACATTAAAATTTGAAAAGTGAGGATTAGATGTTGCTGCAGTGTATGCTGGAAATTATGTACAGTTGTGTGCATAAACACTGATCTTCAACTGAAATATCCCAACACTTCAGTACTAACTAGAATTCCACTAAATCTGATGCGCATTTTCCTGTCTAAAAACCTTAACTTCGTGACTCAGCCTATTCCAAAAACCTGCTCACAGCTGAAATCTTTGCATGGAGCTATGATAGTTAACCTATCAGTTTCTAAAGACTTTTTATGATTGTTAACTGCATTTTTCTCAAATTGGCCAGCAGCTGTTCTGGTTGAAGATTGATGAAACAGCCGTTAGCCATGGTTCTTAGCTCAGTGACAGGACTTTCACATTACAGACTACATGAGGCAGTGTGGTGACAGATTTGTTGGTAGCTGTGCTAATTTTGAATAATACTTAAGATGGGACTCCTGTGACACAGTGGTAGTGTTCCTGCCTCTAAGGTCCAGGTTCAAGTCCCACTTTGCTCCAGAGCGTGTTGTAAATGCACGTGTGCATGATGAAAATAACTACTTTAATCAAGTCCTGCTATTTATTTGGAGCTGATGTGTGATTTTGAACTTGTGTATCCTTGCACATAAATAACCTATAAGCATATCCCTGTCACTTATCCAAATCCATTGTTATATCATTACCCATAAACATATGGAACCACACATTTGAACTCAATACATTTCCCATTGCCCACCTGAAAGCCCAATGCCATTTAAATCGGCAAAGCCAATTTTGATTTGTTTAGCTTTTCATTGAAACATAAGCATACAATGCTTCCAAGTTTGCTTTAACAATAGAACAGAAGTTTATTAACAAAACAAAATAATTCAAATTAAAATAAACTGAATTATCTACTTAAATTAAAAGCCTTTTAAGCGCATAGTAAAACTATAATCCATTTGAACTCAAAGCATTCCTTTATAAATTGAATTATAAAATGAAAAGAAAAGCAGCAGCTTTTGTACAATGCACAAAACATATTTTAGTACATTATCCAAAAACATGCCTGTGTTCAAGAGGTGGCTAGATATAGTGCTTGGGGAAAATTGAATCAAAGGTTACGGGGAGAAAGCAGGATTAGGCCATTGAGTTGTATGATCAGCCATGATTGTGATGAACGATAGAGCAGGCTCGAAGGGCTGAATGGCTGCCTCCTGCTCCTATTTTCTACATTTCCATGTTTATAGTATCTAAAAATGCCACTTATACAGAAGTTACCCAGAATACCTGTCTCTCTTACTTCGAGAGGTTTAAGCCACTTGTGCCTTTAACTTATATGTGCAATTACAGATCGCTACTTCCTAGAGCTTTTTGTGTACCTGAACATACTCAACATACTCAACTTCAAGTAACTGCTTCAGAGTTTTATCCCAACCCTTCTGGTTTTGGATTACCGCTATTTACTCTAAGGTAACCTAGATTCATATGTTCTTCCTTTCTCAGGAGTGCTGGTCCATACGAGCTTCTTCACTGAAGACTTCACAGGACTGCTTCAAGCTTGAAAGTAAAACTAAAAAAAGTCTCCCTAAGCTTTTGGTGTTTCGTTTAAACTTTTATGAAAACTCGCCTGATTTTCTAAGTTGAAGCTTGTTAATTTTGTTTCGTTATAAAATTTTATCAATATACACAAAAGCCCATTAATCCTAAAGCTAGGCCTCAAAAGCTATTTTAAAAGACGTCAACATGAGTACAGAAATTCTTAAAGTTTATAATTAACTTCAGGCACAGAAAAGGATATATCTCTCACTGACATAAAATCTAGTAACTCAAACTTGCAGTTAATTAAGACCATAAGACCATATGAAATAGGAATAAATGTAGGCTGTTTAGCCTTTCAAGCCTGCTCTGCCATTCAATAGAGCCATAGCTGATCCAATATTCCTCATGTCCACGATCCTACCCTTTACCCAAAACCCGGATTCCTCTACTGTTCAAGGATTTATTTATCTCAGCCTTAAAAATACAGAACGACTCTGCCCCCACAGCTCTCTGTGGCAAGGAGTTCCAAAGACTAACAGCCCTCAGACAAAAGAAATTCCTCCTCATCTCAGTCTTAAATCGATGGCCCTCTATTTTGAGATGAAGTCCTCTGGTCCTAGAATCTTCCCTGAGGGGCAACACCCTCTTGGCATTTGCCCTATTGAGCCCCCTTCAGAATTCTATATGTTTCAATGAGATTCCGACCCATTCTTCTGAACTCCAGTGAGCAGAATCCCAACCTATTCAGTTTTTAGTCATAAGACAGTTCTCTATACTAGGGATTCTCTGAACTGTCTCCAATAAAATGATACCTTTCCTTTAAATAATGGGACTAAAACTGCTAATAGTACTCCAGACATTATTTCATCAGCACCTTGTACAGCTGCAGTAAAACTTCCCTACTCTTACAATCTAATCCCTTTGAAATAAGGCCAACGTTCCATTGGGCTTCCTGATTACCTGCCATTCCTGTGTGCTAGCTTTCTATATTTTGCACACAGGTACCCACCATTAAATTTAAATTACTAAATTTAATCAATATCTCTGTAAACTGTTCGTATGCCTCTCAAAACCTGCTTTTCTACCTATTTTAGCGTTGTCTACAGATTTGGTGATAATAAGTTTGCTTCCTTCCTCCAAGTTATTAACATATATTATAAACAGTTTTGGTCCTAACTCTGATCCCTGTGGAAACTCACTGGTTGTGGGTCACCAAACTGCAACAGAGCCCCTTATCCTAACTCGCTGTTTCAAGCTCATGAGCAAATTCTTTATCTATGCCAATATACTACTTCCAACATCATATGCTGTTAACTTATAACTTGACCTTTTGTGAGGTACCTTGTCAAACACTTTCTGTCCAAGTCCAAATACAACGCATCTATTGGTTCCCCTGTATCCACTCTGGTTGAGACTTGCTAAAAATGCTAATAAATTAGTCAGACAGGAAAGCCTTTCATGAAGTTATGCTGAATCTGCTTGAATAGATTATGATCTTCCAAATTATGTATTAGTTGATTCCATTATTTTTCCAAATTTTTTTCCAAATTATTTAGATGTCAGGCTAATCGGCCTATAGTTAACCACTTTTGCCTCCATTTTTGAATAAAGGTGTCACACTAGCATTTTTCTAATCTTGTAGTAATTCTCCAGAATACAGCAATTTTTTTGGAAAATTACAACCAATGCATCTACTATTTCTGTAGCTAGCTCACCCTCTTTCTCTTTTAGAATTGTAGGATGCAAGCCATCAGGGCTGAGGGTCTTATTAGCCTTTAGTCCCATTAATTTGTTTAGTGCTGCTTTTTTAGTGATGGTGATGGTACTTAATTCCTCCCCGTATTCTTTTGTTTTGTTGGAATGTTTGAAGCATCTTCCACCATAAAGAATGATGCAAAGCAGCTGTTTAATTCCTCTTATGTTTCCTTATGGGGAGGTGATGGCCTTGTGGTATTATCACTGGACTGTTAATCCAGAGACCCAGATAATGTCTGGGGACCTGAGTTCGAGTCCCGCCATGGCAGATGGTGGAATTTGAATTCAATAAATATCTGGAACTAAGGGTCGAATGATGACCATGAATCCATTGTCACTTGTTGGAAAACCCATCTGGTTCACTAATGTCCTTTAGGGAAGGAAACTGCCATCCTTACCTGGTGTGGCCTACATGTGACTCCAGAACCACAGCAATGTGGTTGATTCGTAACTGCCCTCTGGGCAATTAGGGATGGGCAATGAATGCTGCCTAGCCAGTGACACCCTCATCCCATGAATGAATAAAAACAAATTCCCCAAAACAATCTTCCCACTTATTTTCTAAAGGGTCTCTCTATTCCTTTCTATATATTTGAAAGAAGCTGTAGTTGTCAATTTTTATATTACTTGCTGGTTTGTCCTCATAGTTTATTTTCTCTTTCTTTATTATCTTTTTTCTTTTTCTAAATCACACACTTTACATCATAAAGGTCATTAGCATCCTTAGACTCCCGGGTTGTAGAACATACACAATATTTACAATGATATCATCTGTCAGTTCCCTTGAGAACCTTGGCCTAAGTTTCCATGGTTAGAATGGAAACTGCAGGAATTACCAAACTAGTCTCCCATGGGTGAGCAAAAGGGTCTTATTATTGAATGTGTTGACCTCGCCCTTTTCCTTCTCATTTTAACAAGTGGATTTCAAGTACAGAAGCAAGGATGCTCTTGCTGCAATTGTGTAGGACCTTGGTGAGACCTCCAGTATTGTGTGAAGTTTCGGTCCCCTTATCTGAGGAAGGATGTTCTGGCTATGAAGAGGGTACAACAAATATTTGCCAGACTGGCTCCTGGGTTGACAATATTGATGTATGAAGAGAGACTGGATTGTTTAGAACTATATTCACTGGAGCTTAGAGGAACGAAATGTGGGTGAGGGAATTTCATAGAAACCTATAAAATTCTAACAGTGTCAAACAAGGTAAACACAAGAAGGATGTTTCTGATGACCAGGGGAGTCCAATATGAGGAAACCCAGATTAAGGATGCAGGCCATTTAGGATGGAGATGTGGACAAATTTATTCACCCAGAGACTGCTGGAATCCTCTGCCGCAGAAAGCTTTTGAGGCCAAAATTTTTTTTTCAAAGGGAATTAGGTATAGCCCTTGGGGATAAAGTAGTCAGAGGGAATGGGATGAAGATGGCAGCAGGATACTGAGGTAGATGATCACCCATGATCATATTGAATGACAGTGCAGGCTAGAAGAGTGAACAGCCTACTTATGCTCCTATTTTATGGTTTTTAGCATCTTGTGGAATTGTAGCCCGGCTGAATGCTGCTGGTGGAAACATTTGATTGTGACTTTGCATGATTTGATGGACGGGAACATTCTCTTCTTGAGCTGCCTTGAATCTCTTTAACAGAATTTCTTTCCATAGTGAGGCAGCCATTCTCGTCCTCTTCCTTGCTTGAGAAAATGTTTGCTTATCAAATTGTTATAAGATTTTTTGCCTTGTGCTCGAGAACATTTGACAAATGCTGTGGTAAAATCTCACATTCCGTTGTAGTGTCCTGTTTTCATTTGCAGCACTACTTTCCACTTGTAATGATGTCACTTTTCACTGTTCCACAGATTTAGCCATATTTGAAGGATTTTAACATCCTTTCACAGTGAGGTCTCAGTCATGATTGATGCCTTGCTCATGATTTCATGTTGTAGCGCGGTCCAACTCTGTTCTGGTTGGTGTGATCAAATAACAATCATACATAAATTTGGTTAATCTGGTGTTATCAGTTTGGAAATATGGCTTTTCACTGGCATCCTTCTGTTGAATTTCTTATTCTGTGGGAAGGAATGGATGACACTTTTCCACAAGTGGAATTTTTGGTTTTCCGAATATGACTTCCTGCAATTTCAATGTACCAAACATAACTCGCTAAAATTTAGCGTACCTTATTATTTATAAACCTATGCTAAAAGGTGCTTTATGGATGAATTACTTTTCAATTATGCCTTCTTGTCATTGATTAATTTGTTATTTGTAACCTAAATATTCGCCTTGGGTATGTCATGGCATTAAATAACTCCAGATAGCTTAATATTTTCCACACTATTGAAAGTTGAAGTATGTTATTGAATGCCTGCCTTGAAAGAGTTCGATGGTAAAACATGCTTATATAAGTGGTGCACCAAGACCTGGAGTTGAACTTGAAATCATAATGTCATAACTTCAAGTCAAAGTGCTATCCTCTGAGTCAAATTGACTATAAAAAATTGTTTCGATCTTTATGGGACAAGTACATGATAAACTAGGTTGTCATTAGTGCGAAAGTAAGGGTGTGCAACATTTAGTTGGGTTTGAGTAGATATAATCTTTCTTTCAATGTCACTGAGTCACTCCTGCAAGTGGACCCTTCCCCCATCACCTTTTGATCCAATACACATTCTTTCTGGCCATTAATTAACCACTACACGACTAGAGAATTGTTATCAATAGCTGCTTCTCCAAACATCAGCTTGTGAATTCTAACCCTCACGTCCTTCTGGATTCTTGCAAACCGAAGTCACAGTGCTTGTTTCATGATTGATGTGAAACAAAATAGTAATTCATCCATAAGGAACAGAGGCAATTGCTGTTCATGGCCTAATGGATGCAGCCCTTAAAAATTCTGATGTATCAATATTTAGCTGTTGGATTTCATGGAGTTTGTAGTTTTTCATAAATCCAAGACTGTCAGCTTGATTATTTCACTGCTCACTTGGTCTCTCTTTCTCTCTCTTTCTCTCTCTCTCTCTCTGTGTTCTTCCTACAGCAACCACTCTCCTGTGTGTTTTACGTCTCTGTCTGTCTGTCTCTCTCTCCTTACCCTCCCACCGTCACCAAGTTACTGTGTGGTTCAGAGATAGTAGGAACTGCAGATGCTGGAGAAACTGAGATAACAAGCTATGATCTATTTCCACACTCCCTCAGTCAGCCATTTGTTAACCTTCTGAAATATAAGACTTACATTGCGGGATGCCTTCCTTTGTTTTAAGCCTTTCCTTCAAATCTATGTTTTCAGCAAGCCTTCTTAACTGCCATTTTTGTCTTTGTGCCATTCATCTAATGACACTTCTGTGAATTATATTTCTTTGTTACGTAAATGAAAATTATTGAGTTGTTGGTGCATTTTTTCTGGCTTCATATAGACTGATTTTATACATTCATTCAAAAATTTAAACTATGGGTTGCAATAAATACACCTTGTGGCCTGAGCCAACTATTTATGTCTTTCACAATGTACTATTTCAATCTCTGGGTTCAATGCCCAGTGAGATTTTACTTGATATTACTTTCAGTTAATACAATTTGTCCATCCCTGTTTATTTCATCACAGTCAATTTACAACTCCTGACTCAGCTCCCTGTCTGGAATAGATTTAGCTTATTTACATGACTCAGTAGTGATTGGAACCAGGTGGATGTTATTGACTGAGATGCTTGATTTGGTTTGTTAACTTGGGCCAATCAGGGAGCCCTGGCTGACAGATATAAACAGACAATTCAGAATCACCTCCTTTGAGTCCATGCTGACTGGCCATAGCCTGTCTACTTGCACATGTAAGTTCTGAGATGCTATCGGTTTTATTCGGCTGTATGAGAACCAGGGGAATCCGTATTGGGATTTTTGATGAAGTTAAGATGACTAGCAGAGGCATGTGATTTTCATTTAATCCTGACTGAGATACTGAGATACTATTTGGTATGAGGATTAATGATGTAACTTCGCAAAAGTGCCTGATAGCTGAAGCCCAACTGGACTTCAAACAGGCAGTACAGCTGGCTTTGTTACTAAAAAATGGAGCAGGTGGAGCATGGGTGCTACAGGGCATCTCAGTGGAAGTGGACACCCTCACCTGTGTGACTGAGCTTGGGGGACGCCACTTGAGTGTAGGCAATTGCAGAACCTCATACAGGGCATATCCTGAGCAGTGGAAACCTAGGCCAGCCCACAGCAGAACCGCACAACAAAGCCAAGCCTCAGCCAAATGGCTAAAATGTTCTTCAGGATCTGGACTGGCTAGCCATTGTAGTTGTTTGCAGGTATGTGGATTGAGACAGCAAAGGACTCCTAAAAGGTCTGACCTGAGTAATAAAACCTGTGGACCAGTATCCAGGAGAGTGTACATCCTGGAAGATGTACGGTTAATGTATGGTTAAGCGGTCACCAGGTTCTCATGGAAGTAGATGCGAGTGCAACTGTATCTGTGATTGCAGAACCTGTCTTAAAAGATTCGCTGTGGACTTAACCCTTAAGTTTGAGCAAGATCTCTGCTAGATTGAGAACATACACTGTGGAACTATTAGGGTACAGATTAGGTACGACTTTGGTTCTGGTCACCTGTGAGAGGCAGTTGGTGGTGTTACCACTGGATGTACTAAGAAGCTTGGGCCCAAGTCTACTGGGGTGGAATTGGTTGAGAAAGATTCCCCTTGATTGGCTCAACATTTAGAAAATAGCCGCTTCAGTGAAGTCCTAATGAAACACTCAGGAGTTTTTCAGGAAGGGCCAGGAAGCAATTCTGTGCTTTTGCAAGGCCCATCCAGTACCATGTGCCTTGTGGACAAAAGTAGAGGCAGAAATCAGGTGGCTGGAAAGCGAAGGAATCCTTAAACCAGTGCAGTTTGCGGATTGGGCAGCACCAGTTGCACTGATTGTGAAGCATGTGGGGATTTTAAGCAAACAGTAAACAGCTTCTCACAACTGGATAAATACTAAATCCCTTACATAGAGGACTTGTACACAAAATTGGCGGGAGGGTGGGGGCAGTCCTTTACAAAGCTGGACACGAGCCATGCCTACCTGCAATTGCAGCTAAATGAAGAGTCCCAGAAGTATGCCACAATTAATACCCGTAAGGGTTTATACCAATTTATGAGACTGCCATTTGGGGTATCATCAGCCTGCACCTTTTTACAGTGGATGATGGAGAACATTTTGCAATGGCCACCCCAAGTTGCCACTTATCTGGATGACGTACTAATAACAGGGAAGACCAATAAAGAGTACTTGGAGAACTTGGACATTATGCTTAAAAGTTCCTCACAGGTGGGCATAGGCCTTGGAAGGGAAAATTGTGTGTTCCAGGCACACCGAGTGACCTACTTGGGCTACAGAGGCGACAAGAATGGCTTACAGCATTGGAGAATAAAGTGAGGGCAATCAAAGGTATCCCAGCTCCCATGCCTGTACTGGAGTGTAGGGCTTCCTTGGATTAGTGAATTATTACAGGAAATTCATCTGTAACTTGGCTTCTATCTTTGCATCCTTATACCTGCTATTGAAAAAAGATCAGCCTTAGAAATAGTCTCATAGCCAAGAAGTAGCCTTTAGGGGAGTGAAAAAGCTGCTATTGTCATCTAAGGTATTGGCTCACTAAGATCCGAAGCGAGAGGTAGTGCTGACATGCAATGCCTCCCCTTGAGGTATCAGAGTGGTGTTGCCTCACCAGTGGTCCACAAGAGAGGAATGCCCAATAGCATATGCTTCCCCCATTTCGGCTGATGTTGAATGCAAGTGTGAGCAGATAGAGAAGGAAGGTTTGGTGGTCATTTTTGGTGGGAGAAAGTTCCACCAATACCTTTGCAGACATGCTAATAGACCACAGATCCCTGCTAGGACTAGTTAAAGAAGACAAGATGGTGCCTGTCCATAGCTTCTGGTTGAATTCAGCGGTGGGCTCTTATTCTCAGCACGTACAAGTACAGGCTGGATCACCATCCAGGAAGCCAACTGGCGAATGTGAATGCCTTGAGCAGCCTCCCACTGGCAGATACTCCACCAATGGTGCCCCCCCGGAATATCCAATTGGACACAAAAAGATCCTATTCTGGCAAAACTAAAACAGCTGTTGCTAATGTGGAAAACAATAGGGCCCTCACAACCAGGATTGAAACCTTTCTGGACCTGGTGAGATCAGATCACCATTGAGAATGGCATATTACCATGGGGAGCAAGAGTGATTGTCCTGAGTAAGGGTCGCTGCCAGATACTAGCTGAACTCCATCAGGGTCATCCAGGGGTTCCCAAAATGAAGATGCTAGTGAGTATGTCTGATGGTCAGGATTGGATGCTGACATAGCTGCTTTGGTTGGGCAGTCCCCTCAGTGCCAATAGGACAAAACTTGCTGCTGGTGTTGCTCTCACATTCGTGGGAATGGATGGGTAAACCCTGGACTCAGTTACATGTTGATTATGCTGGTCCTTTTGTGTTTCTAGTCATTGTGGATGCCCATTTAAAGTGATTGGATGTGCACAGAGTTCATTCAGCAAACTCAGTGGTGAGGATTGAAAAGCTGCGAGCATCGTTTGCGATAAACAAACTACTGGAGCTATTGGTCACTGACAACGGGACATAATTTACCAGCAGGGAATCCATGTATTTGCTAAAGCCGAATGGCATTCGGCACGTTTGAACAGTTCCATACCATCTGTTGTTCAGTGGTCTGGCAGAAAGAGTGGTCCAAATGTTGAAGACCGGCTTAAAGAAACAACCTACAGCTTCACTTGATACCAAACCGTCCCAGTTCCTATTTGATTATAGGATCACTCCAAATGCCACAACAGGGATAGCACCAGCAGAGTTACTGATGGGGAGAAAACCCTGCACCAGGTTAAACTTGATATTCCTGGACCTGGGAAGGGAGGAAGGGTGAAACGGCAGCAGGAACGCCAATGCTGAACACATGCTTCCCCTAAGCGAGAAAGACAGTTTACTTCAGAGGACAAAGTTCGGTGCTGGAACTACAGAAATGGCTCTCCGTGGGTATGAGGTGAGGTCAGTTCCTGTGGCACACAAAGTTCGGCTAGGTGAGGCCATCCTGAACAAACGTAGATCACCTGAATGCTGTTACCTTGTAAACATGGCAGGAGCAAAACATAACTAGCCCCTTAGAACAGTCAGAACGCCTGTCAGAAACCGTGGGTTCTCCCCCTCAACCTAGTGTTGAGGAAACCGCAGAGTCTGAGGTAGAAGCTACTTCTATACTGTTACCATTGGAAAAAGAGGAGGCACCTCTCCCAAGATGCCCCGGACGCAAGAAAAAGTCTACGGTCTGGTACACATCACCTGTGTCACAGTCTGAGCCGGAGGAACCGGACCTGGTGCGAAAACGATGCACGTGAAGCTACCTGAGAAAGACCAGGCCTTCATCCCAGGTCCTGGGGGCAGAGGGTTGTAGTGATTGGAACGAGGTGGATCTTATTAACTGAGATTCTTGATCAAGGAGTTCTGGCTGACAGATATGTCGAGGGATTTCAGAATATCTTCAGTAGAGGGACTGTGTCTGAACTGGCTGGCCACAGCCAGTGTACTATGCACGTGTAAATAAAGCATGACTTGTTGGGATACTGGCCTCTGTGCAGTTATTTCACACACTTTTTTTTTGATTTTCTTTCTCATGTTTAGAGTACTTATTTATAATTCATGTGATTGAATTGCATTTTGGTTTGTTAGGTCTGATAATCTTTTCTTTTAATTGTTACCAGAGATGGATAACAATTCTTGCCATCAGTGATAAAATTCCAAGTAAATTTATTGAACTCTCTCCAAATGACTTTTGACCAACTCATATGTTTTGTTAGCTTTTTCCCTCAGGAACTTTATACATAGGTTGGAAATGTACTCTGAGCGTTGGCATATATGCTCTTTAATGAATTTAAGGGGCCTTCTCATTTCATGCCCATACAACAGTTGAAAAGGCCTTTGATCCTATTCTACCAGTAGGACATCACTAATGACAAATAGGAACAAGGTAATTACTACAATAATTAGGAAATCTTGACAATAAGCTCTAATCGTGGTCTTCAAAGTTTACTGCAATCTTGCTAATACTCCTTGAGATTGTGGATGAAAAGCTGAAAAATTGCTTTATTTCCAAACTGCTCATTATTTCTTTAAACATTAGTAACATATAATCAGATTAAAGTTCAAATTTTATTTCCTTGGGTAATCTATTTATTATGGAGAAAACAATTGTACTAACTACCCTCATCCTGTTTTGCTACAATTTTCCCCAAAGGTATCACTTCAGGAAATCCTATTGAAACATTCATAATTGTTAAAGATACTGATTCCCATTTGAGGTTTTAAATAGTGGTCTCTCAATCTATTAGACCCCTGCTAAATGATATCTCAAAAGCTGGTATTGGAATGAAAAACATGACTTTAATTGGTGGACTTTCCCCATTGACCTGGCATGTATGGCCTGATTGACAAAACTTCACCATCATTGTGTAATCCTAGCCAATAATTTTTTCACACTATTTTAGCCTGTTTCCCAGTTCTTCAGTGAACTGCCATTGGATTTTTTGAGCTATTCATAAATTTTTTTTATATGCAGAATTTTCTTTTGTTGATAATTGAAGAAGAGTTTTTTTAACTGTCCTAAACCATCTCTGTTTTCCTAATGGCTTTGAGGGGATACATTCCACCTGCAAAACTGCTAAGGTTTTAATACCATTCTTTTTTGTGCTGCACCCTTTTCTGAGGCTTCATAAGGCGACCCTGACACTGCAATACACCTTCCATTTAACTTCCAGAAATAAACATTAATATGTTCAGTCTTATTACAATGGAAACAATTTTTGTCACCTTTAGGATCAACCTTTCTCCTTTATTACTTTGTTTCAGTTAGTTCCACAAAATTAATATGTTTACCATCACAAATTTTCTGTTTCATCAGCTTCTTTCTTGATTCTCATAGGGGTGGTTTCCTGTATATAAGGGTCTCTGAGAGAAATCATAGGTACCTGCTTGAGATGCAGCTTCTTGGAGCTTTGATATCTGATGCTCATCTAATTAAATCTTCAATATTATTGGAATACTATTTTTGAATGTTTCCATAATCATGATTTTTCTCTAATTTCCGTCATCAAAACCACCGATCCCATATTTCTATTCTTTCTCCCCAAAGTTCTACAATAATCAAATTAGCTTTCTTCTTAAAATCCTAAATTTTGATTGTTAAGCTTCAGGGATAAGCTCATACGCATCACATATGCTTTTTAACAGCTTCATGACTGCAGAGCGTTCATCTAACAAACTGGTGTACACATTCATAAACATACCATCTGATACTTCATAACAGAAGTTCCGAGGTTGTTTTGGCCACTTCAGCATCGCAGATATCTGTTCTGGAGAAAGGTCATTGGACCGTAATTGTTAACTCATTTTTCTCCACAGAGGCTACCAGACTTGCTGAGATTTTCCAGCAATTCATGTTTTTGTTTCTAATTTCCAGCATCCACAGTTCTTTTGGGTTTTAAAAAACTGGTTGTTATCACATTGTCTGCCATAACACACTACCTATTGTTAGCCAGTAACAGTCTCCATTAACAGCTATTCATCCTCCCAGCCAAATCATTATTGACTCCTTTCTCTGTCCAACTGTTGTTCTCTGTTTGGCTCTGTCCCCACCTATCGTTTACTCCTTACATCCTCCACCCACCCTATCTTCTGCATATAAACCGACATTTTCCTAGCTACCATCAGTTCTGTGGGGAAGGCTCACTGGACCTGAAACATTAACTTTGATTTCTCTTCAGATGCTGCCAGACCTGCTGAGCTTTTCCAGCACCTTCTGTTTTTCTTTCGGCTTTTAGTTCAGCTATCTTTTCAAATTGAGATGAAATGTCTTTCAACTACACCTTTTCATAAAACAGAGATTTCTTGTTAAATTAACTCTTGTCATTGGAATCATAGGCTGTATCTGTGGTACTACCTTTTTTTAATGCCTTTACTTGGAGATTTTCTTCTCGTCTCGTGTGAAGTTGGGAATCAAAGCAGGATAATGACTCCAAGTGGGGTCACAAGCTCCAAGGCAGCAATGACTGACCATTATCCCCCTGTTCTGAGATCTTCTCCTGCTTTCTCCACCAGTCACTGAGAGGTTAGAACAACTTTCAAAACTTGAAATAGGGTTACAGTTGGAAAACGTTTGGGAAGCACTGCTCTTACGAAATGATATTGTCTATTTTTACACTCTCTTTTTGAGTTCAATTTTTAAAATTCCATTACTTGTTTTCTTTCTCATCACTTTTCAATTTAAGCTTTCTTCTTTCCATTTTTCTTTGTTTCTTTTTCATCTCTTTCCTTTTCTTGTTTTTCTTTCTCATCCCTTCTGATTTCCCTTTTTCTTCTCATTCCAATTTATTTATCTTCGCTTATTCTAGCAAGGAAACATCAATTTCACGTTTCTTAGTTTTAACTCGAGTGATAGGTGATTACTTGAAACATCTAAACCTTGTGAAGACCTGCTTTCTTTTCTACCTTCAACATCTGCTAACTTCCTCAGTCTCGTCTTCATTGAAGATTTCATATGATTCAGTGTTAACTTTTTTCTGAGAGGAAAACGTTTTAAACAGTCAAAGCCATGCAGCAAATCTGAACCACAAAATATACTTTGCCACAACTTATGTAGAACGCATAAAAATATATGTATTTCCTTAAAATTCATGTATCTCTCTGAAATTCAACAGTTTTGATTCTGCAGTGATACCCATTTTGTGATCTCATTTAATTGCAATAGTAGACAGGTCAGATTCCACAGTAGATCCTGGCTTGATAAACAAACAGAAAAATTAAAATTGTATCAGAGATAAAAGGTACTGCAGATGCTGGAGAATCCGAGATAACAAGGTGTGGGGCTGGATGAACACAACAGGCCAAGCAGCATCATAGGAGCAGGAAAGCTTGACGTTTCGGGCCTAGACCTTTATGGTCTTTCATAGAGGTCAGTAACTGAACATATTTACAGAAGGTGCCAATGTACATTTTGACAAGGAAGGATAAGAGGTTAATACACAACTGAAAAACGTGTGCTGTGTTACATTATATGGGCATTATTTGAATTTGTCTCAGTACAAATATCAGAAAGTAGGATTCAACCCTTTTATCACCTCAGTGGAGATTCACGCTGCCTTCATGCTGAAGTTTCTTGTTCGGTTGTCATGGCTGCAGCTGGAATTCTTCATAACAAATCTCTACATTCACTTGCTGCTTTTTTTTTTGAAAACTAATGTCTCTTCCTGAAGCCCTGAAGAAGAGTAATACCCGAAACATTGACTGCTCCTTTCCTCCAGATGCTGCCTGGCTTGCTGTGTTCTTCTAGCCTCTTGTTTGTTTACCTTGGATTCCAGCATTTGCAGTTTTTTTTTGTCTCTAATGTTGGGATTAAAGCTTACTGGGATGCAGGTGGAGCAATAAATATGCAGGTGGACAACTTGACATATTATTGTGGGAAGTAATAGAGCATGAGGTATTGCAGGAAGAAAAGTGTGATCATCAATGATCACCACCATTCTTGCTTTGATGGGGAGAACAGTGCATAATAATCATTAGCGAACTAAGCTGTAAGCCTGAGGTGATGGTCTGAGTCAGCAAGTAACATGAGGAGATGAAGAGTTAATCCTACTGATATTGCCATGGATGCATCTGCAGTAGGTAGATGGAGAGAACAAGTTCAACTAGACTTTTCCATATAATTAGTTACTACACCACCTGCCTGGACCCAAACCAGCAGTTGTGCCCTCCAGGACATAGGCAAATTCAGCCACTAGTAATGTTAGCTAGCATTCTTGGTGATGGATGTTGAAATCTACACCCAGAGTACATTATGTGCTTTTGCCACAGAGTACTGATCCAATAGCCAAAGGTTGGGCAGCAGATTTCCTTATCTGTGTTTGACCTGATGTCACAAAATGTCATTGGGTCCAGAGTAAATGTCAAGGCCTCCTAGTGCAACTCATTCTCAACTATATACACCCATAATGCCAACTCTGGTGACTTCGTTCTGCTAGTGGGACAGTGATGGTTTCTGGGACCTTGTCTGAGAGATATGAATCTGAAAGATTCTGTGAACCTGACTTCATCGGTCTGTTGCTTGATAATTTGTGGAACATCTCTTCCAACTTTGATGCCAGTCCCACATGTTGGTAAGGAGGTTTTTGCAGAGTCGACGGGCTGGGTCCAGCATTGTCATTTATGAGTCCTAGCTAAATACAGTGTAGACGATCCAGTTTTATTCTGTTTGTTAAAACTTTGAAGCAGTTTGATGTAAGTGAGTTGCTTACCAGGCCATTCCAGAAGGCAGTTAAGTGTCAACCACATTTTCTAGATCTCAAATCACATGCAGGCCAGACCAATATGATGGAAGATTTCCCTCCCTAAAAGATATTTGTGAGCTACCTGAGTTTTCATGACAATTGAGAATGGTTCCATGGTGAACATTAAACTGGTTTATAATTCCAGGTTTATTGAATTCAAGTTTTACCATTTTAAAAAAAAATTTCTCATGGGACATGGATACCACTGGCTAGGCCAGCATTCATTGCCCATCCCTAGTTGCTCTTGAGAAGGCTGTGATGCACTGTCTTCTTGAACCGCTGCAGACCACATGCTGTAGGTAGACCCACAATGCCCTTCGGAAGGGAATTCCAGGATTTAACCCAGTGACGGTGATGCATTTCTAAATCACGATCATTAGTGGCTAGGGGAGAGATTATGCAGGTTGTGGTGTTTCCATTTATCTGCTGCTCTTGCCCTTTTAAATGGAAGTGGTCATGTTTTTGTAAGGTGTTGTTGAAGGATCTTTGGTGAATTTCTTCAGTGCATCTTGTAGATAGTATGCACTGCTGCTGCTGGTGGTGAAGGGAATGGATGCTTTTGGATGTGGTGCAAATCAAGTGGCTACTTTGTTCTGGTTGATGCCAAGCTTCTTGAGTGATATTGGAGTTGCACATATTCAGGCAAGTGGGGAGTATTCCATTGCAATCCTGACTTGTGCCTTGTAGATGGTGGACAGGTTTCAGGGAATCATGGTGTGATATGAATACATGTTCTGAGGAATTAGCGTAGGATTTTGGAATGTGAGTCCTGTGACATTACCATGATACTGTAATCATAATGGATTATGAGCCCTCCACCACTTTCTCGCCACTTCCCCATATTTCTTGATTTGCCAAGTGGCCAAAAAATCTCTCTATGATCAATTTTTAATAAACCTATAGCATCCACAGCCTTCTGTAGTGGAGATTTCTAAACATTTCAAATACCATTTGTGTACTAAAGAATTAATTTTGTTTTTTTTTTCCAAATAGAATAAGCTTCAAAGAATGTTGTATCTGAAATTGTATCATATGATGTGGGAAAATCAGGTTCCGCTGTTGTAATGTTCTCTTGGGTTGAATTGTGGGTATCATTTTGCCAGCAGGTGGCGCCCTTATCCATTTAAGCAGTATATAGCTATCAGATGAGCTTAGGATGTCAGTGTTTCTTGTAATTGCTCCCAATCTATTTGTTGCTTACTTATGAATTAACTTGCATTTATTGAACTAAATCATTTCAATCATTTAATTACACCTGAGGAGCTGAACTATAATTGCCTGCATCTAACCAGGATCTAATGTGGCTTCAGCTGTATTAATTTGATGTTTACTTTTCTGAGTGCTAAATGCATTAAAATGATTGCGCAATGGGATTACATTTTGTTAATTGCTGGCAATCATTAGCTTGGAAATGGTGCTGAAGAATGACTGTAAATTATGGAGGGATAAAATATATGATTTATGTTATGAATAATAGGGCAGCCTGTCTTCTTTTAAAATGCCGATGAGATTATTAAAAATTGCTTTCTTACTATCTCTTGGTATATTAAAAGACTGAAATTATTATTCATCTTTTTTGTAGTTCTATAACTGCATTGACTGAGACATGTACGGTACATTTAATTAATGTAATAAAACACCTGCATTTCAGCTAATCCAAAAGTAAATGAGGAACTGAACGAAAGATTGCCTGTTTCTAAGATGCACTACTGCTGACAATTGGAAAAAGAAGAGCTTGAGACTTCATTGGAAATTTTCTATCAACAACTGTGTTAGTTGTTAGGTGATAAGTTAATGGAGGATCATGAAACCTCGGGCATTATTTCACCTTTTAGATTGTGACAGCTAGTAAGTTGAGTACAACTCAACTACTTGTTGAGTAACTTTCTACAGATTTATTGCTTTACGATAAATGTGTGCACAAGCAATTTTAGTTGAACCACATTAAGTACTGGTACTATAGATTGTGCATTTCTCTTGGATGATCTGTGAGAAAACAACTTTCTAGACAACTAAGGTTAATGTCAAAAGACTGAAATAGGGACCAAGTTCAAATGTCTACAGGAAGTAATATATAATTCAATACTGTCTATTGAGCACACAGTCATTATTCACCTCTTGTCTTCTGCTTTTTTTCCCCCCAACAAAAACTTGAATAAGACTCCAATATGATGTGTAATAAATTTTTACTTATACTAATTTTTGGAATTGAGATTTCAAAATCTGTTCGTACAAACCAAAAAAAATACGAAAACCAGAAATAAAAATTAACAGTGCTTTTGGTATAGATTAAAGTGACAGTTCTGTAGTTCTAGCCTCAGTACTGTATTTGCTTCATCAAGATATTTAAATATTAGACCTCTCATTAAACATGTCTTTGATTCGCAGTGCTCACAAAATGGCTTTTTTAATTGTTTTTCAATTATCTCTGCAACACTTCGTTTTTATATATCTGATAGCTTAAAGGAAAGAAATCAGATCATTTTGGTCTTTAAATGATCTTATTTACAATCTTAATGATAAGATAGGATCTGTCGTAGGCTGGATTATTCTGAATGTTCATCATTCTCCTTTCTTGAAAATAAAGTTAATTTTGTATTCAACATTCCAAACAAAAAGTGAAGTAATGCTGTGGACTAAATGGTTGGAATAAACCACATGGATGTTGTTAATGCACAGAAAACCGGTTTTCTGTTCATCTTATGTGTGAGGAACTCTTTTGTACCTGTTCCTTATTTGCCACAACCTTTTTTAAATTATGGAATTGCATTAAATTATGCAATACTGTTTGCATGCTGGAAATTGCCTAAGTTTCAATTGTCCTTTACAGCTATGTCTAATGTATTCAAGTAATAAAATTTCAGATTGAATTTAATTGCCTAACAAAGTACTTGAAGATTATTTAAATAGTGCATCTTGGAATTTTTAAGTGGCTAATATTTAGTATTTCCGCAATGTAGCTGGTTTGAATCTGGATGCTGGGGTTGCCTGAGAATGTGGTGCAGACAGATGGAATTAATGATTATAATTTTTAATTATTAGTAATTGGATAATTACCCAATGAAAAATTGTTACAGGACTATGATATAAAGATGGAAAAGGTAATCCGGTGAGTTGATCTTGAATAAAACTAGAATGGATTCAACGGGTTGTATAGCTGCCTCCTATGTTGTAACCATTTTACAATTCCATGTGATTTGATAGTTACTCCACTGACCATAATTATTTACTTGCTTTATTTAGAATTTGTCAAGTTCCACTACAACATAATTCTTAAGTATTATTAAATATTTACAATTTCTATTCAACACGCTTGCGCTATGGAACATTTTCTATTTTCAAAGGAATATATTTGAAATATGTTATTCCTATTTGAAGTATCATTTTGTATCCTTTAAAAGCTATTTCAGCAAGCAAAAGTAATGAACTTTCAAAAATGTAATTGACTGTTGAACTAGTGTGGCAATGCTATCACTTTAAGAGGTTATTTTGTCCTGCTTTTTTTTTTGAAGAGATGTTGTAAGGCAGAGGCCGCGAACTGTCTCTAAGAAAGTAAACAATTTGTGAGGCCTTGGGTTTTTTTAAGTTGGAACAATGGAAGCAGCCTAGTGTGGCCAGCTCTCTCAGACCAGGGTTTCCAGTTTTATTTTTTAGTTTTAGTTTTGAGCAAATGTTCTTGGGGTCTCAAGAGTTGGAAGCTTCAATGAAAGTTTCTTAGCTGGTATTCTCTCTGAATTTTCTCTTTTTTTTTTCCTCCTGGATTGGAGAACTTCATGTGAGAATCTGTCTGAATTTGCTTCTTTGCCAAGAGGTCTATTTATGCGATGTTACTATATTGGAACAGTTAATTAGTAATGGGTACTGTATCTATTATTTGGTTGAGTCTTCCATTAATTAAGTTATTCTAAATTTATCTTTCTTTTGTTTGTATTTTAACTATATTGTTTAAATAAATTGTGTTTTGCATAACTTTGAGTAGTTTGACAAGGTGCATTGTATCTGGAACACGGCGCAAAGTTAGGATCTAGGTTATCTTCTTAAAATATCTTGAGGTGGTCTGATTTGGTCCATAACAACTAATAGCCAAAACAATAGAATATAAGTGAGTGTAATGAAATGGTACCGTGCCCTCCTTAGATAGCACCCTGACTACTACGTCCACTTCTGGCTGGGAGACATTTAAGGAGTGGATGCCTTGAAAAGAGGAATGATAAAACTGATCCTTGAAATCAACATTCTGAGTTACAGAATATCTGATAGACAGTGAAATATCTGCACAGAGGCCAGTGTCCCGTCACCAAGTCACCCTTTATTTACTAGTGCACAATACACTGGTTGTGGCCAACCAGCTTGGAGTCAGTCCTCAACTGAGGAGATTCTAATCTCCTGGTTATATTGGTTGGCCGGGTAAACCCTGGACTTGGTTACATGTCAACTGTGCCAGTCCTTTCATGGGCACAATGTTCCTGGTCATCCTGGATGCCCATTCAAAGTGGTCAGAAGTGCATAACGTTCATTCAGCAAACTCTGGGGTAATGATTGAGAAGCTGCGAGCATCGTTCGTGATACACAGACTCCTGGAAGTATTGGTCACGGATAATGAGAAGTTATTTATCTGCATGGAATTCAAATATTTCTTAAAGTCCAATGGCATTCAGTACATAAGGACACCTCCATACCATCCATCGTCCAATGGTCTAGTGGAAAGAGCTGTCCAAATGTTGAAGGCAGGAGTAAAGAAGCAGCTTACAGGCATCAATAAAGACCAGACTGTCCCGGTTCCTGCTTGATTTCAGGACTACTCCACAGGCAACTACAGGGCTAGCTCAAGCATAGTTGCTGATGGGGAGGAGAATCTTCCGAGGCATTCCGGACACGGAATGGGCTGCAGTCTGAGACATGCCACTAACGTCTGAGTCTGAGTCGGTGGAACCGGACCTGTGTTGCAAGCGTCCCAAGAGAATCTACAAGTGAAAGACCAGGCTTACACCCTGGACTTAGGGAGGGTGTATGGATGTACTGATTGGAACCAAATGGACCTCTGTAACTACAAGATTCCTGATTGGGGTCGCTAACCGAAGCCTTGCCTGACCAATATAACCAGGAGGTTAGAAATCATCTGGAAGCACCGCCTTGTCTTCCTTCAGCAGTCCTAGCAGGAGTTTATGATCCATTATTATGACAAATTCCTATCTTTAGAAGTACTGGTGGAACTTCCTCACACCAAAGATGACCGCAAACCTTCCTTCTCTAGCTAGTCTGGGAAGCATACACCAGTAGGCCTTCCTCCCCATTGGGCCACCGGTGAGCCAACACTACCCCGATACCATATGGGAGGCATCGCATGTCAGTACTACTTCTCGTTTCAGATCATAGTGGGCCAACACCTTAGATGACGATTGCTGCTTTTTCACTTCTCTAAACGCTGCTTCTTGGCTTCATGACCATTTCTAAGGCTGACCCTTTTTCAATAGCAGGTGTAAGGGTGCCAAATTGGAGGCCAGATTACGTATGAATTTTCACTAACCTAAGAAAAAACCTAAGTTCTGGTACAGATGTGGAGTTGGGCCTCCTTTGATTGCCCTCACTTTCTCTTCCAATGGATGTAACCTGGTTTTGTCGACTTTGTAGCCCAAGTAGGTCACTTGGGGTGCCTGGAACACACATTTTTCCCTTCCAGGGGATATGCCCACCTAGAAGAAACATTTAAGCACTATGTCCAAGTTCTCTAAGTGATGTTTTTTGGTCTTCCCTGTTGTTAGTATGTCATCCAGATAAATGCAACTTGGAGTAGCCCTTGTAAAATGTCCTCCATCATCTGCTGGAAAAGAACACAGACTAATAATACCTAAATGGCAGTCTTGTACATTGATATAGACCCATGTGGGTATTAATTATAGCATATCTCTGGGATTCCTGAGCCAGTCACAATTGCAGGTAGGCATAACTCATGTCCTGCTTTGTAAAGGATACTCCCCCACCTCCCCCAACGCCACCAACTTTGCATACAAGTCCTCTATGCAAGAGATTGGGTATTTATCCAGCTGTGAGAAGCAGTTTACCATTTGTTTCAAATCCCTACAAAAGCAAACAGAGCTGTCAGGCTTCACAATCGACCGGTGCTGCCAATTCTGCAATCTGCTCTGGTTTGGTGATTCCTTTGCTCCCCCACAGCCTCCTGATTTCAGCCTTAACTTTTGCCCGCAAGACAAATGGCACGAGGCGGGCCTTGCAAAATAACGGAATTGCGTCCTGGTCAACATGTAAACTGTCTTTGGCCCCTTTGGTAGTCCCAAGCCCTCTTTGAAAATCTCCAGGGTATTTCACTAGGACTTCGCTGAGGCAGCCATTTTACAATCGAAAAATATTGAGTCGATAAGGTGACTCTTTCTCAACCAATTCCGCCTCCAATAGGCTTGAACCCGAGTCTTTTACGACCGTTAAGTGGTAACTACACCAAATGCTTCTCATAGGAGACTGGAACTGAAGTCCTACCCTTAATTTGCAACGGTTCCCCAGTATATGTTCTCAGTCTGGCTGAGGCCTTGCATACGCTTAAAGGTTAGAGTCCCAAGCGAGTCTTGTTAAAGATAGATTCTGCAACTATAGATTCTGCAACTATAGATACAGCTAAACCGGTATCGACCTTCGTGGGAACTGGGTGACCACTTTATCAAACATTATTTTAATTTGCTCCGATTTGGTTTCACTAAGCAATTTAATTGTTCCAACCCACATGTATAAGAACTTTCCGGGGTGTGCGCTGTCCTAGGTACCGGCCTCTGAGTTTTCCTACTCAGATCAGGTCTTGTAGGACACCTTTGCTGTCTCAAGTCCACATCATGGCAGCAACTACAGTGGCTTGCTGGCCCAGATCCTGAAGAACTGTTTAGCCATTTGGCCGAGGTTCAGTTTTGTTGTGGGTTTCTGTTGTGGTTTGGCCTATGGTCCCTCTGGTCAAGGCATGCCCTGTGCGAGGCATTGCCATCACTTACACACAAGTGGTGTTCCCCAAGCGGAGTTGGACAGGTGAGAGTGTCCACTTCTGTTGGGGTGTCCTGTAGTTCCCATGCTCCACTTGCCCCATTTTCTAATGAGAGGGCCAGCTAATATGCCTGTTTGAAGTCCAGTTGGGCTTTAGCTAGTAGGCAGTTCTGCATGGTTACGTCATTAATCCCAAATACCAAACAGTATCTCAGTATCTCATTCAGGGCTAACCCAAAATCAAATGCCTCTGCCAGTCATCATTACTTTGTCAAAAATCCCAGTAAAGATTTCCTCATCCTTTAACAGCTGAATAAAACTTTTAGCGTCTCAGAATTAAAGTCATAATATTCCTTAACCAACTCGTCACGTTTTAGTGTCTGGTGCCTTTGAGAATGTTAAGCCCCATATAACCGAAAATGTCGTGGTCCACACGCAGTCAGAAGGATTACTCATTGCTTTTCATCTGCCTCAATGTCATTTGCCTGGAAAAAAAGTATTACATTCTTTCAACATACTGGGCCCAGTCTTCAACAGAAGGGTCAAAGATTCAAGCTTCCCAAATATAGGCATGATGCCAGAAATGCTTAACCCAACTCCAAGATGTTAGTTGCCAGCAAATGTTCTTTAGGCACTTCCTATTTACTCCCATTACCACTGAAATAACTGCACAGAGGCCAGTGTCCCATCAGCCAGTCATTCTTTATTTCTTAGTGCACAGTACACTGGTTGCAGCCGGCCGGCCAGCTGAGTCCATCCTCAACTGAGGAGATTCTCGTTTCCTGGTTATATTGGTCAGCCAAGGCTTTCCTGAATGGGGTTGTTAACCTGGGCCAATCAAAAACCTCTGAGTTAACGAGGTCCAGCTGGTTCCAATCACAGCAGACAAATTTGAGTTTGCATGGAGGAATGTATGAGGTGTTGTCTTGTACACATGTAAAATTGCTTAGGGTGTAGAAAATTATAATAAATTAAACTGGGGCATAGATTTGGGGAACATAAGTTCAAAGTAACAGTTGGAACTTTAGGTTTTTCCTCCAAGTGACTGAGCCAATAAATGCAATTCCTTAAGGAAGGCATAATAACATCCACAAAAAAACTATTCTTAATTGTGGCTAAGAACTGAAGTTCAATTAATCAGATAATATCTTTAATAAGTTCATACTGTTGGCAAAAAGAGAGGAAAGGCTGAACAGAGAGGTGTAGGGGATATTTTATAAGGTAGAGAAAAATGACCAAGAAATTAACAAAGAGAAAGAAATGAGTCTTGGAATAAACCAGTCAAAGGCATAAAAAACAGTGCGCAAAAGTTTCTCACGTATTTACAAAGGAAAAGATTAGGGAAAGTGAAAATGGCCCCATTTCAGACCGAGAAAGGAGAAATTATAGTAGAGAATATGGAAATGGTACTTGTTAGATGTTTGTCTTCATGATTCCTGAAATGCGCTGAACCAAAGGTTCAATGTGAATGAGAAACTTGCACAAATTACTGTGAGTAAAGTAATAGTAATGGAAAAAAATAGTATTAAGTTCAACAAACCTTCTGGACTTGATAGCTTGTATTCGAGAGTTTTAAAAATGGATAGTGGATGGGTAGATTTTAATCTTCCAGAATTCCTTTAACTCTCATGTGGTGTTATAGTGCCTGTGGCAAAATATGGCACCCAAATGATGAAATTGTGAACAGTATTTCATATTTTGTGCTAAAGACGAGGTTATAAATCAAAACCAATGCAATTAAACATGAATTAACATACAAAAGTGATACTTAAAAAGGTGAATTTAATTTAATGAGTCGATACAACAAAGATGTGTTGTACAAAGCTATGGGGGCCTAAATCACATTCTGCCTAAATATGGTGGTGGATGCAAAGTTACAGTTGTGCTAACCTAGCTGTTTAAGCCCTTGAGTTGGCTTGATCTGCAGGCCAAGTCCATCGAAGATCCTCAAATATGAAGAGCACTGCCCCAACACTTGTCTACCAATCTTCCATGGGTCACATTTACTATTGATGTTATGCACTTTCCAAAGTTGAGTTTCAACTGCTCTAAGAATGTGTGATTCATGATCTGGTTCTCCAATGCAAAAGACTTCCATATCAGATCATAGGAGTCCCTCATTTTTACCTCTCTTGCAAGTCTGTTGCCCACATGTTCTGGAATTTTTTTTTTAATTAAATGATTTCAAAGACTTGAAACCTGTTTGAGTCATGAACAGAATTGGCAACCAAAGCTTTGTGACAATTCAGCTTCATTCTTACGAAGTTTATCTGAGAACTTAAGAAACTTATTCCAACTATATCAATAAACTTCAGTGATGATTTAGAGTTCAAAGTGGATTTTAATACCCATGTCAAGATCAGGGCAGAAGAACACTTGAATGGTTTCTCTCTCAGATTTAGCTTCAACCTCTCTCATTTTCTCCCTCGGCCTTCTGTTTCTTTCTTTCTTCCTCACCGGCCCTGTCTCTTGTTGTTTGTTCTCGGGTCTACATGATCTCACTCTCCACTGCACAAAAAGAAGGCTAACCCATCTTTTATTTTGGCTGTTATCCAATTAATCCCTCCCTTGCCCTATTTTGTACCTAGGTACTTTGTACCTAAAATGGTGCTGTGTGAGGTGAAATTGTAAATTTTCATTGTACTCATGTCTTGTGTACTCAAACACAATAAACCTAATTCTAATTCTAATCATTTGCAGCCTTGAGTATGATGACACTAATCTTAGCCAACCAAAGAGATAGACATCAACATTTAAGTGGTTTCTCACAGATAGCCACAGGCCTTGCCACTTTGCTCCTATTAAACTGATGTAAAGTACAATTTTCCGTTACTTTGGTGCCTTAGTCCTTCATCTTTCACTATAGTATGCAACATAAAGAATATCTAATCAGGTAAAGCATTAGTTACTAATAAAATTAAATATTGGTTTCTTATAACAGAGTTAGACTTTGGACAAATAGCATTCTTACTAGTAACTTCATCATCTTACAAAACTCGTCAAAGAAGAAAAAGGATTGCCTTTTTGTGGGGCTTTGTGACTTCTCTTTACACAAGTTCTTTATTTTTCTTTCTGCTTTCTCTTTGTGTCTACATCTGTACTGATTGCTTCACTGTTCAGTTCGCTTCATGGATGTTTGCTATACAGAAGGAGGCAGTTTAGGCCATCGTGTCTGTCTCTGTCAACAAAGATCAGACTACGTTCATCCCATTGTCAAAATCTTGCTCTGGAGGCAATGACAATGCAAGTGTGTATCTAAATGCTGTTTTAGCTTTATCAAGGGCCTCTTACTCAACCAGCCTTTCAGGCAGTGCCTTCCAGACATCCACCATCCTCTGAGTGAAAACATTTCTCCTCATCCTTATACCTATACCCTGAATTATTGACCCCTCTAAGTTTTGAAAAAGTGCCTTCCTAATTGTCCTATCGGTGTCCAACTTGGAGACCTATCTCAGGTTTGCTATCAACCTTTGCTGCAGCTTATGTCTGTCGACCACATGGCCTCCATAATATATTAGTTTTGCTTCTAGACCAAAGGTTCCTAAACTGCGTGGACCTGAATTTCTCATCATCCAAGAAAGGAACAATTGATCCTTTTATAGTGAATGGAAACTCTTCAAAGCTCTTTACAAGCATTCTTAGAACCAATTAAACATTCAACAGACATATTCAATAAATTACACATGTTTTGTTATTGTTTTTCCCAGACTAAAGGTTGTCACAGTATTTTTGAATATTGGAAAGTAGCAAGCATAACTCAGTTATTCAAAAAAGGAGAGAGAAATTAGAGAACTATAATTACATCATATACCTGGAAAAATGCTTGAGTCCAGTTTTCAGTATGTGGTAATAGGGAATTTAGAAACTCATAACTGATTAAGCAGAGTCAATTCTCATTAATGAAAGGAAAATAATTCTTGGTATCTATTACAGGTTATTGAGGAGGTTACTGGAGGATGAGTAAGGGAAAACCAGTAGTTACTTGAATTTTTGAAATATATTTCGACCACAAGACACAGGGATAAAAGTAGACCATTCAACCCAATGAGTCTTCTCTGCCATCCGATGAGATCATGCCTGATTTGATTATCCTCATTTCTGTTTTACTGCCTTTTCCCCATATCCCATGGTTCCCTTATTGATTAAAAATTTGTCCATCTTAGCCTTAAATATACTTAAGTGACTCTGACAGAAAACAATTTCACAGATTCACTACCCTCAGAGAGAATAAATTCCTACTATTCTCTAATACTAATGCTTTAAATAGGCGACCCCTTACTCTGAGATTATGCCCTGTGATCCTAAACTCTCCCACAAGGGGAAACAACATTACATCTTTACACTATCCTGTCAAGTTCCCAAGAATCTTATGTTTTAATAAGATAACCTCTGATTTGCCTAAATTCCAATGAGGACAGGTCCAACCTTTTTAAACTCCATTCATTAGAAAATACCCCCATATCTGGCATCGATCTAATAAACTTTCTCGGATTGCCTCCAATGCTAGCGTGTCTTAATTAAGAAATTTTAAAAATTGTTCACAGTATTGTAGGTATGATTTTACCAGTTCTTTGCATAGTTTTAACAAGACTTCCTAATTTTCATACTCTATTCCTTTTGAAATAAAGGCTAATGTTTCAATTTGATCCCCTATAATCTGCTGAACTTACTATACTAGATTTTTGTGCTTTATGCATGAGGACCCTGAAATCCCTCTGTAATGTAGCTTTCTGCAGTCTTTTCTCATTTTAAATAACATTCAGCATCTTTATTTTTCCCACCAAAGTGTATGACCTTAAATTTTCCCGCTATATTCTATCTGTCATGTTTTTGCCCACTCATGTAATCTGTCTGTATCCCTGTGCAGATTCTTTGTGTCATCCTCACCCACTTTTCTTCCCACTTTTCCCACTTATTTTTGTGTCACCTGCAAACTGACTGATAGTAACAAAGCTGGTTGTTGCATAAAATTTGGGTTGTGAGATTGGAGGTGATATTAATATGAATTGAAGATTAGTGATTTGAGAAAATGTTGAGTAGGAATAGACAGTTCATCTTCACTGGGTTTTGTTTGTAAACGAGCAGGGTATTGTAAAAATTAAGGATAAGGACTCATTACCTTGTTTAATGAATTCAGGTCTGTTCATGCTACGAAGTTAGGTGGGAAAGGAAGTTATGAAGAAAATAAAAAGAGGCTGCAAAGTGATAAAGACATTGAATGAATGGATAAGGACATAGTGGATAAAATACAATATGGGGAAATGTGAAGTTACCTGCTTTGGTAGTTTTTTAAATAAGTTGTATTTATTTTAAATGTCTCAAAAAAGAGACATTTTGTAATTCAAAAGGATTTGGTGTCCTTGTCTGCACTACAAACTTAACTCACAATCACAAGGAAGACAAATTGTGTCTCATTCTTTATTACAAGGGGATTGTTTAGAACAGTTATATAGAATCTTAATGGGACTATATCTGGAGTACTGTGTAGTTTTGGTGCCTTAACTAGGAAAAAATGTACTTGCTTTGGAAGCAGTGCAGTGGTTCTCTGTACTGATTCCTATGGTTAGTGGATTGTGTTATAAAGAGGGATTAAGTAGACTAGACCCGTATTCTCTAAAATTTATAAGAATAAGTAGTGATCTCGTTGAAGGATATAAAGCTCTTAAGGAGCTTGACACAGTAAATGCTGGGCGGATGGTTCCCCTGAGTGTCGAGTCCAGAGCTCAAAGCCATATTCTCGAGATGATAGTTGACCATTTTTTCATGCCAAATGTTAAGAAATTTTGGAACTCTCTAGCCCAGAGAGCTGTGATTGCTTCATTGTTGAGTTTATTCAAGACTGAGAATTATATATTTTTGATTATTAACGGAATCACAGGGAGTGGAATTGTGTGATAAGGTACAGTGTGTTGGGCTTGATGGCATTGAATAGCAAAATAGGCTCAAATGGCTGAATTACTGCTCTTATGTACTTGCGTTTTTTTTTATAATGATTCATTTTCTAGTTTTTGAGTGGTTCAAAAGCCTTGAACTAATAACTTATTGGATGCTACAGTGGTGGGCATGGGAGAATATTGAACTGTCTTGGAATAAATGAATTCAGATGCAAATAGACTTCATCTGTAATTAGCTTGTGATAATAGGTTTCCTGAAACATTTTAAAACATATGGAGTGTACAATATAAACTATAAATAAAAAAGCGCATTTAATGGCATTCTTTCAGAATGATCTATTGCAGTGATAAACCTGTAATGAATGCATGCTTCTTTGAAATTTTACCTCTTATAGCAAACTGTTAGCAGTATAAAACACTTTCAGCAGGCTATATGCCATTTCTCCTTTTAATAATTCAAGAATACAGGTTTTCCTATCTCTTGTTTTTCTGTCCATAATTCCTGGCATACAATTATTATACAGCTTATATGTAAAATTATGATTTTACACAACCAGATAGTAATTGTTTCATCATACACTGAGAAATGAAAATATTTTCTTAGAGGTTTAAAGTCGCCTGCATCCAATGTTTTTGAAACCAGAGGCCTGAAATCGTCCAGCATGAATCATAAATGCACAGACATAAAATAGGTGGAATGACAATGAGAGATAAACAGAATGTTTACCCATCCCTTATGAGCTGATGCTGATATGTAAATTTATTCTCCTCCGTTGCGCAAATATACATTCTGGGCCTTGCTTAAACACTTCAGAGGTCTTAGTCAAACAGCTTTAATGGTGTTTCCAATATTCTGAATGTGTGACATTTGATGAATGTCTTGTGCAGCTTGATATCCAAGGATAGTGTGAATGAAGGAGTCATTGATAACTACCTCACCACATTAAGATAATTTATTATTTTACTGTTCATATTCGTCTTGACATTTTTATCTGCAGAAGGCAAATTTCATTTGAAATATCTAATCTAAGATTTATTTTGGATATTGGCTTTTTCCTGTTGATCATTGAAAGAGATCCCAAAGGAAATTGTGCATCCAGTCTCAGATTAAGTAGAAGGTCTACAGTTGTTAGGGGAGTTCTACATTTAACACACAAACATAACATTAAAACTGCATTGTGAAGAACCATTAAGATAACAACTCAGGTTTTGGAATAGTGTAGCTGAAGCACTATATTTACAAATGACAAAAGGTTATACCACAGCATTTATTATTCTTTTTAAATTCAGTTTGCCTTGGTGAGCTGGATAATGATCCTAAAATGTCACAAAATATCCAGACTGGAAATCCTTGGAAACAAAGCTGCACAGAAGACCTGTGATCTCCAGTAGGAAAATGTGATTTAAAAATTCTTGTGTGTGTGCTGTAGACAATTAACCTGACATATTAAAATCATTGACTGATTAATTTCTAATGCTCAATGAAACAGTACAATTATATCTCAAATTAATCATATCCGAAAATAAAAGTGTAGAGTTTTGATATGTCTGCAGCACAAGAATGAATTACAAGGTTTCTGCCCACAGAAAATTTGTATGTAGCTGATTTATACAAATACTCACATTAAAACATTTAAAATGAATTTCATTATTTGTGTTACTTTCAAGTTATGTTCCAAAAATCTTCTACCGTTCATTTACATGCATCCTTTACATGATGTTAAAACTACTTCATCAAGTTTCCTTGATTTATGCAGACAGCATGGTGTCTACCCTCATTAATTAAGCCACATCGTGGCCTAAAGTCATCTGATACTGGCATAACTGAGATTTCTGTCACTTGATAATATATTCACAATTTTAAAAAATATCCTTCTTTCAAAGATCTAATTGGCCCAATGTGTTGTCAGATGCATCTGAAATTTTACAGATTCTGTATTGTGTTTTGAAGGATTATGTAGCAGGAATGCCATTCCTTGTGGGATTGTCACTGCTCAGCAGAGGAGTAGAAAGAGCAGGAGAGCAACAAATACTTGTACTTATACTTTCACCATCTTAAAGCAATCCAAGGCCCTTTGCAGGAGCATTATAAAGCACAATTTGCTGTCAACATTGTTGGATGCACCTCAATTTGAAGATGACATCTACTCAGCGCTATAAGTTTTAGCTTCACGGCTTTATGACTGAGTATTCTGATTCTTAATCCAATGATCTTTGGGCTTGTAGACTTCCCTCAAGAAGTAGCTTCCTTTTATTTCCTTCACTGTCACCACTGTACCTCTTCAGTAAGGTGCTGGGACTTGAATCATGATATAATTTGGTCAACAAGTTGTCATCTTTCTGAATGATTCATATCAAACTCCTTGCTGTCATTAGGAGCAATACTGCAACACTTCAAGGAAAGCTTCAGAGTGCCTTCGAAGTTTCTTACTTGTTGTCTCTGCAAGTTTAGCCATTTGAGTGTTCAGAAAACAGGTACAAGACCATAAGACAAAGAAGCAGAAGTGGAACATTTGGCCCATTCAGTCAGTTCTTGACCAATGTAATAATCCATGACTTGACTTTCCTGTCTTTTTTCCATATTCTTGATTCCCTCCTTGATTAATGATCTGTCTCTCTCAGCCTTGAGTATATTTAAAAACACCACTTTATGCAGTAAAGAATTTCACAGATTTGTTACCTTCTGAGAACAGAAATTCCTGCTCATTTCTGCCTCAAATCGGCAAGTGAGATTATTCCCTGTGGTCCTGGATTCTCCCACAAGGGGAAACAACCTCTCCACATCTCCTATCAAAGCCCCTAAGAATCTTATGCTTCAGTAAGGTTGTCTCCCATTCTTAATAAGGTCTCCTCTCATTCTGGAAGTGGAAATGGTTTTTGGTAGTAACCAGTCCATTGAAGTTAATTTTACAGGAACTTTTCCTGAAGATATTTGGACCTAATTTCAAAAGAGCAAAACATTGATGCAGGTGACGGGGTGTTAATCAGGTAGATGGCCCAAAGCTTTGTCAAAGGTGCGCATTCTGAGGAGTATCTTAAGAAAGGAAATAAACAGAATTTTCCAGAATCATAGAATCGTTACAGTGCCAAAAGAGACCATTTAGTCCATCAAGTCTGCACCAACCCTTTGAAGAGCATTCCACCCAGATCCACCCTATCTCTGTAACCTCACATTTACCCCGGCTAATCCATCTAGCCTACACATCCCTTGACACTACGGAGCAATTTAGCCTGGCCAGTCTACCTAACCTGCATGTCTTTAGACTGTGGGAGGAAACTGAAGTACCTGGCGGAAACCCCGTGCAGGCATAGGGAGGGTGTGCAAACTCCACACAGACAGTCATCCAAGGCTGGAATCAAACCCAGGTCCCTAGTGCTGTGAGGCAGCACTGCTACCCACTGCCACTGTGCTGCCCTGAAGAAGGAAGTTTTTAAGAAGGAAATTCCAGAACTTAGCAACTTGCCAGCTTGAAAACACAGCCATCAGTAGTTGAACAATTAAAATTTGTCAGAATTAGGTGGAATGGAGAAATCCTGAGGTTTGTTGAGGTGAAGAAAATTTCAAAGGTGGTGTGGGGGTGATGGTGATATACTAACTGATTTAAAACCAGGATTAGACTTTTAAAATAAGGAGCTGTTTAACTGAGAGCCAGTGTAGGTCAGCAAGCATTGGGATTATGGGTGATTGGGAAGATCGGATAGGACTGCATTGGATGAGGCAAGTTGTGAGGGAACCAACAAGACGGACCTGTTGCAATGCTGCTGTCCATGGCAGCAGAAGGCAGACTGACTGCCACATATTTGTTGTCACATTGATGGCATAGCATTATGCTAAACAAGATAGATATCAAACAAATGTAGCGATTCAAAACTGGGCTGTGGGCCATCAGCAGCAGAAGAATTATATTCAAGCACAATGTTCAACATTGTGACCTTACATTGTCTTCCATTCGACCATTGCCATCAAGCCAGGAGACCAATCCTGATTCCATGAAGAATGCAGGAGGCCATGCTAGGAGTAGCACTACACTTATGAAAAAAATGAGGTAAAAGCAGAAAGCGCTGGAGAAACTAAATAGGTCTGGCTGCATTTTTTGAAATACAAGGTTCATGTCCAGTGAGCTTTTACTTGAAAAACAATGTGTCAACACAGGACTACTTGCAGGACGAAACTGGAAGCAGCATCCAGTAAAGAGCACTAAGCAATCTAGCAACCAATGGATCAGATCTAAATCCTGTAATTCTGCCTTGTTCAGTTGTGAATAGTTATGAATAAACAACTAATAGTAGGAGGTGCTCCACCAATAGCCCCATCCTCAATGATGGGACAATCCAGCACATCAGTGAAAAAACCATGCTTCAGCATTTGCATCCATTTTCATCCAAAAGTGCTGTGTGGATGAGTGCATCTTGGCCCTCTCCAGTATCATATGTGCCACCCTTCAGTCAATTTCATTCATTTCATGTGCTATGAAGAAACAGCCGTATGATACCGCAAAAGCTATGGGCCCTGACAATATTCTGCAAATATCCAAGCTGTTCCAGTAGAGGAGATGCTAGTTGTTTACTGTAAGATTGTCCAGGTGCATCCTGTTCACTAAAAACAGGACAAATCCAACCTAATCTATTACTGCCTGACCAGTCAGCCCTCGATCGTCCGCAAATGATGGAGTTATTGACAGTGTTATCGGACTGCCCTTAAGAACTTGCTCATTGCTGCTCAGTTTTGCCAGGGATGCTTGGTTCCTGTCTTTATTACAGATTTGCTCTGCACGTGGTCAAAACAGATGATTTCCAGAGGTTGGGTGACAGTGACTGCTTTTGACATTAAGGCAATATTTGACTGGTATGGAACCAGACAGTGCAACAAAAATGGTATTAGTGGGAATTGGGGGAATCTCTATGCTGGTCATATCTAGCATAAAGTAAGAGGATTCTGTATGTTGGCATTAACCATCTCAGCCCCAGTACTTCACTGCAAGAGATTCTCAGGATGGTGTCCTCAGGCAAGCTATCTTCAGTTGTTTCATCAATGACACTACCTCTATCCTAAGGTCAGAAATAAGGATATTCACTGCTTATTTTGTAATATACAGTACCATTCACAACACTAAAGCAGCCCGTGTTCATATGTAGTGAGACCCAGAAAACATCCAGCTTTAGAAGATAAACAGCAAATAACATCCACACTATGCAACATGGTAATGACCACCTCCAAAAGAAAGAGTCTAACCATCTTTCCTTGACATTCATTAACATTGTCCTCATGGAATACCACACTGCCAACATCCTAGGGGTTACTATTGTCCAAATGCTGAACTGTGCCAGTTATATAAACACTGGTTGCAAGAGCAAATCAGTGGCGAGAAGATCTGAGATGGCTAATTTACTGCATAACTCTCCAAAGATGGTGTACAAGGCACAAGTCAGGAGTATGAAGGAATACTTCCCATTTCACTGGATGAGGACAAAACTCAATAAACTGGACACCATCCGGCATGAATGTGCTTGCTTGATTGGAACCACGTTCATCACCTTCAACATTTACTGTCTTCACCACTAGCATGCAGTGCCAACAGTGTGTACCATCTACAAGATGCATTGAGAAACTTAGCAATTCTCCTTTGAAGGCACCTTCCAGTTCCTCAACCTATTTGATTTAGAAGCAGAAGGACAGGAGATGCATGGGAGCACAAGCTCCTGCAAGTTTATCCCAAGCCACATATGATCCTGACTTGGAATTATATTGCAAATCCTTCACTGTAACTTCAAAATCCTGAAGCTCATTTAATAGCACTGTGCGTGTACTTGCTTTCCTTGGACTGTAATGGTTTAAGAATGCTGTTCACCACCATCTTCTCAAAGGCATTCAAGGAAGGGCAATAAATGCTGGCCCGGCCAGAAGTGCCCTCATCCTTTTGCTACGTGATAATCGTCTTAATATAAAATGGAGGGATAAAAATGAAACAAGACTAACCGAGCAATGCAAAAAAAGAAGTCATTTGAAGGAATGCAGTTATAATCTTGAAATAACTGCAGAGGCCAGTATTCCATCAGCAAGTCACCCTTTATTTACATGTGGACAATAGACTAACTTAGCCCACCAGCTCGGAGTTAGTCCCTGAACTGAGCAGATTCTGAATTCCCTGTTTGTATACGTATATATTTTTCTTTGGCTTTTTCCATCTTTTTTTCTCCTTTTCCATGTGTAGCTGTGAGACACAGTAAAAAAAAAAACCAAGCATGCAAATAACTTTATTAACTTACTACCACCAGGAAATACACCCATGTGTCCAAAGAATCAGTATCAAGCAGAGCCCCCAGGGGCAAAGCCTACATGAAAGAAAAATTGAGGGGGAGGGATCAAATCAAAATGGAATGGAGGGAGCGTCTCCACACTCAGAGGCACTCCACACACTGTGGTGCGCACCTCTCCCGAAAGGTTTCAAGAGTATTGGTAGACACTGCGTGCTACTTCTTCAAGGACACCCGGGCCCGAACATGACTCTGACACAGGCGGGGTGTACCAGACTGTTGCCCATCTCTTGCGTCCTGAGTGTTTTGGGAGAGATTCTTCCTCCTCTTCCAGCGGTAACCGTATCGAGGCTGTATCCATCTTGGACTCTGTGGCTTCCTCAACACTAGATGGAGGGGGAGAAGCTATGGTTTCTGATGAGCCTTCTGGCTGTTCTGAGGGTCTAGGTATGTTTTGGTCCTGCCCTGTTTATGAGGTAACAGCTTGTAGCCGAACCATGTGTTTGTTCAGGCACACCTCACCTACCCAAACTTTGTAAGTCATGTTACAAAGGTTAACCTTATGTTAACCTTGCCTCATACCCATACACAGCTATTTCCATGATTCGGCATCCCATTCTTATTGCAACTGAAATAACTGCATAGAGGCTGGTATCCCGTCACGAAGTCTCCCTTTATTTACATGTGCACAGTACACTAACTGTGGCCCACCAGCTTGGAGTCAGTCCCAGAACTGAAGATATTCTGAATCCCCTGTTTATATTGATCACCCAGGACTTCCTAATTGGCCCAGGTTAACAACTCCAGTGAAGGATTTCATAATCAATGAGATCCACCTGGTTCCAAATACTACAGATCTAACATTGTTAAACTGTACATTGAATTCAGAATACTATATAGTTTTGAATTGAAAGATAAGATGCTCTTCCTTGAGCTTGCTTTGAGGTTCACTGTAACTACATTGCAGCCTATGTGCAGAAAAGTCAACATGGGAATAAAGTGGATAATTAAACTGACCAACAACAGGAAGCTTATGGACTGAATGGAGGTGTTCTGTAAAGCAGTGGTCCAACGTAGAGAAATCCACAATGTAAATAGTGAGTTACATTAAATTGTAAGACATGCAAGTTAATTGCTATTTTGTTTGGGAAGTACTTATGATGGGCCTGGAATGGTGAGTGTTGGTCACTTGAGGGTGTGATAGGGAATCAATGCAAAATAAACATGTCTTAGCTATATAAGGTGCAAAACGTATGCTATGAATTAGTGAAAAAACAACAGGGGTATAACTGGAGGGAATCAGTCGAAACCGTCCTGACCACTGGAGGGAAATAAAGCACTAGGTGAACAAATGCGACTGAAGAATGATAGGTCCCCGGGACCTGATGTTTTAAAGGCCATTCCTGAACAGATAGAGGATGCATTGCTTGTAATTTTCAACATACCTAGGTTATAGGCTTTTGCACAAAAGAAAACTGCAAATGCATGGCTGGTATTCAGGGAAAGAGGAAGACTGAAAGCAGAAACTAAAACAACGGTTGCAACAGCATCTTGAATTCCAAAACTTTGAGAATCCATTTTTAAAGCGATAATAGAATGACATTTAGGAAATCATGATCCAGTCAGGCAGAATTCCTATGGTTTTGTGCATGGGAATTCTTTAAAAGTGTAATAAATTGGGTGGATAAATGGAACCCAGTAGATGCGGTGTATTTGGATTTCCAAAAGGTATTTCATTAGGTGCCACATGACAGCTTGTTACCCAAAATAAGAGCTCGTAATGTGATATATTAATGTGGAGGATTGATCGTTTACCAGAGTCTTTTTTCAGAATTAGGATGGATGAATAATTTTCACTGTGACAAGCTAAATAATGGGGCACCACAGTACTTTGTGTTGCAGTCTTTAATCATTTACAGTACAGGTATTGAATGAAGAGGTATTTGTTGTTGACAAAAAAATGGGAGAGTAAATCGTGAAGAGCTTAATGATTCTTGCATTTTTGCTGAGTTGGAATGAATCAAAAACAATTTAAAAATGACATATGAGTCCCAATCTCAAATTTCAGCTCCCAATTCCCATTTCCAGCAATTCTTGCTAGCGTAGAATGAGAGTACAGATAGCAAATCCACATGCAACTCTATTGCTTTTGCTGGCTCCATTGTGAGGTGGTCAGTTTAGAGACATTTCATTGTAATTTTCATTGAGTTGGACCTTTCAGTATGTGGTTCATGGCCTCTCATGTGAACGATGAGGGAATCACTAGCCAAAGTGGGGAATCAAAACAATTATTATGCTTTCCTGGAACTCTTTCTTTCACAGATTTTGAAATACGGCAAAACAATTTTTACTCCAGTTTTGATCATAATATGCTGTTGTTACAGTAACCATAGGGATTGATAACTTTTAAATTGAATTCTAATTTCTCGTTAATGCCATGCACATGCATTATGCTCTCTCACTCCAGAAAGTATGTTTTCTCTTAGTTTTTTTTCTTTTGAATAGTGGATAAGCAAAAACTAGATTTGTCTGAGTGCTTTACTCTCAGAAATCTGACATCTTTAGCCAGAACATTGGTCTCCGCAGCAGGGATACAAATATTCCCTGGTTTCTTTTTGCATATTATCAGCTTCAGTGGCCATGTCTACCATCCCAGGAGATGCAAACTCTTTTACCTTCTGCTAGGCCATTTCCAAGCATGAAATTGACATTAATAGGCAATTTTGATACCAATCCAACTGTAATAGACTCATTGGCTCAAGCACACCTATAAGCAGTTGAACAGGTAAAACCTTTGGCCAATGTCTTGAATTGGTATGCTCTTATCTGACACGCTTTGCTAATATTGAGCTTCAGGCTAAAACTTTGTCTTGACACTTTTTCAGACAAAATTAGAAAGACTTCACCCTCAACTAGACAAATCTTAACTTTTAAACTGTAAATACCTTTTATGGTATTGGTTTGTGACAAGTTTCATTTGCTAATCAACTACTTTCTGCAAAAACATTTCACAGGCCTGCATGCTTCACTTTCAATTTCCAGAATTCTGCTTTTATATCGGAAACATAATAAGTTGGCCTCCTTGAATCTATATTTTAGTATCTTCCAAATTGAGTCCCATTGTCCTAATTTGAGAAGTGGAAGCCCGTTTTTTCATTCTTGGTATGCCTCTCTTGGTAAGCAGTGCCATGTTTATTATCAATTCATTTATCTCCCGCTTTCTTGTGGGTTTGCAAACAAACCTTGTGTCTGTGTGACACGACATTTCATACATATCAACTAAAACTGCAGTTTCCTTTATTTTAGAATCTTTATAATCTTCTTTGTGAGACTTCTTTCCAAAAAGAATGCTGCTTTCAAATTTTTCCTGAAATGCCACCTCTCCAAAGATTTTGAAAGTCTGATTAAGCTTTACCTAAACCATCAAACAAATATAATTTATTTTTCTGTTTCAAATTCCACACAAATTTGATTCTGTCTCTTCCTCAGATTTCACTGTTTTATTCCTCGTTCTGCCAGTCATCTTAATTGTATTATAGTCTGCAGAATGTTCATAAGAAAGAATTGACTACATTTTCTCAGTTTTCTCTACCAAAACACTTTTTGGTAGAATTGTCCAATTTCTCTTGGCCATTGTAACTTAGCAATTTTCTCAATCATGAAAAAGTACATTTCAAATTCAAGTTTGAGTTTTCATATTTCTCTTTGCCTTTTTCTTCCATTTCCAGTTCTCAGTTTTTTTGTTTCTTATCTGATTCAAGTTGCTTCAGCTACAACTGGCTAACTCAACTTGTATGTTCCAGACTGTAGGGTCATACAGCATAGAAACAGGCATTTCAATCCAACCAGTCCATGCTGACTATAAACCCAAACTAAACTAGTCCTAGAAATAGTAGGAACTGCAGATACTGGAGAATCTGAGGTACACTGGCCCTAAACCCCACCTCTTGCTCTGTTACATCGATGGCTGTATCAGCACCGCCTCGTGCTCCCACAAGGAGCTCGAACAGTTCATCCACTTCTCCAACACCTTCCACCCCAACCTTAAGTTCACCTGGACCATTTCTGATACCTTTGTCTCATTCCTGGACCTCTCTGCTTCCATCTCTGGCAACCACCTGGAAACTGATATCCATTTCAAGCCCACCGACTTCCACAGCTACCTAGAATACACCTCCTCCCACCCACCTTCCTGCAAAAATGCCATCCCCTGTTCCCAATTCCTTCGCCTCTGCCGCGTCTGCTCCCAGGATGAGGTATTCCACTTCCGAACATCTCAGACGTCTTCGTTTTTCAAGGACCGCAACTTACCCCCCTCAGTGGTCGAGAACGCCCTCGACCGTGTCTCCCGCATTTCCTGCAACTCATCCCTCACACCCCCTCCCTGCAATTACAACCAAAACAGAATCCCCCTCGTCCTGACGTACCACCCCACCAACCTCCGGATCCAATGCCTCATCCTCCGACACTTCTGCCATCTGCGATCCGATCCCACCACCAAAGACATTTTTCCCTCCCCACTCTTATCTTCTTTTCGGAGGGACCAATCTCTCCGTGACTCCCTTGTCCACTCCACACTCCTCTCCAGCCCCACCATACCTGGCACTTTTCCCTGCAACCGCAGGAAGTGCTACACCTGCCTCTACACCTCCCCCCTCACCCCCATCCCAGGCCCCAAGAAGACCTTCCATATCAAGCAGATGTTCACCTGCACATCTGCTAATGTGGTATACTGTATCCGCTGTTCCAGATGTGGCCTCCTCTACATTGAGGAAACCAAGCAGAGGCTTGGGGACCGCAATACGGAACACCTATGCTCGGTTCGCAACAAACAACTGCACCTCCCAGTTGCGAACCATTTCAACTCTCCCTCCCATTCCTTAGACGACATGTCCATCCTGGGCCTCCTGCAGTGCCTCAATGATGCCACCTGAAGGTTGCAGGACCAGCACCTCATATTTCGCTTGGGAACCCTGCAGCCCAATGATATCAATGTTGATTTCACAAGCTTCAAAATCTCCCCTCCCCCAACCACATCCCAAAACTAGCCCAACTTGTCCCCTCTTCCCACCTCAAGCCACACCCAATCTCCTACCTACTAGCCTCATCCCGCCCCTTTGACCTGTCCATCCTCCCTAGACTGACCTATCCCCTCCCTAACTCCCCACCTACACTCACCTTTATTGGCTCCATCCCTGCCTCTTTGACCTGTTTGTCTCATCTCCACCTATCTTCTCCTTTATCCATCTTCTATCCACCTTCCCCTCTCTCCATATTTATTTCAGAATCCCCTTCCCCTCCCCCATTTCTGAAGAAGGGTCTAGGCCCGAAACGTCAGCTTTCCAGCTCCTCTGATGCTGGTTGGCCTGCTGTGTTCATCCAGCTCTACACCTTGTTATCTCTAAACTAGTCCTACCTGCCTGCTCCTGGCCCATATCCCTCCAAACCTTTCCTATTCATGTACTTATCCAAATATCTTTGAAGCATAATTGTTGTTTGGATTAGTCTTCCTCTAGGCTCAGCTGTTAAGCTAATATACTTTCTGCTTTCTTAGTGTCAATTTTTAAATTTATTTTTAACTTTTCTGATGCTGATTTTTAGATAAATCTTTGAATGCCTTGTAATGGTTAATAAACGCAAGCCCTCTCTGTTGAGGAATGCTTGAATAATATATAGTATTGTACCTCACCTGAATAATGTGCTGAAACTTACGTCCCATTATTTCCAGTATCATCACACAAGTTAAAGATTTTGAAAAGCCCACAGAATTCCCCAATTCACGTTTAGATCCAAGTTGACAACACAAAGTTTCTGTACTTAACAACAATCACTATGTTTTGCAATATGGATAAACAAATTATGAAACAATGCCATTCAATTCTACTGATTAAAATCTTAACCTCTTATAAACTCCCCCTATACACTCAGGTATAGACAGACACAGACAAGAGAAAAAAGGGGTGTTAAGGGCAGAGAGAAAGACTGGGAAAGCAGTTTAGTGGTGCCTGGTCATAAGATTTGCTGAGATGATTCTTGTGTTGATTAGAACGCTACTTGTCGATCTTTCTTCTCTGGATGCTTTCTCTTACTGCAGGAGGCGCAAGCTAATAGGTTCACATTTATATTACTGTCTGACTTTCAACATCCATTGACCAGAAATTCAACTGGACTCGCCTTACAAATACAGTAGCTACACCAGCAAGTCAGAGGCAAGGAGTAACTGAACTCCTGACTTTCCAAAGCCTGTCCACCATCAACAAGGCACAAATCAGGAATGTGATTGAATACTCCCTACTTGCCTAGATGGGTACAGCTCCAAAAACACTCAAGAAGCTTGACACCATCCAGGAGAAAACAACCTGCTTAATTGGCACCTTGTCCACAAGCATTCACCCCCTCCTCCACCCCCTGCTCAGTAGCAGCAATGTGTATTATCTACAAGATGCACTGCAGAAATTCACCAAAGATCCTCAGATAGCAACTTCCAAATACACTATCGCATCCCTCCAGAATGAAAAGGGCAGCAGATGCATGGGAACACCACCACCAGCAAGTTGCCCTCCAAGCTACTTGCCTACTTGACTTGGAAATATAACACCATTCCTTCATTGTCACTGGTTCAAAATCCTGGAATTCCTTCCCGACAGATTTTGTGGATCAACAGACAGCACATAGTTTGCAGCAGTTCGAGAAGGTAGCTTCTTCAAGGAGGCACCTTCACAAGGGTAACTAGGACAGGCAATAAACGCTGTCCAGCCAGCGACACCCATGTCGTACAAGTGAATTCAAGAAACAAGTCACCTTGATTTAAATTCTGACCAATGTTCTGGTCACCAAGCTGTGGAATTGAAATTCCAGATGAGCCCTCAAATTGTTACAATAAATTTTAAAAATCGATCTTAACTCCCAGTAAGTAACGGAATGGAGAACACAAGATTTCACATTTTAAGACAATTCCCGTGTTACCAGACTAGAAGTGCTACTGATTAAACGCTGTTTGTAAGCATGTCATACAATGAAATTGTGCCGAGTAAAATTTGGATGACAAAAATCTCTTGACGATATCAGCCATTCCTACTGGCAATGTAGCAAAGCTAATAAAATGACGGCAATGATTACCTGAAATTCCATATTGGGTACTGAGGATTAACCCAACCTGTGTAAGCTTGATCAGCTAAAGACACAACTTGATTTCTTCCCAAACTATTCATTGTTTAGAGCTATATAGCATAGAAACAGACCATTCGGCCCAACTTGTCCATGCTGACCAGGTTCCTAAACTGCACAAGTTCCATTTCCCTTGCATTTGTCCCATATGCCTCTAATCCTTTCCTATCCATATACCTGTTCAAATGTGTCTTAACTGTTGTAATTGTCCCCACCTCTCTCGCTTCCTCCGGCAGTTCATTCCATATACACACCAGCCTCTGTATGAAAAAGTTGCCTCTCAGATTCTTTTAAATCTTTCCCCTCTCACCTTAAGCCTATGCCCTTTAGTTTTGGAGTCCATTACCATGGGGAAAACACCTTAGCCATTCACGTTATGTATGCCCCTCATGATTTTGTTAACTTCTGTAAGGTCACCCCTCAGCCTTCTACGGTCCAAGTAAAAATGTCCCAGCCCATCCAACCTCTCCTTGTAATCAAAAGCTCCAGTCTCGGTAAAATCCTTGTAAATGTTTTACACCCTTTCCAGTTTAATAACATCTATCCCATAGCAGGGCGACCAGAATTATACACAGCACTCCAAATGTAGCCTTACCAACGTCTTGTACAGATGTAACATGACTTCCCAACTCCTGGACTCTGCTCTGACTGATGAAAGCAAGTGTGCCAAATGCCATCTTCGCCATCCTGACTACCTGTGACACCACTCTCAAGGAACTATGTACCTGCATCCCAAGATCAATCTGTTCAACAACACTTCCAGGGCCCATCATTAACTCTGTAAGTCTTGCCCTGATTTGTCTTACCAAAATGAACACCTTGCATTTATCTAAATTGAACTCCATCTGCCATTCCTCGGCCCTCTGGCCCAGTTGATCAAGATCTCCTTGTACTCTTAGAGAACCTTCTTCACTGTTTACCAATTTTGGTATCATCCGCAAACTTAGAAGGGATGGTTACTATATTCTCATCCAAATTGTTTATGTAAATGGTGAACAACAGTGGACCCAGCACTGACCCTTGCAGCACACCAGTGGTCGCAGGCCTCCAGTATGAACAACCACCCTCTGTCTCCCACCGTCAAGCCAATTTTGTTTCCAATTGGCTAGCTTCTCTGGATTCCATGTGATCTAACCTTACTAACCAGCCTACCATGCAGAATCTTGTAGAAGGCGTACCTGTCTGCCTTCATATATTTTCTTGGTCACTTCTTCAAAAATGTCGATAACATTTTTGAGACACAATTTCCCATGCAGAAAACCATGCTGACTTTCCCTAGTTAGCCCTTGCCTTTCCAAATGCATGTAGATCCTGTATCTCATAATCGCCTCCAGCAATTTACTGACCACTAACATCAGGCTCACCTGTCTGTAGTCCCTTGGTTCTTCCTTGCAACTTTTCTTAAATAATGGCACAACATCAGCCATCCTTCAGGCTTCTGGAATCTCAGCCATGGCTGTCGATGATACATGTATCTCTGCTGGGGACCCCACAATTTCTTCCCGAGCTTTCCACAATATTCTGGGATACAATTGATCATGTCCTGGGGATTTATCTGCCTTTATGTATTTTAAGACCTCCAGCACCACCTCTTCTGTAATATGGACTGTTTTTAAGATATTGCTGTTTATTTCCCTGAGAACCCTAGCTTCCATGACTTTCTCCACAGTGAATACTGACGTGAAATATTTGGGAAATGAAATGAACGTGAAATAATTGTTGAGGATCTCACTCATCTCCTATGGTTCCACACTTAGAAAGCCTCATTGATCTTTAAGGATCTCTCCCTAGTTACCCTTTTACCCTTAATATACGTGTAGAATCTCTTTGGATTCTCCATAACCTTATCTGTCAAAGCTGTCACATGTCGCCTTTTTGCCGTCCTGATTTCCCTCTTAGAGCCATACAGCACGGAAACAGACCCTTTGGTCCAACCAGTCCATGCTGAACATCATTCCAAATTATACTTGTCTCACCTACCTGCTCCTGGTCCATATCCCTCCAAACCTTTCCTATTCATGTACTTATCCAAATGTCTTCTCCTACCCCCTTCTACTCCTCGAGGGATTCATTTGATCCCTTTACCCTTATCTATACCTGACATATGCCTCCTCATTTTTCTTGACCAGAGCCTCAATATCTTTAGTCATTCCGTGTTCCCTACTTCTGCCAGCCTTGTCTTTCACGCTAACATGAACATGCTGGCTCTGAACTCTCGCTATCTCACTTTTGAAAGCCTCCCACTTGCCAGACATTCCTTTAGCTGTGAACAGCCTCTCCCAATCAACTTTTGAAAGTGCCTGTCTAACACCATCAACATTGGCCTTGCCCCAATTTGGAACTTTTAACTTGTGCACCAGGCCTATCATTTTCCGTAACTATTTTAAAACTAATAGAGTGATGGTCACTTGTCCCAAAGTGCTCCCCCATGAACACCTTAGTCGCTTACTCTCCCTTATATTGATACAAATATGTGATTTTAATTTACTAGTATTTCTTTGAATAACTCATACCTTGTAAACTAGTTAAACCACCTTCTCCATAACCATTATTGCTATATTTTTTCCTAAAGACACTGTTTCAACAAAATATCCTGAAGCATCCACAATTCCCACTCCTAATTTAGACAGGGGCCTGCGCAATCTATTATGACCCTGCTAAATGGTTCTTCAAAAGTTGATATCTGAATTAAGGACACAGCTGAATTGATAGTTGGGTTTTTCCCACTATCTGAAATATGTGGCATATCGAACAAAATCTAACCGTGTCTTTACAATAATTTTTTTTTCATGTAAGCTGTTTTCTCTAATAGCAAAGTAACGTCTCTTTTATTGCATTATGATAGTCAGATAGAACTGTCACCTGATGGACTACTGCCCATTTCTCTTTAGCTAGTGTATGAGGTAATTTCCATTTCCTTATTCGTACTTCGTCTTTCAAATAATAAGGCTTCAGTATTGGTTCTGAATCTGTTTTGAAGTAGACTGTTTGAAACTGTTCTCCGAATTCAGGATTGTTTCTTGTATTTCTATGAAAGAAGATGGGCTAAACATGTTGGCCTCATTCTGATTACCTTTCTCCTTTTTGTAAATTTTCAATAATTAATTGTGTTTGACAACTGAATTTCTAAGCATCTCCCTTTTATAGTTGCTTCCTTCTCTTTGTGTCCAATTCAATGGGCCTGAGATCAAGTCACAACACAGTCAGGGAACTATTCAGGCATTTTCTCCTGCAGCATTTTGGTTCTTATACGTCTACTAGTATTTCAAGACTGTTGGTGAGCCAATATTCTTGAACCAGCCAGGTCATTCCCAAGATAAAATTAATGCCTACTCTCTGGATTTGGTACACCAACTAACTAAATGTTCCTCATATACTAAGTGACTTTGTAACCTACCTCTTTACAAGGGGACTCCAATTAATATTTTTCGCCTTCAGTAACTTTTCTGGAAGACAAATTGCATTATCAACCAGCATCAATGACTAACTTACTCCAGCGCCTTTGAACATATTTGTTGGTTAACCTCCGTGATCATCCGTAACTACAGGTGAGGTGCCTGATGACTGGAGAGTGGCTAATGTTGTACCTTTGTTAAAGAAGGGTTGTAAGGAGAAACTGGGGCCCTATAAACCTGTGAGTCTGACATTCGTTGTTGTAAATTGTTGGAGGTGATTTTAAAAGATAGCATTTATGAACATTTAGGGAGGCAAAAAAACTGGGGATACTTAGCATGGTTTTGTGCAAGGAAAATAGTGTCTCACCAAACTTGATTGATTTTTTTGAGGAAGTTACCAAATAGGATTGATGTGGGCAGAGCATTAGATGTTGTTTACTTGGACTTTAATAAAGCCTTTGACAAGGTTCTGCATGGTAGACTAATTAATAATGATAGGCCACTTGGGATTCAGGGTGACCTTGCCAATTGGATACATAATTAGCTAAGCAGCAGGAGACAGAGTGTGGTAGTGGAGGGTTGTTTCTCAGACTGGAGGCCTGTTAACAACGGTGTTCTAGAGGGATCAGTTCTGGGTCCTGTTTTGTTTGTCGTTTATATAAATGATTTGTTTGAGAATATAGAAGGTTAGTAAGTTTGCAGAAGGCACCAAAATCGGTCGCATAGTAGACAGTGGAGAAGGTTTTCTATGATTTCATGGAATCTTGGTCAAATGAGTCAATAGGCTGAAAAATGGCAGATGGAGTTCAATCTGGATAAATACGAGATATTGCATTTTGGTACAACAAACAGTGGTAGGATTTATACGATTAATGGTAGAGCCTTGGGTAATGTTGTAGAACAGAGGAACCTAGGGGTGCAGGTACATAATTCTTTTGAAGTTTGTGTCACGTGTAGACAGGGTTGTTAAAAAGGCATTTAGCATACTTGGCTTCATTACTCAGTGTTTTTGAGTATAGGAGTTGGGAAGTCATGTTGAGGTTATACAGGACATTGGGGAGGTCTCTTCTGGAGTATTGGAGTTTTCGGTCCAGTTCTGGTTGCCTAGTTATAGGAAGCATATTATTAAGCTGGAGAGAGTTCAGAAGAGATTTACTAGGATATTGCTGGGCTTAGAAGGCTTGAGTTATAAAGAAAGGCTGGATAGACCAGGACTTTTTTCACAGGTGCATGGGAGATTGAGAGGTGACATTAAAGAAGTTTATAAAATCATGAGGGGTCTAGATAGGGTTAATGGTAGGTGTCTTTTCCCTAGGGTGGGGGATTTCAAGATTAGGGGACATATTTTTAAGGTGAGAGATTTTAAAAAAAGACACGAGGGACAATTTTTTTATACAAAGAGTGGATTTCCCTATAAACATTTCCCCAAATGTAATTGAGAGAATTATAATATGCATTTGCCAGAACTGTTGCTTCTCGGATTTTTGAAACTTGCAGCTCATCTAAATAAATTTTAAGGTTTGCCGAAATGAAATGCTATTTTGAATTCCCCCATAAGCATGATTTCCCTCAGGTTATAAAAGGTATTCTCTCACTTTCGTTATTAAACCCCTGATCCCATAATATTTTTCTCTTGCAAATTTCACAAATGTCATATGTTTTAACTGATGATGCTTCTGACCATGTCTTTTGAATGTAAGTTTTTTTTTAAAAAACAGTTTTGCAGGTTGCAGATTGCTTTTCTGAAAAATTGGCAAACACATTAGTAGTCATACCTGTGAAAACTCCCTCTAACATTTAGGGTCCAGACATCTTTTGGTCCCTTGGTTTTCCAAGCTACCAATTCAAATGAGGTAAACGTTTTTCAATACTTTCTCTATAAATCTTGGTGTTTAATTAAGATGGATTAATATTTAAATCAAATCTTCCATTGGAATCAGGATCATCATCTGAGCTACATGCTGTTCCTCCTTCTTTCATTCAAAATTTTCTCTTTCGAAGTCCTGTTTTCTGAATTGCTTGTTTTTTTGAAGTTCAAACATTTTTAAAATTCCATCTCCCTGTCCATTTCTCTGTTTGCCTTCTCTGTATTTTTCTTTATTTCTCACTCTTCTCATCTACTGAAACTTTCTTATTTCTAATTCTCTTTTTTCTTTCCTCCTTTTCCATTTTTTTTCCTCCTTTTCCATTTCTTTTTTCCCTTCCTCTCCATTTCTCTCTGCTTTTTTTATTTCTTCCAATTTTAATCTCTTCATTTCTCTTTATTCTGTCAATTTTTTTTTCATTTCTAGCTGAATCTTTCAAATGATGCATCAAATTTCACTTACCAATCAAATTCATGTCACTCCACTTTTCAATCTAAATGCTGGATAATTACTTTAAACATCCGGTCCTTACAAAATCCTGCTTTTATTTCTACCTTCAGTTTATCTGCTAACTCCCTTAATTTAGCCTTAAATATTTCAGGTAATCCATGGTGAATGTCTTCTGTCCCCAGAGAAGTCTGCAAAATAAATTCCACAACACACCTGTTTTATGTTCAGTACCTTCACAGGCCATTTCTTTAAAAGACATGCATTTAATTCCAATTCTAGAAGAGATCCTGCTTTATGGTACCAGCTAATGCTAACACTGGACAATCCTGAGCCCTGAATGAAACTTGGCTCGATAGATTCCATGTTTAATATGTTGAAACTTCCATCTGGCCTGTATTTTAAAATCCAAATTCTGAATGACAACTCACATTCAAACAAGTTTTGATTGGAGATAAAAATTTACGAGCTGCATCATAGGTATGTGGATAGGACTGTTTTTTTCAGTATTGCTATCATTGAGCTGTTTTACTCTTGTAAAAATCAAGAAAAATTGGATGCCCTCCATTGATAAAGTTCTAATATCTGCAGTTTGGAAAATGAAAACAAATAAAATTGTTGTAAAATTCATACTGAGCTTTGAGTATTGTTTTAAACACAGTGGATCAATATTCCCCAATTGTTGTGCAGCAGTTAATTAACAGTGTTGTCTAAGGCAAACAGCATGAGCCGCTTGCTTTTTTTCACTTTTTGTTTCAAGAATGTTGTGGCATAATAATCGGATAGAGCAATTTATTTTAAGGCAATTCAAGCACAGCTGACATAAGCTGGTTTTCCACTGAAACATTAATGCATATAAATGTTCCAGACCAGTTCCGAATCTTTAGTCATGCATTCATCTAAATCATTTACTACTCATTTGCATGACTGTGTCTTGATGCAACAGACTATATTTAGGTGCATTGCGACCTGTAGTCTCTCAGCGTGCTATAATTAAGCAGTTTCAGTCAGAAAAAAGTTTTAAAACATGAAAGCATTATTACTGTTCTTTTAAGGCGATTTCTAGTTCAAATGTCATTTTGTCAAAGGTGCAGAATATATAAAGACAATTTATAACAAAAACTGCATGGACCTGGAGTACATAATTGCTGGCCAATGGTGGAAAAATGCAGTATCAAACAGTGAACGTTTTGTGAAAAATTGATTGCGCTCTTCAATAAGTCTTAATTATTCAAAGAAAAATATTATAAATTTGATGTTTAACATTGTTAAACATATAGCTACTCTTTTTACATGAGGGCGGAAAGGAATTTCATGGAAGAATAGGAAAAGATCCTTGTGGTGTATAGGTAGTAGCATCAACCGGGATCCATTAACTTATTTTGTTATAGTAGCATCTGAGTTTAAAAAACCTGCTTGCTGCCTTAATCATTGGATATAGTTTCTCTTCACTTCTGAGATCGATTTATTTTAATTGATGCAGGTGACAAGAATGAAACTGAATAGTTGTGAAAAATGAAAACAGGGAAAAAATGAGGCAACCGCTTATAATCTAGCCCTCAAACACCCAATTATTCCCAGCAGCAAGGACATGTAGTTAGATTCCTATTCCCTGAAGCTGTGGAAGCGAAGTAGAAACGTCAGCACCCTCTTTTGGATCAATGCATGATTCTACTCTTTAAGTAAATTGCCGCTAAATAAACACACCTAGTCTGATGAGAAATCTCGGGAACACCCTTCTTTTCCAGATTCTTCTCAGCAACTAGTTGTTCGAAAAATTAACTCTGTTGATTGGACCCAGCAAGAGGAGGAGGGGAGGGATTGCCTACTGGTATTATTGCAGGGTTGTTAATCCAGAGACCCAGATAATGTTCATGGCACATGGTGGAATTTAAATTCAATAAAATATCTGGAATTAAGAATCTAATGATGACCATGAATCCATTGTCGATTGTTGGAAAAACCCATCTGTTTCACTAATGTCCTTTAGGGAAGGAAACTGCCATCCTTACCTGGTCTGGCCTGCGTGAGACTTCAGACACATAGTATGCGGTTGACTCTGAACTGCCCTCTGGTCAATTGGGGATGGGCAATAAATACTGCCTAGCCAGAGACGCCCTCATCCCGTTAATGAATTTAAAAAAAAGCTGGAACTTCGAGCTTTTACTTGCAAGACGTGCAGCACTTCAAAATATGACGCTTCTATTCCTTTGCAAAAATCTAGCATGAGGTGAATCACAGCAATTTCTTCTGCAGAATATTATCAAGGAGGAAGCTCTGAAATGAAATTGAATATGGAATTAAAAACATAAGGTATAATGTTTTCCTTTATTTCTTTTAATGCATAAAATACTTTGACATATAAAGATATAACTTTAATAAACTTTAAATGTACTAACTTTAAAAATAATCAGTCCAATTCATTAAAAAATCTACCTTTCACCTCTTACTATGTGTTGAATTCATCCTGACATGAAATAAAAATCTCTTGATTGGTTTACTCCAAAAATAAAATTTAATGTTCCTTACAGTGTTACTGTATATATGTCAAACTTATGACTTTAAGAACAATCATTCATGGATGTGGGTGTCATAAGCTAGGGCAGCACATATTGCCTATCTCAAGTTGCTCCGGAGAAGGTCATGGTACGATGCCTGTACATAATAATTAGAAGGAATGAATGTCAAAGGTTTTACTTATAGTTCCAATCAAGTAGGTTGCTTTGTCTTGAATGGTGCCAAGCTTTTTGAGTGTTATTGGAGCTGCATTTATTCACCCAACTGGAAGGCATTCCACCCCACTTCTGACTTGTACTTTGTAAATGGTAGACAAGCTTTGAGGAGTCCATAAGTGAGTTACTTGCTGCAGCATTCTTAGCATCTGTGTTGGTGTTGTAACTAAAGTATTCATATGGCTGGTGCAGTGCAGTTTCTTGTCAATTTTAATCTGAGGATTGCAATAATAAAGCCATTGAATGTTGAGGAGCAATGCTTGGATTCTCGTCTATTGGAGGTGGCCATTGTCTGGCACTTATGTGGTACAAATGTCACTTGCAACTTAGTATTCCAAACCTTAATGTTGCCCAGGTGGCTGCATTTTGGTATACATTGCATCAGTGTCTGAGGAGCTGCGAATGGTAATGTACATTGTGCAATCTTCAGTGATCATCACTGCTTCTGACCTTTTGAAGGGAAGGTCATGGATGAAGCAACTGAAGACGTATCGGCCTCCGACACTACCCTGAGGAGCTCTCACAGTGAAGTACAGTGGCTGACATGATTGACCTTCAACATATACAACCAGCTTCCTTCGTGCTAGATGACCATCAGATTCCTACTGGCTTCAATTTTGTTACAGTTCCTTTACGCCACACTGGATCAAATACTGCCTTAATGTCAAAGGCTGTCAACCTCACTTCCCTATGGATTTTAGTTCTTTTCTTTCTGTTTATACCATACTGCATTGAGGTCAGGAGCTGAGTGGGCCTGGTGGAATCCAAACAGAGCATCAGTAAGCATGAACCACTTGATAAAACTGTCAATGACCCATTTCATCACTTTCATTGAGAGTGATGGATATGGTAGTAATTGGCTAGATTGGATTTGTTTTGTTTTTGTGGACAGGGAATACCTGGGAAGCTTTTCACATCTTTGGCAAAAGTACTGAAACAACTAGGCTGCAGTGTGGCTAGTTCTGAAGCACATATCTTCAGTACTGTAGCTGTAATGTTGTCCAGGCCCAGTGCCTTTGCAGAATGCAGTGCCAGCAATCGTTTCTTGATATCATGTGGAGAAAATCATATTTATAGTTACAATTCCCAATTAAATTCCATTTGAACTAAAAAGTCTCATTTAAGGATAAATTGTTAAGACTGGATTGAATAATCGCAGTGACAGAACTACTACAGTTTGTTTTACAGGTAAGCTACAAACCACAAATTGAATGTTAGTAATTAGCAATTTCTCCAAGAGAATGTTTGTAAATTAAGTCCAAACACAGTTCCACCATGCACACCATATCCTGAACACATTTTGATTAAACCATAGGACATTAAGTTATAGGAGCAGAGGTGGCCATTCAGCCTATTGTATCTGCTCCACCATTGAACCCTCCCTTATATTCTTGGTAGCTTCACATCCCCACTGTTGTACTTAAAATCTTTTGCCTAACCTCATCTTCAAGATGAATACAAATTCACACTAATTCACAACTCTCATCTTTTTTAATCTTAATGTGGTCTCCTATATGTTTGAGTTTCAGTGCATATGCACCTCCTTATGATACCAGAGGTGTCAAAACTGGCAACAATCTGAATGTTAAATCCTATCTGCTACTCTCTTTGCTTGTAAAGACCTTTATTTCATTTTTTTTTGTCCAAGCTTTAAGCACTTTTTATCACCTTATAGCTCAGTGTTGTTTTGAAGATCATATTGAATAGTAATTTTGCTTTTTTTTTTCAATTCACTCAGGGGACATGGGCATTGCTGGTTGGTCAGCATTTATTGCCGTCCCTAGTTGCCCTTGAGAAGATGGTGGTGAGCTGCCTGACTGGACCACTGATGTCCATGTGCTGTAGCTTGAGTGATTGATACAACTGAATAGCATGCTAGGCCATTTCAAAGGGCAGCTGAGAGTTAATCACATTGCTGTGGATCAGGAGTCACATGTAGGCTGAGACTAGATGAGGATAGCAGATTTCCTTCCCAGAAGGATAATAATGGGCCAGATGGGTTTTTGAGTCAACAGTGGTTGGTTCCAGATATTTTTATTTGATTAAATTAAATCCATGACAGAATTCAAATTACGGTCCCCAGGACATTAGCTGAGTTTCTAAATTAATAGTCTCGTGATAATACCACTCAGGCATCACCTCCTCATAGATGCGTTTAATTGTAAGTCAGTGTTGCTTGCACATTGCACCTCGTCTCTGATTTAGTATTACTTATGATTTTTTTGAATGGCAAATGACACAATTGTTGTATTAACACAAGGCAAGGTGGGAACACAGAATGATAGGTTACTAATTTAAAACAAAAATACAGTTTCATAGAATAATATAATAGTATTCTAACTGTCACAGTGTATAACAAGCATGGGGCTGGATGAACACAGCAGGTCAAGCAGCATCATAGGAGCAGGAAAACTTGAAGTTGCGGGCCTAAACCCTTCATCAGAAATGGGGGAGGGGAAGAGGGTTCTGAAATAAATAGGGAGAGAGGGGGAGGCGGATAGAGGATGGATAGAGGAGAGGATAGGTGGAGAGGAGGCAGACAAGTCGAAGAGGCGGGGATGGAGCCAGTAAAGGTGAGTGTAGGTAGAGGGGTGAGGAGGAAATAGGTCAGTCCAGGGAGGACGGACAGGTCAAGGGGGCGGGATGATGTTAGTAGATAGGAGATGGGG
>JAHRHZ010000283.1:29408557-29493817 GCA_024137785.1 Ginglymostoma cirratum | reverse complement strand
TAGGCCCGAAACGTCAAGTTTTCCTGCTCCTATGATGCTGCTTGACCTGCTGTGTTCATCTAGCCCCATGCTTGTTATCTCGGATCCTCCAGCATCTGCAGTACCTTTTATCTCTGTCACAGTGTATACATTGAGTGACCAGCCATTGTCTTTTCCCAGCGGGACAAACTAATTTAGTCACTGCTTCCCCATGGGAAGGGAAATCAGGAAGAAATTAAGTCTGAGATTTTTTTACTCTTCATATGTTTTAGATCAGAATTTGGATAGGCTTACAGATTGTTCTATTTGTCACCATGATTTGAAATAGTGAATCATCAAGAGGAGTTTCCCAACATCAGCAATAAATTAAAATAATCAAAAAGGATTTGTACCTTTAACAGAAGAAGTAGGAATGAGGAAAAGATAGCTAGCTTATCTGACGTCTTATAGCATTGTGATGTTTTTAGAAATCATCGGTCAGCTTGCTGATCCAGTTTCTGCATTCGGTTGCCGCTCTACCTATAAATGCCTGGGCACAGGTTATAGGAAGCCTAGACCAGCACTTTGTCAAGGGAGAAGGAAAAGAGCAATGTTGCAAGTACAGCAAAATCAGAGGATAACGATTTGGGTAGAGAAGCCCAACAGTGGTATCAGGAGGGGAAATCCAAGGTTTGATTTGAAGGAATTCAAGATCGGTGCTGGAAAATGGAGACATGAAATGTGAACCTACCATTGGGAACCATATGGATATGGAAGATTGAAAGCATGATTAAGAGGAGAGGGAAAGAAAAATGCTTGCATGTGTCAGTGGGTTAGAAGGGGAAAATATGCTTGTGATCTGGGAAATATTGGAATCTCCAATTGATCAGTAGACTGTGGAAGCATGTTGGCATGGAACATATCAGTACACAAAGGTGAAAATCTGTTTGAACAAAAGGAAAGAGAGTTGGAAAAGGGAGGTGATTGAGGGAAGTGTCCTTACAGAAAGGGGAGAGTGACAGTTAGCGAGCAGGAACATGATGGCCTGGTCAGTCTTGTTTAAAAACCCAAATATAATGTATTGTTTTTCCCTTTTACTAAATTGAAAATCAAGAAATTTTCAAATGATTAATGTAAAAATGTGACTTTACTGGAAACGTAAACAATGGTGACAGAGTGAACGCACATTAATTTGGTTGTCATTTGTCCAGAGGATGTTGTTTACGACTCGGTTTAGAATTTCCTATTTACTTCAAACTTAAACCTTTTCCTTTGTAGTAGATTCCCTGCAACTGCTACAAAAAAATTGACAATAAAGAAAACTATTATTCCAAATTGCCAAAGAAACAGTGATATATATATGGCCAGAGGAAAATTCAAAATTTTGAAAAGTGCCTACATAGTGTCAAATCAAAGTTTTCAGTCATACACCTCAGACTCTTTAAGAAAATAATTCTTGCACTTTGAACATTTGTTGAATTCGCGCATCAATATTTTTAATAGGGATGAAGGAATATTTTGTACATTTTAAGGTATAAAAGTATTCTGGCATATTTTCGAATTTTTTTTTGAAGATCATGACAGTCCCAGGAAATTCAATGAAACTTTTTTAAACAAGGTCTGTTTTGCATCTAATTTCTTATCACACATGTGGCAATCTCGGTAAAATCCCATAACTTTTTTTAAAAAACAAATTCTGATCTTTTGGGTATTTACCAACTGAATTAAGCTGCAAGACTGCATAATTTATGACGGAAGGTTTTTTTAATCACATAAGAGAAAAGCAAAGAAGTCACTAAATGCAATATATTATAAGCTATACGTTGCACACTAAATGCCAAATACAACTAAGACAAGCCTTTCAAATTAACTCAGCAGTCAACACAATATACAAATCGTCAAAATCAGTCACAAGGTTCTTCAAAACTCTGTCATCGTTTATGAGGACTTTTAGCTGCTCTGTTCTGGCAGTTAATTTTATCCGCAATTGCCAGCAGCGCGCAAACAATACTGGTGCTGAGGGTACAGTCTTCACCAAAAGTGAGATAGGTTTGCAGAAACTCCGAAGTTGGTTTGGATTGTGCAGATCCATCTGTAGTTTCTTCAAGTAATAGAAACTGCTGCAGGATTATGCATTTGTTGTGCACAGTTTCTAGATCTGGCCTTTGTCATGTTCAGATTGCTTGTACTACCAACTCGGCTCATCAACTTAAATGACTGAGCTTGGATGGCTATGCATTCCTTTCCAAAGCCTGAACCAGTTTCAGCCTACCTAGAAGTTTGGATTTTCTTAGAAATAGGGAGGACAGGTTTTTTCTTCTGTTTTCCTGTTTCCTGAATGAATTTCCCCTTTCAATTGGGCACTGTCTCAATAAAATTTTCAGAACTACTCTTCAGGTTTCTCACTTTTTCAAAGTTGATGCTGAGCCTTTTTATTTCACTTTCTCCCTGTTCAAACAAAATCTGTTTTGATTTCTGTGTATATCAATCTCTTTGTTCACTTTATTCATGTTACATCCAAACATTGGAGAAATTTGGCCTGTATTTTAGAGGGAAGATAGTTCAGACAGACAAAAGAACAAAAGAGAAGTACAGCACAGGAACAGGTTGCTTGGCTGACCAAGCCTGTGCCGATCATCATACCCCCTACTTTTCCCAGCCTCACCCCTCCTCTCTTTATTTCAGAGCTCCCTTCCCCCTCCCCATTTCTGAAGAAGGATCCCGATCCGAAACATCACGTCACCTTTCCTGCCCCTCTGATGCTGCCTGGCCTGATGTGCTGCTCCAGATCCACACTGTGTTATAAAAAACAAACCTTCTTCCCTTTTTCGGTCCGTATCCCTCTATTCCCTTGCGATCCATGTAACCATCCAGATGCCTCTTAAATGTCGCCAATGTGCCTGCTTTCACCATCTCTTCTGGCAGTGCATTCCAGGCTTCTACCAGTTTCTGTGTGGAAAAACATCCCTCGCACATCTCCCTTAAATTTTCTCCCTCTTACCTTGAACTTGTGCCCCCAAGTAATTGAAACTTCAACCCTGGGAATAAACGTCTGACTATCCACCCTATTTATGCCTCTCATAATTTTGTAAACCTCTATCAGGTCTCCTTTCAGCCGCCGTCTTTCCAATGAAAACAATCCATTCTTTTTACCTTTCCTCATTGCCTATACCCTCGAGACCAGGCAACATAGTGGTAAACCTTCTCTGCACTCTCTCCAAAGCTTCCATGTCCTTCTGGCCATGGTCTTGACAGGTATACAAGCTAGTAAATATTGAGTTGAGGCAGGAAAATTGAATTTACGCCAAATTTTGTAAGAAGCTACATTTATAGATGATATTTAGAAGAACTAATTTGAATTAATACATGTTTGGAATAGTGTTGAGGAGTAATAGCAACATGTGCCCAGGTCTTTTGATTATTATTGGAACAGATCTAACGAACATGAATCTACTAAAAATGGCTCACTTACCAAGCAGCGATTTCTATGAATAGACTTCCGATATTATCTGTCCTGATGCTTCCATCATACGAAACCAGCCAGGCATTTGCTTATGGTAGGATCAGAATTAGAGGCCTTGACATGCTCTTTTTACATCACTAGCTGCCATAAAATGGTGTTTATAGGTCCCAGGGACTCTTTAACAAACACTGGTGAGATGATAAATGTGTTAAATAAGTGGATTAGGAAAAAGGGTGTGTGTAGGTCCACAGCTGAGGTGTCAGGTGGGGGAAAGGGTAAGGGGCAGGGTGAGGGCAGCAGATCCATAGGCAAGTTTGCATTGGTTGAAGGGGTAGGAGTAAGATAAGAAAAGAGGGGACAGGGTAGCAATAGGTGGAGATGACATTAGCTTGTGCTGGGTGGTGGTAGTTTCGTGGGGTGTCAGGGGAGATGGTTAGTCGGCTTCGGTCTGAGTGAGGTTTACTGGGGCTTAATAGAGTTAGGGGGATGTCAAGTTATGGTAATTGGGTTTCATTGGTTTTGGGAGTTGATAGGCAGGTTGGAGGGTGTCACTGTCAGAAATTATAAAGGGAATGTTCAGTTCTGTAGTTAGTCAGGAGTTAGAGCAGATTTTTATCCTTCTAACTATCCCTGCATAACATCCAGATAGTTAAGTTGGAACCATCTGCAGTCTCTGACTTGAGCTCACACTCGGAACATTTATTTTGGAAGTTTTAAATGCCAGGTAATTATTCATTGGAAGTTAAGAATTTCTGAGTAATTCCTGTGGAGTCTGTGCATCAGCAGCTCTGCATGGTTCTGACATGAAACTCTGGTGTATATGTCAGAAACAATGACCTTTCACCCAGAAGATCTGGCTCAAACACATTGGGGAACTACAGAAGAGCAGGGGTGTAAACTCTTACCAAAAATTATTAGTTATCGCCTATGAAAAAGATGAATCAATAACTGATTAAGGAGGATGAGAGTTTCAAACATAAGCTAAAATATAGATGATCAAATATTTGAACAAATCATTGTTCATTTGGTCATGTTAGGATTGTGGGAATTGCAAGATTTAATGTAGTGAATAAGTCCAATAATATAAACTTGAATGTTGGTTGAATGTGTGCATCGAAGCTCTTGAAAAGAGATTGAAATCAATTAGCTTGAATGCCAAACAGCTATGTGCTTCTGCCTAACCATGAAAGAACTAATGCCACCTTTCCGTCTGGAATTTTGACCATCTTTGTCATGTGAAAAAATATGGCTACTGAGAGTTGATCATGATGGTACAATGAAATTGAGGAACGTATTTCATTGTTCTAAAGAGTTAGAATTTTTTAAAGTAGCATCATTGAACTTGGTAATCAATCCTAAGGATCACCACTTTTCAGGTTTCAAACCTGTTTTCAGAATTATGATGTTAATTTTGATGAGAATTGTGGATTGACAGTTCCACGGACTAGTAATCTATATTAGATTTGTGATTAATGACAAAAAGGTATGTTAAATTGCTTGAGTAGGTGACCTTTTTTCTACTTGCATCTTCAAAAGCTCATTATGTTCGACTAATTTGCATAGATTTTTGTCATTAAAATCTGAGGAGAATCCAAAGTTGGTGTCTGCATGGAGGCATTAAATGGAAAGCAGTACCTGCTCAAGTTGAAGAGTTGCACAAAACATTTGATTAATTTGGACTCTCTTTTGGGGAGTAAGTGGCAGGATTTGGGGTAACAACGAATGAAGTTTTATAAAGCTATAACCAGACCTAACAGGAAAACTGAGATTTATTAATTGCTGTAAATTTCCCTAACAGCCTTATTAGTTTTGTTTAGGTCACTGAAAGTAACTCCATGCACAAGTTTAAAAGCTTCAATAAACCTTTAAATATATAACAGTTAAGAAGCCTTCAAATTGTTTGCAGTTACCCTAAAAGGCTGCAGGAACACAATCCTATATGGAAAGTATTGAACATTTTCTTGCCTAGCTGCAAAAAAATGTAATAGCTTTTTCTCAGAATTTCTTGCTCTCATTCTGTGAAGTTACGTTCCATTGATTTGAATCTTTTAGGGATGCTAATGCATAAGGTGTGCATAACATTTTAAAACTGATGCCAGGCAGTTAATTCCAGTTTTGTTCCTTTTGGACTTCATAGTGGTTTAATACAATTGAGTAGCTTGATAGGTCATTAGATATTCGTTCACTTGTAGTTCCTCAAAGTTTGCATTCTACAAGACCTGCAATCAGTGACCATGAGACCTGATCATGACGGAGAAGCGCTAACAAGAGCATTAAATGTTATTTGGAATATGTAGAACACTGTCCTGTTTCATGCACAAAGGTGAGTCTGAGAGTCTTATGCAAACACAGCTATCTCATACTGACAGTGCAGTTATCATAGAGTACGTAGAGGCTGTGCTTATCGGGGGCCATAATTTCAGAATTGTGCCATCACCTTCAGGAAGGCCTTAAAATCATACAACATCTACACAACATTGTTGATCTCAATCAGTGTCCTCCCCTTTTATGCATAGGTAACCATCCAGACTAGTATAAGGAACATTTAAAAGTTGACATGTTCTGTCCACAAATATATCATGTTCACCATAAAGGCATAGGCTTGGATTTTACAGCACGAATAAATTTGCTCACCGTTATCACAGTTACTGTTTCCAGCATCCCACAGACATTTTACGGGCCTTTGAGTAACAACTTAGGGTCATCAGGATCTGAGAAAAACAGCATAATGTGTAGGGATCTGGGACTTGTGTGAACAGGGCAAGCAACTGCTTATCCCTTTAAATAATGAGATTGAAGGATGCATATTGAGACATACAGGCCATGAGATACAATTCCATAGCAAAGTTTTTTTTTTGGTGCTATCTATTCCACTTTGCCTTTTGAATGATGTGAGATTCTGGTACTGGCTGACAATTTGATTGAGGATATTAGCATTTGCGCAGTCTATGTCACAAAAGAACGTAATGTAAGCAGATCTTGTTGGCAATTCACAAGTATTGCTGGTATGATACCAGAATTGTCATTTTTGAACTCAGTGCTCCAGCTAAGGCCCTTCCTTAACTTTATATAGTTGAACATGTGCTTAGTAGCAAGAAGAACCCTTGCCCGCCATCAATGCTACATCAAAGGAGCATCAACTATCTTCTTGTCAGTTGCTGTTTGATTTCTATTGGCTGTTGCTATGATCATATAAGTGCTTGGTTGTTTCCAGACTTTTTAAAAATTGTTATCATTTGCAAGGTATACCAGATGTTCCCAAGGAATTTGCTCTGACTTCAAGGATTCTGCATAAATCTTCTGGTCCTGGGTTTCAGTTGCATTCTTCTCAAAATATAGTATTTTATCTCAAAATATATAAATATACAATGAAGGAGCAGAGGTAAGGGGATGAGGAAAATTGGGACTTTCCTTTCTGGAGTTTAGGAGGAAGATACATGATTGCATTGTAACATGCAACTTTCTGAAGGGACTTGACCCACACGGTGGAGATAATTAATGAGAGGTTATTTTCCCTGGCAAGGTAATTTAGAACAGCAGGACCCAGGCTCAGCATAAAGGTTTGATTGTTTAGGATTGAGATGGCATAAATTTTCTTGACTCAGAGGGTTATAAGTCTTGAAATTGACAGTTTCAAGGTTGAACATGATACATAGTTGAGTACATTTAAATTCAAGAAAGTCAGATGTTTAATCTCTTGGAAAATCAAGAGATAATAATAATGAGCAGGAAAATGAAGTCAAGACAAAAGGTAAGCCAATAAAATATTGAATGGCAGACCAAACTTGAAGACTTCTATTTCTTTTCTTCTAATCTACACGTCAACCATGACTAGAAGCAAAACACAATACAGCAGTATGTGCTATGTACTGAACCATCACTGAACATCCCAGTAGGACTGCTGGAGAGAAGTCTTGCCATCCATCCCACCATACCTTCAAGTTTTCCAGAATAACTGCAACATAGTACATGATAGCACGTGACTAGTACATGATGGTACAAAATGCAACTGTTAAGAAATGTTGCATATTTTATACATAGAGCATAAAACAAATGAAGACATGCACGAAATTGCAAGAGCAAAAAGAATGCTAAAACATAACACCCAGAAAAGAAAGAGTCTGTATTTTGGTCATTTGTTTCAAACTGAATAGCAACAGAGACCTCTTCTACAGAGTAAAGTGGAAGGCAGCAGAAAGAGGTGTCGATCTCAATATAGTTGAATGATTGACCACAGATCAATTGAAGTCAGGGTCCCATGAATGTGTAATGATGGTGCAAGACAGAAGACTGTGACAACCCATGATAGCAGACGTCCTGGCAAGAGTAGCTACAAGCAGCAGTCACTGTACATGCTTGATAAATATCCGTTGAAAAGAGTCCTCAGCGTAGAGTCTGATTATAAGAACAGAAGAGTCAAGGCATGCCAGAAACCAGTTCCAAAAGTCTTAAAATTTCACCTGTGCAACACTGTGGCAGAAGATTCTGTCTTGTAATAATTACTTCCCAACCCATACAGTTCTCCCTCAACTTGTGTTCAGTTGTTGAAATACTATCCATTGCTATCTGAAGGTGGGCTGATGTTAACCTAGAACTATGGATATATAAACAATTGTCATAATGTTCAAATCAATTACATACCTTTATTTCCTGTACTATGCTATACTAGTAAAATTAAAAGGGAATTTGATAAATGGTTGAAGGCCAGAAATTGCAGGATATGGGAAAAGAAAATGGGGCTAAGTGAATGGTTATTTCAAAGAGTTGACACAGGCACGATAGGCTGAGTGGCCTCTTCTGCTCTGAATCTGATTCTATGAACTTCATAATCTGTTATTCTTCAGGATGGATAACTGGCTGTGAGATATAGTTATGAACAAATACTGAAAAATATTGAATACCGAATATTGGGAATGGTAATCTGTGTAACTCACAAGTCGAATACAGTTTTAACTATGTCATGGTATATGACAATTTTGCAAGGATTTTGGGGAATATTTTCTTGAAAAAGGATATAGACAGCATCATATTCAATGGAGTTTAAGATGTTATTTGTTTAAATAAAGGGGAGGCGATGGACTAGTGGTATTATCGCTGAACTGTTAATCCAGAGACCTAGATAATGTTCTGGGGACGTGGGTTCAAATCTGCTATGGCAGATGGTGGAATTTTAATTCGGTATCTGGAATTAAGAATCTAATGATGACCATGAATCCATTGCCGATTATTGGAAAAAGCCATCTGGTTCACTGATGTCCTTTAGGGAAGGAAACTGCCATCCTCATCTGGATTGGCCTACATGTGACTCCAGACCCACAGCAATGTGGTTGATTCTGAACTGCCCTTTGGGCAGTTCGGGATGGGCAATAAATGGTGCCTAGCCAGTGATGCCCTCATCCTGTGAATGAATAAAGGAAATAGTATATAAAACATAATAATATTGATTTACTAGTCATGATTGCCAATCATTTTAATTCTTCAGCTCACTTGGATCAAAATGCTGAAACCAAATGTTTTACATAGATCAGAAGTACAGTCTCTGAAAAATGGAAATGTGAAGATGGATGCCTACTATTAACTTTATTTTGTGAAGCAAATATTACACTTCCCTTTTTGTAAATTAGCTTTCCTTTGTTTCTGCCTTGCAGGTTCACGTTATATTATAGGACCTTTTCTAAGAAAGAGTACATGTTTTTATAATGAAGTAAGCATTACCAACTAGAAATGTTGGAAAGTAATCTCCTATTTATTGCTCTCAGCAGAAATGGGGCACAGATTTCAGCCATAAGTAGTACAATCAGTTCTCTTGTGAGGGGTAAAGCTCTACTTGCTCTTTGCTCATTGGGGGGAAAAAATCACAAAGTAAATCATAGCAAGTTATTTACACACATTCTTTAGCCCAGAATGTGATTGGCAGAATGCAAAGTCTCTTCCTTGCCCTTTCAAAGATAGGAATCAATATAGAAGGAAGAAAGATGCATTTTAAGTGTCATACGGCCTTGCTGTACAGTGAAGTTTGATTTACATTGTCTTAACAATGTATCTCAATTCTAATTTCAAAAGATGCCCTTTTTTTTGTCTTTTACTGAAGAAGATCATTGTTGTTGGTTGGTGGATCAGTTCACAATGTTTAAAGCCAGGTTTGGCTGCATAGCATCCATTAATAGTTGCCTCAAGTTTATTTCACCACGAACCTTCTTAAAAAAAGACAAACTGGAGTACAAATTTTCTGGTTGGCCTGAAGTCAAAGTACCCAAAGGTTAAAATTCATTGAGCATTGCATTCCACAAGATACATATAAATATATTAATTAAGAACAGGACAAGGCCAGTTTGCACTTTGAGCCAGCTCTGCCAATCAATATGATCATAGCTGATCTGATTATTCGCCTATTCTTGCCTGTTACCAATTAACTTCCATCCATTTGCTGCCTTAATAATATTCAGGGACTCTATCTACACTGCGTTTTGGAGAAACAGAATTCCAAAGACTCATAACACCACCCCCCCACCTCAATATCCCATGAGAGGAAAAATTCTCCTCCAACCTGTCTTATAGGCGTGATTTCATATTTTGAAACAGTGGATCCTAGTTGTAGATTACCTCATAAGAGAAAATATCCTTACCGCATGAAACCTGTCAGGATCTAATATGTTTCAATCAAGTTGCCTCTTACTGTTTTTAAACTCAAGCAGATACAAGCCGACCTTTTCACATAAGACAAATTACTCATGTCACTATTAGTCTGAAAGACCTTGAACTACTTAAATTGCTGTCCTTAAGTATGGTGACTAGTACTGTACACTGTATCACAGATGTCGTCTCACCAATGCCCTGCATAGCTGAAACGTATCCTCCCTACTTCTGTATTCAATTCTGGTTGCATTCTATTTGCTTTCCTAATTACTTGCTGTACCTTAATAGTAATTTTTCGCGGTAGATGCACTAGGATACCCAGATCCCTTTGCATCACAGAGCTCTGTGGTGTCTTACCATTTATTAATTGGCTTTTTAATTCTTACTGCCCAATGCACAATTTGATACTTTCCATGTGACACTTCACTTGACAAATCCTTGTCCATTCCCTTAACCTGGAAACATAGAACTAGAACAGCAAGAAAGTGGCCGTTCATCCCACCATGTCTGTACCAGCTATTCTAATCCCACTTTCTGGTACCTGGTCCGTAGCCTTGCAAGTTACATTGTTTCAGGTGTGGATCTAAATTCTTTTGAAGTCTGTTGAGAATTCCTGCCTTAAACACCAAATTGGGCAGAAAATGTCAGATACCCACCACACTCTGGGTGAAATTTTTGTTTTTGTCATGTCCCCTCTGGTCCTTCTACCAATACCCTAAAATCTGTGCCCTCTGTGGGCAGAATTTTAAATGAGTATTTTATCTCTATATTTATGAAGAAAAGGGATGGCGCAGACATTCCAGTGAAAGATGAGTGTGCAATATTAGATGGAATAAACATTATATAAGGGAAGTATTGGAGAGACTTACTTTGAAGGTGGATGAGTCACCAGGGTTGGATGAATTGTAATTAAACAAAGATTGAAGATGGTGGAAATCTGGAAAAAAAACCCCAGAAATTGCCAGAGAAACTCAGCATGTTTGGCAGATCTGGTCTTCCATTTCCTGTTTCTGAGAGTTTACTTGCATCCCCTATAATGAAGAGTAATGCAAAATTCAATTCATCTGCCATATCCTTAGCTTCTTTTATTAAATCCCGGTCTCACTTTCTATTGGATCAATTCTCTGTTGGCTCTTTTCTTTTTAAAATATTTACAGAAATTCTTTTTTTGGTATTTCTAGTCAACTTTCTCTCTTTAATTTTTTCAGCATTAGTAACTTCTATTATATTTTGATTTACTTAAATATACCGTCTCACCTTCTGATCTGCCAGCCATATTTGTTAATGATACGTTATTTCTTTAAGTTTCCTGAGTTGTCTTTAATCATTTTGATAGTTGGTGGGTTCTGTACTTGGAACTTTTCTTACTTGTTGAAATGCATGTATTCTGTGTGCAGTGAAATGACCTATTAAATGTCTGCCATTGTGCCTATGTTAATCTGTCCTTTAACCAGTATGTCTAAAGTGAAAAGCTGTTTTATTTTCAAAAGATATATCAATTTTCATGAAGAATGCTGAGGTTTGCTGTGCATTTTGTTCTTCACAGCGTATTTTGTTCTGTGCAGTGAGGAGATACTGGCAAATAAAGGATCTCCACAATAAATTCTGTTGTAGTATTTTTTATTCATTTGTGGTTTGTGGGTGTCGCTGGCTGGTCAGCATTTATTGCCCGCCCCTAGTTGCCCTTGAGAAGGTGGTGGTGAGTTGCCTTCTTGAACTGCTGCAGTCCACCTGCTGTGGATTGACCCACAATGCCATTAGGGTTGGGGAATTCCAGGATTGTCACCCAGCGACAGTGAAGGAATAATAATATATTTCCAAGCCAGGATGGTGAGTGGTTTGGAGGGGTACTTGAAGGTGGTGGTGTTCCCATATATCTGCTGCCCTTGTCCTTCTAGATGGAAGTGGTCATGGGTTTGGAAGGTGTTGTCTGAGGATCTTTGGAGAATCTCTGCAGTGCATGTTGTAGATAGTACACACTGCTGCTACTGAGCGTCGGTGGTGGAGGGAGTGGATGCTTGTGGATGTAGTGCCAATCAAGCGGGCTACTTTGTCCTGGATGGTGTCATGCTTCTTGAGTGTTGATGGGGCTGCACTCATCCAGGCAAGTGGGGGAGTATTCCATCACACTCCTGACTTGGGCCTTGTAGGTGGTGGACAGGCTTTGAGGAGTCAGGAGGTGAGTTACTCGGCGCAGTATTCCTAGCTTCTGACCTGCTTTTGTCGCCACTGTGTTTATGTGGTGAGTCCAGTTGAGTTTCTGGTCAATGGTAACCCCCAGGACGTTGATAGTGGGGCTTTCAGTGTTGGTAACACTGTTGAATGTCAAGGGGGCGGTGGCTAGATTGTCTGTTATTGGTGATGGTCACAGCCTGGCATTCGTGTGGTGCGAATGTCACTTGCCACTTGTCAGCACAAGCCTGAATATTGTCAAGATCCTTTTGCAAGTAAACATGGACTGCTTTAGTATCTGAGGCGTCGCGAATGGTGTTGGACATTGTGCAATCATCGGTGAATATCCCCACTTCTGATCTTATGATGGAGGGAAGGTCATTGATGAAGCAGTTGAAGGTCGTTGGGCTGAGGACACTACCCTGAGGAACTCCTGCAGAGATGTCCTGGAGCTGAGATGATTGACCTCTAATGACCACGACCACCTTCCTATCTGTTGGGTTTGACTCCAACCACCAGAGAGTTTACCCCCGATACCCATTGATTCTAGTTTTGCTAGGGCTTCGGAATGCCACATTCAATCGAATGCAGCCTGGATGTCAAGGGCAGTCACTCTCACCTCACCTCTGGAATTCAGCTCTTTTATCCATGTTTGAACCAAGGCTGTAATGAGGTCTGGAGCTGAGTGGCCCTGGCAGAACCTGAACGGGGCATCACTGAGCTGGTTATTGTTGAGCAGGTGCTGTTTGATAGTACTGTTGATGACATCTTCCATCACTTTACTGATGATCGAGAGTAGACTTTTTGCAGCCTTGGTGTAAACATGGACAAAAGTGCTGATTTGAGATGTGACAGTGACTGCCCTTGACAACAAGGCAGCATTTGACCAGGTATGGCATCAAAAAGCTGAGTGGCCCAGGTAGAACCTGATATGTATGTCAGCAGATAAGTTATTCCTTTGCATGTGCAGCTTGATATGCCTGCCACAGCCTTCCCATCTCTTCAGTGATGACGGAGAGTAGACTGTTGGGGGTGTGTAATTGGATGGATTGGATTTGTCCTGTTGTTTGCTTACTGTGTATAAGCTGGTTAGTTTTCTACATTGTTCGGGAGATGCTACAGTTGGAGCTGCACTGGAACAGCCTGGATGGGAGCACAACTACTTTCTGGAGTAAGAATCTTCAGTTCTATGCTAAAATATTGCCAGTTCCCCATAACCTTTGCAGTATCCAATGTCTTCAGCCATTTCTCAATAGCAAGGAGTAAAGCACATTGGTTGAGGACTAGTATCTGTGATGTTGGGGATTTCAGGAGAAAGCCAAGATAGATCATCCACTTGCCACTTCTGACTGAAGATTGCAAATATCTCATTCTAATGGCTTGTGCTGATGTGCTGGACTCTCCCAACATTGAAAATGGGGTTATTGTGGAGTTTCCAACTCCTGTTGTCATTTAGTTGTCTAGCACCATTCACAACTCTGCAGCAGGGCTGCAGAATTTTGATCTGATCCATTAGTTGTCAGATTGCTAAACCCTGTTTATTCTTTACTGCTTCTACAGTTTGACATGTGAGCAGCCCTGTATTGTAGTTTCACCAGGTTGACATCTTGTTTTTAGGTCTGTCAGGTACGACTCCTGTCTTGCCGTCTAGCTTCCTTCATTTAATGAGGATTATTGCCTTGTTTGATGCTATTGATACAGGCCATGAGGTTATAGATTGTGGTTGAATAGAATTCTGCTGCTTCTGATGGTCCACAGTGGCTCATGGATGCCCAGTCTTCAGTTGCTACATTTGTTCTAAATCCATCCCACTTAGCATGGCGGTTGTGTTACACAGCATGATGGATGACATCTTGCATTTTAAGACAGAACTTGATCTCCACAAGTACTGTGTGGTGCTCAGTTCTACCGATATTGTTATGAAGGACAAATCTGCAACAGCTAGATTAACGAGGATAAGATGAAGTAGGTTTTTCCCTCTTGTTGATTCAAAATGCTTGAATCCTGATTTATCAGCTGATTGGGGTGATAGGTGGTAATCAGCAGGAAGTTTCCACACTCGCATGTTACTTAATTTCCTGAGATTTCATGTGGTTCCAAGTTAATCTTTAGGACTCCCAGTACAGTGTCCTCCCAACTGTGTACCACTGTGCCACCACCGTTGTTGGGTCTGGCTGAACATACCCAGGGATGATGACAATGGTGACTGGCATGTTGTCTCTCAAGAATGATTCTGAGAGTATGACTGTATGTGTGAGACACGTCTCCTAATTTTGGCTCAGCTCCCTGAGGGGTACTTTACGTGGTTGACAGGGCTGTGTGTTTGTTCTTGTTTCTGGTTTTTAGATGGATACAAAGTAATCCATCTGGTTTGTTCTTTGTTTAGTGTTCTATTGTGGTTTTATACAACTGAGTGGTTTATTAGGCTATTTCAAAGGACAGCTAAGAGTCAACTACATTGCTGTGGATCTGGGGGTCCTATGTAGTCCAGACCTGTAAGGATGGCAAATTCCCTTCCCTAAAGGGATTTGTGAACCATATAAGTTTTTACAATAATCATTAGGCTCTCCTTAATCTAGATTATACTGAATTCAAATCTGCCATGGTGGAATACAAACTGTGTCCCTAGGACGTTAACCTTTTCTTCCAGATTACAAAACTAAGGATTTTGCCTGTACATTATCACTGCCCCATAAGTGCCTTTTATGTTTGGTATCTTCTTGTGAAGCCTGTGTAGAAAATTTTCATGACATTTCAGACAATTTATTCTCCACATTGAGAGTTGAAATCTAATACTATATTACCTGCATGGAATACTATCATATAAAAAGGGGTCTCCATTACACTAACTGTAAGATTGGAAGTGGGTGGTGGAGGAAAGGTGAAGGGGTATCATATCTGTGAGACATCATATATTAGTGACAGGACTGCTTAACTTTTCTTCCAGAAATTTAAATAGCCTGTTTTCTCCTTTCAAATGTGTTATATTTGAACTGGTGTGGAATTAAGTTTACTTCATTATGTTCAGGGCTCATTCATAAAGTTGCTTTCCAAACCAAAATGAAAGAGCATAAATATTAGCAACTTATGGTTAAGAATTCTGGTACTAACCATACGCAGGACGTTTTGGAAGTAAGTAATTTCAAAATAAGATCAGTTCTATAACTTACCGAATATCATATCAACATGAGACATATATACATTTCAGGACTTCATACTAACATTTAATTTTTCAGCTTTAGCCTTCCAAAAGCACTACTTGTAATGTATGCTCCACACACACTAAATCCCAAGAGATTAAAATTATCATGCTTTAGAATAACTAGGCCCACTTTATATTCAACCATTATTTGCACAATTCAAGTCTTCAATCAAAAAGGGCCTGAGCTCCTAAACTAAATTTGTGCATTCAGGTGAACTTTGAGCCTTACTAAATGATTTCTCTTTGGTTTCTGACAGGAGGGCAGAAAACGGAGGTAGTAATACACAAGATGACCCTTTCACCCCAGATCAAGTTACCAAACTCTTAAATGATAACGGGAGAGTAACATTCCTGTTGAAAGAGTTGAATACTGTGGCAGAGACTAATAAAAAGGTATGTTCTTAAAAGTTTAGATTGCTCAATTGTACTTTGTGGCATTCATGATTATATTTAATCCTATACTTGCCTTGCTATTTCAAGACAGTTTTTTTTTGTTACATTTAAATAAGAACTTGATAAATTTATCTTTAAGTGCTATATTTTCATTTTTGCCCATCTGCCTAAGGACAAATGTCATATATTCAGTTGTCGTTTTTGTGGAATTGTACACAGGATGATTATCACTGCAATTTCATTGCAGCTGATGTCTGCCACTTATATAATGGCTCACAAAAATGCCTTCAGATCTTGATAAAGACCTGTTTTTGATTTTGAACTTTGAATTTTAAATTATCTGGTCCAAACAATGCTAACTTGCTTCAAAATCTAGATTTCTATGTTGCAAGGTCAATTTTCGTATAGCTGTAAAGTTTGGGCTAGGATATCACCCAAAGTCAAATCTTTGTTCCATTTTCAACCCATACAAGCAGCACTTTGGAAAGAAGTGTCTCCCTTAATTTGGAGAAAATTCCTTCTTTAAATCTTTTGGTCTGATGTAAAAATGTAAAATTAATAATTTGTACTGCATAACTTATGATAAAATATTTGTATCAGATTACCTCATTTCTTTGGATAGCTAATGTTAAAATGTTATTTAACGCTGCGGGATGTGTGCATGTTTGTTGAGGGTAAAAGTTGTGTGCAAATATTTGTGTTTAATTATTGATATTGTTAGTAGCCAACTCTAATTTTTGCATACATCCCATGAAGGCTACTAACTACAAATTTATTGCTCTATAGTCAAAAATAATATTCATGATTTGACCTCAAATATATACAACATATTGTGTTTATACTTTTAGCTTCAGGATAAACTGTCAGAAAAAGAGCACGAATTAGAAATTCTAAAGATTGACACTGAATTACAAGAAAAAGCAACAGAAGCCAAAATAGCTGAAAAGGCTACAGGTACATTTTTGAATGTGATTTCAGTGGTTTATTGTTTGATTTATAAGAAATATTACAATTTGACGTTACTGAACACGAACTGTATTTGCTAAAGGTGTGTGGATTTCTAATTTGTAATGTATTTAAGTGTCATATGAAATGAGTAACTCCTAGATTTCAGTGCTAGCGTGCTGAACAGCTTTACTTGAATTCATGCTGATATTGGCATTAAATGCATTGTTAACACCGTGTCAGTTTAATCACAAAAGAAACTGTTTGTTTTGTTGAAAGGCCTTGAGTCAACAAGGGAGAATAATGATTACCAGTGTCTTTACCCTCCATCCAGCAGTTTAAACAGTGCTTATTGTTTTAACTGGTTCAAAGCATCACAGCATCCTTTGTTTGGATGTACACACAACTATCTACAACTCAACCCATTCTTTCAGAAGTATCAGCCTGCATGCCAGCAATATGACAAGTTAAAGCAGGCTTTTGAAGTTCAGATTTAATTGTTTTATTACCAAACTTGATCGACCAATGAAGACAGGATCCTATTTCAGCATGCATGTTTCCCTGGCATGTCACGATAATAGAGAAAAAAGAACTGCAGATGCTGGAATCCAGGTAGACAAACAGGAGGCAGGAAGGATGCAGCAAGCCAGGCAGCATCTGGAAGAAAGGGGCAGTCAGCATTTCAGGTATTACCCTTCTTCAGGACTGGAAGAAAGGTAATACCCGAAACATTGACTGCCCCTTTCGTCCAGATGATGCCTGGCTTGCTGTGTTCTTCCAGCCTCCTGTATGTCATGGTAATAGTTTAGCTTTTAGTAAATGTTGGTAAAAGATAAACTTAAATTGATCACTTGCTTTTTAACCTTGGAGTGTCTCACCACTGCTGAATCCCGCATCAAAAGTTTGTGCACTTCAATTTGCACATGACGCATACATTCCACAGTATGTAAAATCCGATTTCTACCTGGCTGTCATCTTCACCTGGTCCATCTCTGACTCTTCCCTTTCCTTCCCCGACATCTCTGTTTCTGTTTCTGTGGATAGATTGGCCACCAGTATCCACTACAAACCCATTGTCACCCACTGTTACCTTGGCTACGTATCCTCACCCCCTGTTTCCTGTAAAGACTCTATTCCATTCTCCCAGTTCCTCTGACTCCGTCATATTTCTTTTGATGATGTTAATTTGACATGGGGGCCTCCAAAGTGTCCACCTTCTTCCTCAACTGAGGATTCCTCACCAATCTGCTGCACTTTTTGGGCCTCACCCCTCCCCTTCTTTCCCACAACAGCAATAGCATCCCCCTCATCCTGAAATATTATTCCACCTGCATACACATCCAAAGAATCATTAGCCGCCATTTCCGCCACTTCCAGCAGGATGGCCGCTGCCAGACAGATAGTCTCTTCCTCCCCTTTGTCAGCCTTCTGCAGGCACTGTTTCCTCTGGGCCCTCTTAGTCCACTCCTCCTCCCACATTCTCATGGCACTTTCCATTGCAATCAAAAGGTGTAACACCTGCCCTTTTACTTCCTCCCTTCTCATTATCCAAGACCCCAAACACACCTTCTAGGTGAAGAACTGATTTACCTGCACACCACTCGATCTAGTCTACTGTATTCGCTGCTCACAATGTGGTCTTCTGTACAATGGGGAGACAAAGCGCAGACTGGGCAACCGCTTTGCAGAACACCTGTGTCTCAAACGCAAAAATGACCTTGAGCTTTCAAACTGGCTGCAGTGCTGCAGCAAAGCTCAGTACACGTTGGAAGAACAACACCTCATTTTCAGCTTGGGAACCCTGCAATCTTCTTGACTCAAAATTGAGTAATAGAAACATAATGCAGGGAGTGTACACATCACTGTTTTACTTTATTTACAGCATAAATCACAAAAAAAATGCAACTTTGCTTTATATTAAACTTAAAAGACAAGGAGCCTTCTTCCTCGCACCCTCAACTAACTATGTGGAGATCACAATAATATAGTTAACTTCCAGTATTTCAGATTTATAATTTTTACTAGTCGATTGAGAGGCCCCGTTCATAAGCAGCTGGTTCAAACAAAGTTTGCTGCACCAACCTTTTCCTAGCTACAAACAGTTCTGAAGAAGGATCACTGGACCCGAAACATTGACTCTGCTTTCTCTCCACCGGTGCTGCTAGACCTACTCAGTTTTTCAAGCAATTTCTGATTTTGTTTCTGATTTCCAGCATCTGCAGGTCTATGGTTTTTACCCAATTTTGATGCTGCATAAATTCCAGATTTCCAAAAGTATGGCTGGTAACATGGACATCAGACCTGTCAAAATCCGCTTCAACAAGGTGATTTGATTACCTTCTGAAACCTAAACCTCTGGAAAATTAGTTTTCTTGCAAAATTCTATTAATTCTGCAAAGGTCCCTGCAGATTGGAAGGTTCCATATGTATAATCCAACAGTTCAAAAGAGGGAGATGTAAAAGAATGAAGTGAAGGCTTGTTAGGCTGATAACAGTAGTTGGGTTAGCTCAGTTGGCTGGACGGTTAGTTTATGATGCAGAGTGATACCAACAAGCATGGGTTCACTTCCCATACTGGCGGAGATTACCATGAAGGACTCTCCTTCTCAAACTGTCAGTTCTTCACCTAGAAGGTGTGTCTAGGGTCTTGGATAATGAGAAGGGAGGAAGTAAAAGGGCAGGTGTTACACCTTTTGATTGCAATGGAAGGTGCCATGAGAATGTGGGAGGAGGAGTGGACTAAGAGGGCCCAGAGGAAACAGTGCCTGCAGAAGGCTGACAAAGGGGAGGAAGAGACTATCTGTCTGGCAGCGGCCATCCTGCTGGAAGTGGCGGAAATGGCGGCTAATGATTCTTTGGATGTGTATGCAGGTGGAATAATATTTCAGGATGAGGGGGATGCTATTGCTGTTGTGGGAAAGAAGGGGAGGGGTGAGGCCCAAAAAGTGCAGCAGATTGGTGAGGAATCCTCAGTTGAGGAAGAAGGTGGACACTTTGGAGGCCCCCATGTCAAATTAACATCATCAAAAGAAATATGACGGAGTCAGAGGAACTGGGAGAATGGAATAGAGTCTTTACAGGAAACAGTGGGTGAGGATACGTAGCCAAGGTAACAGTGGGTGACAATGGGTTTGTAGTGGATATTGGTGGCCAATCTATCCACAGAAACTGAAATCAGACAAGACCCTTGAAGAATATACAGGAAGCAGGAAAGAACATAAACAAGGAATTCGGAGGACCAAAAGGCGCCAAGAATGTTCATGGCAAGCAGGATTTGGCAAGTGGAATTAAGGAGAATCCCAAGATATTTTATACAAATATTAGGAGCAAGAGGGTAGCTAGGGAATGGGTAGAGTTGTACTTGGTTTTCCAGAAGGTGTTTGGCACAGTACCTCACAAAAGATTAAGTCATTAAATAAGAGCCCACAGTGTTGGAGGTAATATGTTGGCATGAAAGAGAATTGGCTAATGGATAGGAAGCAGCAAGTGGCAATAAGGGGTTCATTTTCAGTATGTAAGTCTGTAACCAGTGGAGTTCCATTGTGATCAATACCTCAACCTCAGCTGTTTACAGTATATATTAATGATTTGGAGGGGGGAAACAAATGTATGGTAGCCAGGTTTGCAGAAACACAAAAATAGGCAGAAAGGCAGTTTGTGAAGAGAATACAAACAGGTTACAGAGAGATATAGATAGGTTCAGTAAGTGGGAAAAATGTTGGCAAAAAGCATATAATGTGGGCAAATGTGAAGTTATAAATTCTGAAGGGAGAGCAAAAGAATAGTATTACTTAAATTGAGAAAAGTTGCAGAAAGCTGCAACACAAAGGGACTTGGGGGTGCTTGTGCATGAAACACAGCAAGATAGCACACAGGTACAGTAGATAATCAGGAATGTTATTTTCAAAAGATTGAAGTATAATAGTAGGGAAGTCTTACTGTAATTGTACAAGGTGCTGGTGAGACCATGCCTGGAGTACTGTGAGCAGTTTCGGTCTCCGGTTTTGGAGGCAATTCAGAGAAGATTAATTATCAAACCTGGTATGGAGGGATTGTCTTACAAGCAAAGGCTAAAGAGGTTCGGGCTCTATTCACTGGAATTTAAAAGAGTGAGAGGTAATCTCATTGAAACACATAGGTGAAAGGGCTTTACAGGGTAAATGCTGAGAGATTGTTTCCCCTCATGGAAGAGTCCAGAAGTAGAGGGCATTGTCTCCGCATTAATGGGCAACAGTTTAAGACTGAGATGAGGAGGAATTTCTTCTCTGAGGGAGTTGAGCCTTTGAAGTCCCTTGACACAGAGAGCTGTGGGGGCAGAGTTCTTGTGTACATTTAAGACTGAGGTAGTTTCTTGATCAATAGGGGAAGGAATCAGGTGTTATGGGGAAAACGCAAGAAAGTGGATACGAGCAATGTTGGACTGGATGTGATGCTAATGAATGGTGGACCAGACTCGAGGGACCAAATGGCCTACTCTTGTTCCTATTTCTTATGGCCTTATCAAACCTAGGAATACACTTCATATGATAAATTGCGCTTTGCTTCTGGATGTAACTTTTAAAAGCAACTTTGTCCTTTTACACGATTGCAGTGTTCCACATAGCACAAGTGCAAACAACTATTATCGAACCTGCTCGCTATTTAAATCACATGGGACCACATTCAATAAATGTTTAATGTGTCATTTTGGACTTCTTTCCCTATTGTAGCAATTACTTTGAATTGTTAAAAAAAAATTGGCTAAATCCTCTGGTACAAAAGAAATATTGGAAATAGATGAGATAGACATTAAACTTAAGAAGCCATGCTGTGAGTTAAATATAAGGAACTGGGATGTGTCATTGGACAGTAATGACAACAACTTGGTGCTTTGTTATGGAGAAAGTTGTAAAGGATCGGGAAGCAGATCTTCAAGGTGAAACTAGATTTCGAATTTTGAATGTGAAGAGCTGAAGTTGACAGTGAGCATTCTTGACCTGTTTTCGTCTTGCAGCAAATTACATGTAATCTATGGCACTAATTCTCAATTCTTGAGCGACTTAAAAGAGATGACACAGACCTCTTCCTTCTGAATAGTGAAACAACAGTGTCATTTTTGTGGTGTTTCCTGTAAAAATGTGTGTTTATTTGTCCTTTGATCACTGAAATGGTGATCCTGTAGGGTGTCGTTCATCGACCAGTAAAAAGTGACTCCACCAAATAGGCGCTTTTTCTGGCTAACTCATTTAAGGTGAGAAGAGGCTGACCTGCAGTGTACTGCCCAACCATAGATACTGAAGCCCAAAACTATGCCATTTCCAACACATTTGCCCAGTGACCTTCATGCATCTGTTGCCTGTTCATAAATTCTTGATAAAGGACTTAAAGATTTACGGCAGTGTCCCTGTCACCAATTCTACATCACCACAGGAATGGCAAAATGATCCTGGTGAAAACCTGCACATGACTTTGTTCACCATGATTTTGACAGGTTGACAGTCAAACTTCATTGATCATTTAAATAGTGATGGCTGAGGCTACCTGCTGCAGTCCTCATCCACCTTTGCAGCCAGCGACCGCACTTCATTTGGTACCAACCCATGTCCTGAACTTAGTGTCATGGGTGACCTTTTCAGGAGCAAGAAACTTCTGCCAGCATAGTTTAAGGGAGAACTAAGGCAGGCAAGCTCCTTTACCATGTCAACGTGGTGATCTACAAAAAGTATACTAAAATAAATTAAAGACAATGGAGGTGTACGGTCTAATTCAAAGAGTTTATTTGTCAACTAATTTTCTGTAATTGCATTTAATCTAGATAGATGAGGTGTCCAAACACGCACAGTATTCACAGGCAGTGACACTGGAACCTGTTTGGGGGAAAGGGATCGATGTGTGATTAGGCACTGCTCACTGAAAATGAGTTATGGCACAAAGCATGAACATTGATAACTCTGTGAACTGTATTATAAATTGAGTGGAATGTTTAGACTTTTAGTGAGACTGAGTAGTATGCAAAGGCAGGAAGAAAATGAGCAAAGTTAAACCATATGCAAGAGCTTGCAGCAGTAGCCTACAGGGAGAGGCAAAATGACAGATACCAAAACAACCAAGGAAGAACTGAGTGCTCAGCTAAACAGTAAAATGTCATAAAGTTTAAATAAAACTCTAAACTTAATGTAGATGCAGTGGAGTAGGGCTCCTGAGCCAGGGCTTGCCTGCTCTGACTGCTTTTCCTTTCTTTTTTTTCTCCTTTCTTTTGTTCTCCTTTACTTACCTCTTGTCCTGAGCTTGGACAGCTTCGACGGCAATGAGGGATCCTAGCACAGACTCAAGTGCGCTCCTATTGACTTTTTCTGTGCCAGTACGGGACCTGGCATTGGAATCAGTGGCTGTCACGTCAGCAAAGACAACATCTACAAGGTAGTCTCAGCAGTGACAGATGGAGCCTAAGGATCACAGACTTCATTGTTGGTTGGGTCCGGTGCAGACGGCAGCGAGGCAGTGGTGGGGAGAATTGACCCAACACCAAAACATTTTCCCAGAATGGTGGTGACTATGACATTGGTAGGGTCCGGTGTAGAGAGCAGAGAGGCGATGGAGGAGGGATGGCAGTGCAGGCATAGTTGATGATGAGCTGGCTCAGGACCAGTGGACTCTCTTTAAGCTATATCTTCCCTTTTTTTCCCCCCTTATTCTTAAACTATTAAATGGTGCCAGATTGTAGCTACAGTGGAAAAACTTGTTATTTTGTTTTACTGTTTTCCTCACTTTAAAATACACGTGACAATAAAATCATCTATTCGTTCATTAAAATTACATTTGTAATCAATATCACCTGAAGATCAGGTGGAAGAGTTTCTGCCTGTATTGTTGGATCTAATAGATAATCAGTTTGGGTGGAGCTGAGAAGGAGCAAAGGAAGAAGATCATAAAGATCGACAGAACAGAAAAAGGTCCATCATGTCCACTTCGGTCAAAAAGGACTACCTGCTGTAGTAACGGCTGAGAGTAGTTTACAGGCCTGTGACAGTAGCAATATTATAAGGCAGAGTATAAATTGCATTGGAGTGCAATTGAGATGGTGAATAAATTGGAAATCTGGGACAAAGTGGGAATTTGGGGCATGGGGGCAAAAGAGATGCATTCATTCAGGTTTACTGCAGGACGGAATAAAGCGAGCGGAAAGCAGTGAATGAACTAGGTCAGGTTGTGTGGGTAGGTGGTATCTTTAAATAGCTCTAAATTGGAAGCATCCAGAGTAGGGTCAGATGAGTACTTCTGTTTCTGGTTTATGTATTAATTAAATTGCTGCAGTCCATTGGCTAAAACAAAATAAGGTAGGGAAATTGTTCTATAGTGTGTTTTCAAATGAGCAAAGGCCCCTGGAGTAATTAGTACGCTTTAAATGGAATGACCAGCAAACTTAATCTAAAGGAAAGTCATGGCAGCAGAGCTCACACTAATGATGTGCTCCTTCTGTCCAATATGAGAAGTCATGGGCCTTTCCAGTCTCCCTGGGTGACCATGTATGCAGGATATGTGTCCCACTACAGCCACTGGCTGACTGCATTTCAGATTTAGAGCCATGAGTGGACTTACTGCAAGGCTTCCACAATGCTATGATTATTGTGGGTGACTGATTCAGTGAAGTGGTTGCACTGCAAGTAATGATTGAACAGTCAAAAAGGGTTTGGGAGACCACAAGGCAGAATAGAGGGAGGCAGGTAGTGTAGTTGACTCCTGGACAGTTCCCATCTAACAAATGTACCGTTTTAGATCCTGTTAGGGAAGACAATTTCTCAGGAACAGCAGCAGAAACCAAGTCTGTGGCACCAGGGCTGGTTCTGCTGCACAAGAGGGGAAGAAGAAGAGTGGTTTGACAGGGGCTGTATTCATTAGTTTAGAAGAATGAGATGGATCTCATTAAAACACTTAAACTTCTAACAGGGCCGGACAGACTAGATGCAGGGAGGATATTCCCCTGGTTCAGTAGTCTAGAACCATGGGTCACAGACTTAGGATATGAGTAGAGCATTTAGAATGGATATCAGGAAATATTTCTTGACTCAGAGGGTAGTTAACCAGTGGAATTCATTACCATGGAAAGCTTTGGAGGTCAGGTCATTGAGTATGTTCAAGAAAGAGATTGATAAATTTTTAGATAATCAAGATATCAAGTGTTATGGAGAGAAAGCAGGAATGTGGCTTTGAGACACAGGCTCAGCCATGATCATATTGAATGATGGAATGGGTTTGAAGGGCTTGCTGCTAGTTTCTGTTTACACCTGTGGGTTATTTTTATGTTTGTGAGATTTGGCAAATCAATTTGTTGGAGTTAGAATTGCGGATGATTTCAAAGAGGTGCAGTGCATTTTGATTTCCAAAATCTATAAGGCACCACATAAGAGAGCATTGGGTAAGGTAAGAGTTCATGTTGATAGAAGTGATGTGTTAGCGTGACTGAAGGGTTGGCTGAATATCAAGATACAGTCGGGATAAATAGGGCATTTTCAGTTTGGCAAATTGTAGTTAATGAAGTGCCATGGGAATTAATATTGAGTCCTCCACTATTAACTATCTACATTAATGATTTAGATTAAGGGACCAATTGCATTCTAACCAAATTTGCTGTTGATGCAGAGATAGGTCGGAAAACAAGTTGTGAGGAGGATACGAAGAGTCTATAAAAAGGTATAAGTGGATTCAGTGAGGTGCAAAGATTTGGCAGATAGAGTACAAAGAAAAATTAGGAGGTTGTCTGCTTTGAGAAGAAGAATTGAAAATTAGAATATTATTTTAAGGAGAGTCTACAGAATACTGTGGAACAAAGGGATCTGGGTGTTATTGCGAAGGCTTTGTAGCATATAAGTATGCAAATTTTGCTACAAATGTACTGAACCCAACTTAGACTACTGTGTGATAACAAGGTGTAGAGCTGGATGAACACAGCAGGCCAAGTAGCATCAGAGGAGCAGGAAGGCTGACGTTTTGGGCCTAGACCCTTCTTCAGAAGAAGGGTCTAATTCTGAAACGTCAGCCTTCCTGCTCTTCTGATGCTGCTTGGCCTGCTGCATTCATCCAGCTCTACACCTTGTTATCTCAGATTCCCCAACATCTGCAGTTCCTACTATCTCTTAGACTACTATGTATAGTTTTGGTCTACTTACTTAAGGAGGGATATACTTGCATTGGAAGCAGTTCAGAATTGGTTCAATCAGCTGATTGCTGAGATGCAAGGACTGTCTTATAAGGCAAAATTGAGCAGGTTGGGCCTGTACTCACTGGAGTTTGGAAGATTAGGGGATGATCTCATTAGTTTTAATGACTTTGTGAAATTCTTGATGCAGTAAATTTTGAGAAGCTGTTTGCTACCTTTGAGAACCTTAAAACTAGGGACATTGTTTCAAAGGGAGGGATCTCCCATTCAAGACCGTGTTGAGGAAGAATTTTTTTTTTGAGAATTATTTGGCTGTGAAATTCTCTTCCCAATCCAGAGCAGTGGAGGCTTGGCCATTGCATACATTCAAGGCTGAGCTAGACAGATTTTTGATTAACAAAGTCATGAAGCCCAATAGAATAGTTGGATATCAAGAAGAAAATAGCACTGTCGAAAAGAGAATGTGAGAATAAAATAGAAACCAAATGTTTTCTACCAGCATGCAAACAGTGACCAGGTAGTAAAAGGTAAAGTGGAATCTATTTGGGTCAAAGAGAGTGATATATGATTAGAGTAGGAGGGCAAGGCTAGAATATTTCATGAACACTTTGTGTTGGTATTCATTAAGAAAGAGGTATTTGACAAAATATTGGTAGATACAGACAGTAGAAGTAATGGATGGGGTGAAAGTAGATAGGCAGGATTATTTGAAATGCTGGCTGGTCCATGACTCACATCCCAGATTGCAAAAGAAACTGGAGAGTGGGAACACAGAAGGGCTTGCCATTATCTTCCCGTCTTCCCTGGAAATGGTGATGGCAGCGTAGGATTGGATAACGGCAGAGGACTGGATAATGGCAGATGTCACACCTTTATTCAAGAAAGAGTGTTGTGCAAATTGAATTCTAATTCATTGACGCTGATCACAGGGAAAAAAAATGATCTTCCTCACATTTCCTGCACATTTTTTTATACCCAAAACATTGCATAACTCCCTTGCATCATTGGATTTTCCTTATCTACCTTATCTAAACATGCTTAACAATGTATACCTCCATCAAATCTCATCTCAATCTTCTTTATTCAACCCATGTTTCTCTAATCTATTCTTGTTGCTGTAATTCCCAGTCCTGGAGGCGTTCTGGTAGATTTTCTTTGCACGCTGTTAAGGATGCTGACATAATTGGACGCAGTACTCTGGTTTTATTATTTTGTTTTGACACAATTAGAAGTCCAATATAGCTTCCCTGTTTTTGCGTCAATGCATTTAGTTATGAAGTCCAACAAAGTGCTTAGCTAGCCACACTGTCAATATATGCTGCACCCTCAACGGTCAAACTGTGATCCCAGACCCATGATAATATGGTTGACTCCAAACTGTACTCTGGGCAGTTAGAGATGGGCAATAAATGCTAGCCTAGCCAGCGATACCCACACCCTGTCAATGAATAAATAAAAAGTTCCCTTTGAAAAGGGAATTGCAATATACTCTTACAGGAAAAAAACATTTAGAGCTATGTGACAAGAGCAGTAGTTTGGGACAATTTTGGCAGCCTGTTGTAAAACATTGGGAGGGGCATGATGGGTTACAGCTTCTCTATATGATGCTGTTAACTTATTTTTCTAGTGAAAAGTATACATGTTTTGGTATATATGTAGCAGGGAGTTGCACTGGGCTCTGACTTTCTGTCTTCAATATGGGACCAAACGACATGCTGTGCCTTCTGCAGAGCACTCTTAGCTCCCTACCAATAATTTTTGATGATGGCAGAGAATGCTGGGCTGGGGATTTGGTTGGCCTTGTGGGCACCTTTGGGGTAAGAAGCAGGCTCGAGTCTTGGAGCATGAAGAAGGGGCAAAGCCAGTAACCACAAGAAGGAGATTGTGAGAGAGGAGGAACAGGCAGAAGTAGGAATCCAGGAATAGTGAACTACAACATGGTAGGAGGAATCATCATGAAGCCTCTGACAGTCTGTAGAGCCAGTGAGGGATATCAGAGCAGCTATACAGCTGTTAGGGACCAGCAGAGACTATCTGGACAGCATCTCTGAATCCAAGAAGCTTGGAGTGAGATTGACATCCTCTGGATGGCAAGATAATTTGTCTCAAGCAATTGAAGGGGTTTAGCAGGAGCTCCACGATCTGTCATTTCTGCTGGATTCGAGATATTCCTGCTCCTTATGATTAAAAACCAAGTGTTCTGCCTGGCTAAGTTGAGACCAGGAATTGAGCTCACAACAGTTTTCTAGTTCCTGGAGAGTTGGACCATGGTTGTACGTGCAAATAGTTCTTTTCTGTGATTCAAAGTTTTTGATATATGTAAATAAATTTCATTGAAGCCAATGAAATTTTAAAAAAATAAAATTTTAGACTTTCCTTGTAGTCTATGAGCTTAAATCCGGTAACATAGCTTTGCCCCTTTTATGTCCATTGTTGTGTAAACCCGTATGAGCAAGTTAATCAATTTCATGCTTGTGCTTATTATGTTAAAATATTTAGTCAGCTGGTGTCCTACATTTCATGAATGACTATAATTTAAAACAGCTTCATTAATTATAAGTCTATACAGTATGGAGATGAAGGAACATGGCAGGTCAGGCAGCATCAGAGGAGCAGGAAAGCCCCTTCATCAGAACTGCAGCGGGGGAAGGGAGCTTGGAAATAAATAGTGGGAAGAGGGGTAGGGCTGGGGGAAGGTAGGTGGGATGGCTATAGGTGCATCATTAGTGGGAGAGAGATCGACTGAGGTCTTTCCAGAGGGAGGGGGACAACTTCAAGGTAGGCATCTTTGGAAGAGGCTTCACATTAGGGTTTGAAATGACTCAGAGATAGTAAGAACTGCAGATGCTGGAGTCAAAGTCAACACAGTGGACCTTTCATCAGAACTGGGGAGGGGGAAGGGAGCTGGGAAATAAATAGAGGGAGGACTGGTGAAGACCTCAGTGGATCTCTCTCCCATTGTAACCCACTGATGATCCACCTATTACCATCCCACTTACTTCCCTCTATCTATTCCCAGCTCCCTCCCCCACCCACCCCCACTACCCAGTCCTGATGAAGGGTGCCGACCCGAAATGCCGACTTTCCTGCTCCTTTGATATTGCCTGACCTGCTGTGTTCCTCCAGCTTCAAGCTGTGTTGACTCTGACTCCAACTTCATTGATTATAAAGTGTCTTGACATACTACAGTGCTGTGGAAGGTGCTATGAAAATGAAAGTTCTTAGTAACAAATACATCTTTTAACTGAATTGAATGTGTTTGATTTGGTAATTTAAAATTGGAGGTATCAAAATATGAGAAATATATGTTACACTTTCTTATATCTTGTTATATCTTTCTTGGCATAGAGAGTAATTGCTAATATTTGTCAACTTGGAACTTGAGTTAGTTGTTTTGAATCTTCATTGACGACATAATAGAATTCATAGCAGTTAACCCAAATATGGCTAAGTGCAGTTTCCAAAATCTCTCCTGAAACCTAAAATTGATAAGATTAAAAAACTTAAGTTTAATAAATGGATTATTTAAGTTCCATTAGAACCCTTAGATTCTGGAAATGTCTCAACAGATTGGAAAATGCTAATGTAACACCTTTACTTAAAAAGGGAAGGAGACAATAAGCAACTAACCATAGGCCACTTAATAGCTGTTTGTAGGAAAATGTTAGTCCTATTCTGAAAAATGTAATAGCAGAGCTTTAACAACACATAATACATAAGCAGAGTTAGCATGGTTTCATTTTGGGGAAATCATGCCTGACAAATTTACTACAAATCTTTGAGATAACAGGCAGGATAGATGAAGAGGTGGCAGTGGATGTAATATATTTGCATTTTCAGAAGGAGCTTGATAAGGTGCTGCACATTAATTTACTTAATAAATTAAGAGTCCGTGGTGTTGGGGATGATACATGAGCATGGATAGAGGATTAGCTAACAAATAGATGACAGAGAATTGGGGTAATGGGGACATTTTCAGGATGGCAAACAGTAACAAGGGGTATGCCACAGGGATCAGCAGTATGGCCACAATTGTTTATATATTCATGACTTGGATGAGGAAAGTGAATGTACTATAGCCAAGTTTACATATTACACAAAAATAGGAGGGAATGCAAGTGATAAGGATGAAAAAGAGTCTGCAGAAGAATGTAGACAAATTAATCAAGTGGGGAAAAAAATGTTGGCAGATTGAATATAATCTTGGAAAATGTGTGCTTATATATTTTGACAAGAAGAATAGAGGAACTGAATTTTATTTAAATGGCGAAGGAATGTAAGAAGCTACAGAACTGAGCGTTTTGGGAGTCCTTACCCATGAATCACAAAAGGTTAACATTGAAGTTCAGCAGGTAATCAGCAAGACAAATGGAATTTGGCCTACATTTCAATGGGAATAGGCTATGAAAGTAGGGAGGTTTGGCTTAAACTCAATGGAGCACTAGTCAGACCATGGCTGGTTTATTGTGAACAGTTTTGGGCCCCTTTATCTAAGCAAGGATATACTGGCATTGGATGCAGTTCAGAGAAGGTTCACACGGATTACTACAGGTTTGAAGAGACTTTCTTATGAGGAGGAGGAGTTGGGTAGGTTGGGCCTGTATTCATTGGAATATAGATGAATGAGAGGCAACCTTCATGAAACATGGATGATTCTTGGAGACATGACAGGGTAGATATGGAAAGGTTGTAGAAGAATCCAGGACCAGAAAACATGATTTCCGAATAAGGAATTGTACATTTTAAGGTGGGTACAAGGGGAAATATCTTCTCACAAAGGGTAGTGAATCTAATGAATACTTTACTGTAGCGGGCTGTCAAGGCTAATTTATTAAGTATGTTCAAGGCTGAGACATACAGATTTTTGGTCAGTATGGCAAACGAGTGTTATGAGGAAAAGGCAGGAAATGAGTTAAGGATCATCAGATCAGCCATGATCTCATTAAATGGTAAAGTAGACTGAATGGGCTGAATAGCCTCTTTTTTTTCTTGTGTCTTATGGTCTTATGGCCTTGTATTTTATTGTCAGTATTGGAGTTGTGAACATTTTCACTCTTCTATACTTTGAATAGATTTTTTAAAGAATTAAATGTTAACTAATGTGTGAAATTAAATGATTCGGGTCATTTGGTATTGCTTCTGATTTAAGTACCTTATTGTTCAATTGTATGTAAATGTGAAGTTGGTGTAAGGGTAAGTATCTGCAATGTAATTTGGTTATTCTTTAAAAACATTTTGGTGTTTTAAGTACAATTTCCCCACCCCCAAAGCAAACAAGTGACTCCACAGCTCCTACAACAGCATTTACAGATCTGGGAAGAGAAACTGGATTGCACTGAAGAGGATTGGCATGGGTACTCATGAAAAGTATTGTATTCTAATTCTCCATGCTGTTTGAGATCATTTGCAATTCCCATTCAAACCAGGCACTATTTCAATTAACAAAACAAAGCTTGAAGTGTGGTTTCACAATCAGCAAGTAATGCATTAAAATGTCATTTCACAACATGCTCATGATGCAGCCATTAGTTACTAAGGCAAGGAACTAGCGTGAAACAAAGTTTCCAAAACTGTATTAGGACAACTGCTGAGCTTTAAACTATGCACGTAAAGTCTGTTTTTGAAGTACATGTGCCATCTATTTTCTTCATTTTGTGTCGGCAAATAAATTTACACAAATTTATTGACACTGTTTGCATTCAGCAGTAAATTGCTGTACATTTGCAATTAGGTATTACGTTTGTAATGTCATTTCAACAATTCTCACTATTTTCATTCAATTTTTTTCCCCAACTGCTAGATCTGACACCAACTGATAGTACATCTCTTATCTGTTCATATTAATCACATAAAATGATTAATGATCACCAACTTTGCACAATATTTGAAGATCTGAAAACTCTAGAGGGAAATAGAAATGTTGAGGAAGGATATCACATTGATTGAGCATCTTTCACACCTTCAAAATGCTCCAAAGTGCTCTCAGTGAATTAATAATTTTTGAATTAGGATCTTTGTTGATATGTGAGCAAGTATGATGGCCATTTTGTGCACTGCATGCTCCCATAAATTCAGGCCAACAGGTGACTGGGCCTCTGGTGGTTTAGACATGCATCTGATGTCTTTGAATCTAGTTTTATCATAAAATGTTTACCAGAGCTGCTCACTGGTGACTCTAGTTTGAATTATTTAAAGATTCGTATCTCAAGGCATCTGTAAAATCATGCTAAGACAACAAGGTGTAGAGCTGGATGAACACAGACCCTTCTGAAGAAGGGTCTAGGCCCGAAATGTCAGCCTTCCTGATCCTCTGATGCTGCTTGTCCTGCTATGTTCATCCAGCTGTACACCTTGTCATCTCAGATTCTCCAGCATCTGCAGTTCCTACTGTCTCTGCAAAATCATGCTGATGTTGGGCTAGATTTTATCAGCCAGTGTGAAGATTGGTATGCCCATTGTTGTGCCAGCACCATGACATCTTGCCAGGTGCAGATAGTCTGATCGTCTGATCGAGCCCTCTTCCATCCCCTGCGTTGGAAGACCACTAGATAAACCTGGCTAGGCTGGTAGATGGCCATCATAATGATGCAAGCTGCCTTCAGCAAGCTACCTTTCCACACTGTTACTAGCCTGTTCACCCAGATAACGCAGCTGACTTTGAGCCCCCGCAGCCTTCAATGTACCTTTTAACTTGCAAGTCCCCTGATTGACTAGCAGCTGCTGAGGTGTGGACAGTTGAGCCACCTATTTGGCTGCTGCTGTCATGATGTGGCCCAAATCCCATTGACCACTGAATCACATTCGCTGTCTGGCTACCTGGTGCCTACATAAAATCTAACTTCTTTATTACATGACTTTGTGTTTTTCACAGTTCTGATTGAAGAAATCTATCATGCACAAAAGGAACGGGATGCAGCTGTTATGGCTCGACTTAGACTTGCCAATAAAGAAAGAGATGAAGCCCTTATCCGAGCTAAATGGCTAGAACAGGCCTTTGAAGGGTATGTACACTGGATTTAAAAATTTTTTTTTATAAATTATTCTGAATCAAAGAAGATATTTAAATACACTCCATGAAGTGTTCTCAATTAATTATCACTCTCTGTTTTAAGGAAGACATGACCAAGGAGCAGGGGAATGCCGTTCAACCCCTTGGGCCTGCTCCGCTATTTTAAAAGTTAATGACTGATCAGATTGTAATCTCAAATCCACATTACCGTCTGTGCAGTGATTGTAATGAGGTCAGCCAGGTGAACCTCGTAGAATGTGAGTTCCTTGATGGGGCTGTGAACCAGGTGCAATCAGACAGACATGGCTGACAGATATAAACAGGCTACAGAGTCGATAACACCCGCTTACACCCTTTGGAAGATAGGTCTGTGCCAGAGCTTAGGTCTTTCTTTGGATTGGTGAATTATTATGGAAAATTCATACGTAATCTGGCTTCCGTCCTGGCATCCTTACATCTGCCATTGAAAAAGGGTCAGCCTCAGAAATGGTCACATTGCCGAAATGTAGCCTTTCGGGAAGTGAAGAAGCAGCTATTATTGTCTAAGGTGCTGGCACACTAGGATCTCAAGTGAGATGTGGTGCTGACATGTAATGCCTCCCTGTACAGTATCAGGGTAGTATTGGCCCACCGGTAGCCAAGTGGAGGGGGATGCCTGATAGCATATACTCCCCAAACTTTGGTGGATGCCAAACAAAAATATGCACAGATAGAAAAAGAAGGTTTTGTGGTCACCTTTGGTGAGTTAAAGTTCCATGATACCAAGCTGTTCCAGTACAGTTACAACACTGGTATCTACCCTACAATGTGGAAAATTGCCCAAGTATGTCCTGTACACAAAAAGCAGGACAAATCCAACCCGGCCATTTACTGCCCCATCAGTCTCCTCTTGATCATCAGTAAAGTGATGGAAGGTGTCATCAACAGTGCTATCAAGCGGCGACTGCTCAGCAATAACCTGCTCAGTGAAGCCCAGTTTGGGTTCCGCCAGGGCCACTCAGCTCCTGACCCAATTACAGCCTTAGTTCAAACATGGACAAAAGAGCTGAATTCCAGAGATCAGGTGAGGTGACAGCCCTTGATATCAAGGCTGCATTCGACTGAGCGTGGCATCAAGGAGCCCTAGCAAAGCTGGAATCAATGGGTATCGGGGGCAAACGCTCCGGTGGTGGAGTCATACCGGACGCATAGGAAGATGGTCGTAGTTGTGGGAGGTCAATCATCTCAGCTCCAGGACATCTCTGCAGGAGTTCCTCAGGGCCAATCAGCTTCAGCTGCTTCATCAATGACCTTCCCTCCATCATAAGGTCAGAAGTGGGGATGTTCGCCGATGATTGCACAATATTCAGCACCATTCGCGACTCCTCAGACACTGAAGCAGTCCATGTTTACTTGCAACAAGATCTGGATAATATCCAGGCTTGTGCTGACAAGTGGCAAGTGACATTCACGAGACACAAATGCCAGACTATGACCATCACCAATAAGAGACAATCTGACCACCGTCCCATGATATTCAATGGTGTTACCATCACTGAATCCCCACTATCAACATCCTGGGGGTTACCATTGACCAGAAACTCAACTGGACTCACCACATTAACACAGTATCTACAAGAGCAGGCCAGAAGCTGGGAATACTGCGGCAAGTAACTCATCTCTTGACTCCTCAAAGCCTGTCCACCATCTACAAGGCACAAGTCAGGAGTGTGGTGGAATACTCCCCACTTGCTTGGATGAGTGCAGCCCCAACAACACTCAAGAAGCTTGACACCATCCAGGACAATGCAGCCCGCTTGATTGGCACCACATCGACAAGCATTCACTCCCTCCACCACCAACACTCATAAGCAGCATTGTGTACTATCTACAAGATGCACTGCAGAGATTCACCAAAGATCCTCAGACAGCACCTTCCAAACCCATGACCACTTCCATCAAGAAGGACAAGGGAACACCACCGCCTTCAAGTTCCTCTCCAAGTCACTCACCATCCTAACTTGAAAGTATGTCCCTGAGTCAAAATCCTGGAATTCCCTCCCTAATAGCATTGTGGGTCAACCCACAGCAGGAGGAATGCAGCGGTTCAAGAAGACCGCTCACCACCACCTTCTCAAGGGCATCTAGGGATGGGCAAGAAATGCTGGCCACCCAGCGAAGCCCACATCCCACAAAATGTATAGGGAAAAAAAACCTTTATGTTTGCAAGTTTGTAATTGTAACGGACCACAAACACCTGCTAGGGCTATTCAAAGAGGACACAGCCATGTCGCCCATAGCATCAGTTCGGAGTCAGCGGTGGCCTCTTGTTCTGAGTGTGTATGATTACACGTTGGAACACCAACTGGAGGCCAAGTGTCATATGCAGATGCCTTGAGCCACCTTCCACTGGCAAATGTAGCACCGGTGTCACTGCCACTAGAAGAGTCCATTCTGGTTTTAAACTTTCTGAACACTCTTCCGGTCACCACTGACAATATCAGACTGGGGACATAAAGATCCTGCCTTGGCAAAACTAAAACAGCTGGTGGCATTGATGGAAACAAAAGGACCATCACAAGCAGAATTGAAACCTTTCCAGACCCAGTGGGAATAGCCGGGTAAACCCTGGACTCGGTTACACATCAACTATTCTGGTCATTTCATGGGCTGTATGTTCTTAGTCATTGTGGATGCCCATTCAAAGTGGTTGGAGATGCATAAAGTTCATTAGTCAAACACAGGGATGATGATTTAAAAAGTTGCACGCATATTTTGCAGTACATATATTCTCACAGGTGGTTGGCCACAGACAACGGGCCATCATTTACCAGCAGGGAATTTGATTATTTTCTAAAGTCAAATGGCATTTGGCATGTAATGATAGCTCCATACCATCCAATGTCCAATGGTTTGACAGAATGAGCAGTCCAAACTTTGAAGGCAGGCTTAAAGAAACAATGTACAGCTTCACTCAATACCAAACTGTCCCATTTCCTGTTTGATTATAGGATCACTCCTTACAGGACTATGGGACAGCTCCAGCAAGTTGCTAATGGGGTGCAGATTCCACACCAGGTTAAAGCAGATCTTCCCATATCTAGGAGTGGATGCAACATTAGGAGCATCAGTGCTAGACACGAGACTTCTCTCAGCTAGAAATGCAGTTTACTACAGGAGACGAAGTTTTACGTGGAAACGACAGGAAAGAGCCTGCATGGGTAAGAGGCATGGTAGCTGCAAGGTCAGGTCCTGTGATGTACGTGGTTTGTGTGGGAGATGCTGTCCTGGACAAGCATGTGGGTCATATGACAGCTGCAACCTCACATACAGGGCAGGAGCAAAACATATCTGGGCCCTCAGAACATCCAGCAAGGCTGTCAGAACCTATGGATTCTCCTCCTCTGCCTAGCATCGAAGAAGCCTCTTGAGGATGAGATGGACATGACAAATGTTGCAGTCTTGACACCATTACCACATGACAAACAAAGATAAATTTCTGCTGAGTTGCTGCGGGAGCAAGGGACTGGCTACGGTCTGGTACGTGCCACCAGTATCAGAGGCAGAGTTGGAGGAACCAGACCTGGTGCCCCTGGAAATGCTACATGAAAATGAATGAGCCTACATCCCTGGACTTAGAGGTCGAGGGATGTAATGATTGAAATGAAATCTGCCAGGTGGACTTCATGGAATATGACTTCCCAGATTGGGGCTGTTAACCTGGTCCAATCAGAGAGTCCTGGCTGACAGATATAAACAGGCGTATCAGGAGTTTTGTTCATCCTCGGACTTGTTCTGAGCTAGCCGGGTCTGTGTCTTGTTCTTTGCATGTGTAAATAAAGATTGACTTGGTGATGAGATACCGGCCTTTGCGGAGTTATTTTAGTTGTCTATGATAACATGTCACCTCCTTGTTTACCAAGGATCTACGAAAAAAATTGGAAGATTCTGCTGCTATCATCATTTCAAGAAGTGTGTTGAAGACTCTTGACCTTCTGAGAGGACACAATATACCTCTTTTTTGTTTGGCACGGGTGACATATTTTTAAACATTGACTCCTAGTTCGAGGTTCTCTCATAAGAAGAAACATTCTTTCTACATCTACTCTGTCAAGACCCCTCAGAATCTTGAATGTTTCAATCAAGTTGTCTCTTACTCTTCTAAATACCAGCAATTATAAGCCTAGAGATAAAAGGTACTGCAGATGCTGGAGAATCCGAGATAACAAGCATGGGGCTGGATGAACACAGCAGGTCAAGCAGCATCATAGGAGCAGGAAAACTTGACGTTTCGGGCCTAAACCCTTCATCAGAATTATAAGCCTAACTTGACCAACCCTTCCTAAAAGCCGATCCATTCCAGATATTAGTCTGGTAAGTCTTGGAATTACTAGCAAAGCATTTATATTCTGAAATAAGGAGACCAGTATTATACACAGTTCTCCAGATGTGGTTTCTCCAGTGTCTTGTATGACTGAATCATAACCTCTCTACTTTTATGAACAAAAACAGAAGTTGCTGGAAAAGCTCAGTAGGTCTGGCAGCATTTGGGAAGAAGAAAATCAGAGTTAACGTTTCGGGTCCGGTGACCCTTTTATATTCAGTTCCCCTCACATTAAATGATGGCATTCATTTAGCTTTCCTAAACACTTGCTGAACTTAGATACTTAACTTTTGTGGTTGATGCACAACGACACCCATATCCCTCTGCATTTCGGAAATCTCAACAGTTAAATCATTTGCTTGTTTTTTAATCTTCCTTCCAAATGAACAATTTTACATTTTCCCATGTTATTCTCCATTTTCTAGATCGATGTCCACTCACTACATCTGTATATGTTTCTTGTAACCTTCTTGGGTCACCTTTGCAACGTGTCTTTGTGTCTTCAGGAATTTTGACAGCCATATCTTCCCAACCCTTATTGGTTGAGAACCTAGTGCATATCCCTGTGGCCCACCAATTGTCATGTCTTCCAACCAGAAAAAGAACCATTTATGCCTACTCTCTGGTTCACTGACATGAAGCAATCTTTTATCCATGCCAGTATGTTCACCCCAACACCATGATCTTTTATTTTACAAAGTAACCTTTGATGTGGCACTTTATCAAATGACTTCTGGAAAATCAAATCCAGTACATTTGCCAGTTTCCCTCTATCGACAGCATGTTACTTCCTCATAGAACTCTAAAAGACTGGGGAAATTTCCCTTTCACAAAGCCACATTGACTTTGCCTGATTAATTTGAACTTATCTAAATGTCCTGCAAGAACTTCTTTCATAACAGCTTCAAACATTTTCCTTATGACATTTGTTAAGCTAACTGGCCTATAGTTTCCTGCTTTCTATCTCTTTCCCTTTTTGAATAAAGAAGTTATATTAGCTATCTTCTAATTTAATGGGACCCCCTCCAAGTCTATATATTTAAATATATGATATTTATACTACTTATGGTATTTATTCATATACTATTGGTGTTCATACTTATGGTTCACATTTTCTCAGACTCTAATATTTCCTCCTTAATTAACCACAATGATGCATCCATCCTTAGGAATTTTTATTATCTGTTGAAATCGATTTATTCTTTGTATTCCGAAAATCTCCTGAATGCCTACCTCTGCATCTTTATTGACCTATTCGTTAACCTCATTTGCTAATTCGTTTGAGCTAACTGTGCTTTCATGTCTTCATAATTCACCTTCGTTTACGTTTAACAAAATAGTCTTGTGCCTATTTTTCTCTTCCTTAAACTGAAAGTAAAATTCAGTCTGCTACTGCGGGACCTCTTCATTGAGATCGTCAGTTTATCCTATCTTGTGTAGAACACCAAGTCTCGTACAGCCTGCTGTCTGCTTGGCTGCAAAATATGCTGTCCTAAGGACATATCCCAAAAACAATCTTGAAATTATCCCACTCTTTCAATGTTTCCTAACTTCCTGTCCATCCTAAATGCCTTCTATATTCAGGTCCCAATCCATATTATCATACAGCCATGTCTTTATGCTACAGGGGTTCTGCTTGATACTGATGCTTTGGCCCAATTCTGATGAAGGGTCCCAACCCTTCCTGTTCCTCTGATGCTGCCTGACCTGCTGTGTTCCTTCAGCTTCACACGGTGTTATCTCTGACTCCAAGCTGGTTGGCCACAGCCAGTGTGTTGTGCACTAGTAAATAAAACGTGAGTTGGTGACAGTCTCTGTGCAGTTATTTCACTGGCAACAGGAGAAAACGGGATGTATCCGAAGAACATTTGCTTGCAACTGTAATCTTGGAATTGGTGTAAGCATTTCTGGCATCATGCTTCTATTTGGGGAAAAAATTGGAAAAAAAAGCCAAAAAAACCCAGGAGCATAGAACCTCCTCAGATGATCACTGACTCCAAGCCGACTGACCACAGCGAGAGGATCCAGCCTCTGCAGTTATTTCAGTTGATTTATACTCTGTCTGTTCCTGTCACAGTGTGTTTTTCATTTCCTGTATCATTGCCTTTTTCTGTCTCACCTCTCTGATCTTTGATTTGCAACATCTTCTCAAATTTGATGCCTTGCCTCCACTTTTTAGTTTAAAATCCTCTCTGTGTCACGCATTACTTAGATCACAAGAACATTGGACCTACCAGGCTTCGGATAGAGACCGTTCCAATGGTACAGATCCCACTTTCCACAGTACTAGTGCCAATGCCCCACAAACTAAAACCCATTTCTCTACAGCAGTCTTTGAGTGACTTATTCATCTCTTCATTTCTCTTCAATCTCTCCTCTCATGCCTCCATTTTACAGCCTTCTTGCCACTACACCCATCTTGCCCCCATCTCCCCCACAAACCTCTTGTAGTCTCCTTCTCCTGTCACACAGTTAGAGATTTTTCTGACCTTCACATTATTCTTACCTTAGGTCCCATCTTGCAGCCTGCTTCGACCATAAGACATAAGAGCAGAAATTAGGCCCTTGAGCCCATTAAGTCTGCTCTGCCATTCAATCATGACTGATAAGTTTCTCAATCCAATTCTCCTGCTTTCTGTCTGTAACCCTTGATCCCCTTGACAATAAAAAACCTATCTATCTCCATCTTAACCAGACTTAAACATACCTGGCCTCCAATGCCTTCTGGGGCAATAAATTCCATAGATTCACCACTCTCTGGCTGAAAAAGTTTCTCCGTATCTCCGTTCTAAAGGGTCTTCCCTTTACTCTAAGGCTGTGCCCTTGGGTCCTAGTCTCTGCTGCCAATGGAAACATCTTCCTAACATCCACTCTGTCCAGGCTGTTCAGTATTCTGCAAGATTCAATTAGAACCCCCCTCATTCATCTCCTGTCACTCCCATCTTGCAGCCTCCTCCTCCCATCATGCAGCCTCCTTTGCCCCCCCAAACACCTATCTTGCTACCTCCATCCCCACAATCATCCTGCAGCTGCTACCTCCGCCCACCTTCACCTCCTGTCTTTCCACCATCCCTCAATGTCCTTTTTCTGCCTACTTTTCTTCCCACACCCTCTTGCATCCTCAGCAGATGGATGACTTTGGACCTAGCAGGCAGAACTCACGGATCAAACAGAACAATCAAGATCCTGTCCTCAGTAAACAAAAAAATGGCCACCAATCCCAACCTAGGCTAAAGGTGACTCCCATTTCTGGCCTTAGCCAAAGGTGACCCCAATGAGTCACTCACTTAATGTTCCAACGCCCCGTTATTTACAGCTTGCTTCTCTCCTGTGTTTGTTGCTGTGAATCTATTCACAGCAAGCACAAGAGAAAACTGCCCTGTGAAGAGAGGAGAGCCTCCTCACTATTTCATAGAATTCCTACAGTGTGGAAGCAGGCCATTCAGTCCACTGAGTCCACACCTACTCTTCGAAGAGCATTCCATCCAGACCCACTCCCTATCCCTGTAACCTGCATTTCCCATGGCTAATTCACCTAGCCAGCACATATCTGGACACTATTGGCAATTTAGAATGGCCAATCTACCTAACCTGTACATCTTTGGACGGTGGGAAGAAACCGGAGCACCCAGAGGAAACTGGAAGATGTGGGGAGAATGTATAAACTCCATACGGATTGTTGCCCAAAGGTGGAATCATACCCAGGTCTCTGGCACTGTGAGGCAGCAGTGCTAACCACTGAGCCACTGTGCTGCCCACAAATTTCCTTGAATTCTATTATGAAATGACTTTTTTTTTGATTGATTGTCCCTATGGATGGATTTTCCAGGTGATTTGAGGCTGTTTGTGGCTGGCTTATCCTACTACCTTATGTATTTTGACCGCTGGACTATGGAAAAAGAAAAGAAAAGAAAATTCAACGTCAGTGCGAGGGCTTCAAATATTTGCAATCTATACCAGTGCCTTAGATAAAAGGACTGAATGTACGACTGCTGATGATGCAAGGATATCTTATGGACCAGACCAAACCCTCTCAAATTTTATTAAGATGAAAGCCTAGACCCTTACTTTTTCTTATTTTAAAGGAAAGTGTAAGGTATTGCATTCCAGATGCAATTCGATTGGTCAAATTACTCAACATTAAGCAAAATACAAACAAAATAAAATAAAAACAAAACTCTGTTAACTCTACCAAAATGCTTAACAAAATCATAAATATATTAATTACCTCTAATTAACTATTCCATTATGGTAACATCCCATAAACCACACCCTTTGCAAAGACAAATTCAGTAAGACAGATTGTCTCACAAGCAATTCTAGCGCAGAAAGAGAACCACAGCTTTTAGCTTAACAGAGAGAGGAATAAGAGCTTCCACATCCAACTTCAAGACACCAGCAACTATTGAAAGCTAAAACTAAAAATCCTGACTCTGTGGGAGCTTGTGCCCATACATTCAAGCTGCTTCTATTGTTGCAACTTTAAAAAATAGTCCCCAAGGCCTCACTAGCTATTTAGGAGCTTTGAGCAGACTGGTCGTCACCTCTGTCTCAACCTTCCTTCATTGATAAAATACACCTCTTAAAGCCATAGTATTGTCACAGATAAGTAGGAGAATAAATTGTGAAGAAGTCATAAATTAGCAAGAGGATGTAGATTGGTTAAGTTAATGACCAAAACTTAAGACAGGTGGAGTATGACATGGAAAATGTAAGGTTGTCCACATTGGCAGGCGAATAGAAAAACAATACACTATTGAAATGAAGAGCACGTGCAGAACTTAAAAAGTTCTTACAAAGGTATACAGATATCCTGGTACATAAATCACAAAAAATAATCTGGAGGTATAGCAAATGATTAGCAAGGCAAATGGAATGATATTGTTTATTGCAAGAGTATTCGAATGTAGAAAGAGGGAAGTTTTGCTGCAGTTGTACAGGGCATTTGTGGGCCCACACGTGGAATACTGTGTGCAGTTTTGATTTCCTTATTTAAAGAATGATAACTGCATCAGAAGCAGTTCAGAGAAGTGGGGGGACGTGATGGCCTGGTGGTCTGTTAATCCAGAGACCCAAATAACATCCCAGGGACCTGGGTTCAAATCCCACCACAGCAGATAGTGGAATTTGAGTTCAGTGAAATATCTGGAATTAGGAATCTAATGATGACTCTGAACCCATTGTTGGAAAAACCCATCTGGTTCACTAATTCTCTTTAGGGAAGGAAACTGCCATCCTTACCTGGTCTGGTCTACATGTGACTCCAGATCCACAGCAATGTGGTTGACTCTTAAACTGCCCTCTGGGCAATTAGGGATGGGCAGTATATGCTGTCTGGCCAGTAACACCCTCATCTGTAAATGAATAAATAAAGTAAGAAACTTGACCAATTCCTGGGATGATAGGGTTTTCATATGAGGCAAGGTTGGTCAGTATTGATCTTCATCTGTTGAAGATTGCAAGAATGAAAGGTGAAATATAACAGACCTTGAAGAGTCTCCCATTTAAGACTGAGATGAGACTGTTAGCATATTCTTTCTGTGCAAAGTTCTGTGTCCAGAAAGCAGTGGAAGCAGGGAGATTGAATATTTAAGTGAGTTGGATAGATTCTTGATTAGCAAGGGAGTGAAGGGTTATCGTGGATAAGCAGGGCAGTTCTGTTGAGGCCTCCATCAGATCAGCCATGATATTGTTGATGATAGAGCAGGCTTCAAGGCCCAAATGACCTACCTATATTCCTAATTTGTATGTTTGCAAACTGAATTTCATATAATGGTTTGTTCACTCCCAGGTTGTTGACTGCAAATCACATTCTGTTGAAAATCAACCCAGTTGTTGAATGAATTAAATACTTAATCTACCTTCTATGTCACTGCTCATTACAATTTAAATTCAAAATACTTATAAGAAGGATCTTTTTCTTTCAATCAGCGTATATCTCTGGAAAGGGGAATCCTGCCCTACTAGTCAATGCTGTCCCTGTGCCTGTGTAAGAAAGGGTGTCAAGAATGCATCTACATTCTCTGATTTCCCCAAAGTGTTTTCTCAGCTGTCAGCCACGGGACCATTGGATATCTGGGGCAAGTGTCCTTGTGTCCCAAATTCAAATGCTGGAATATGTGGCAGAATGGATTTTCCTTATTTAAATTTATTTAATATATACTCACTGATTGAATATTAGGGACATTTTGCGCTGTTGGACCCAACAGAATGAAATGAGGGGAGATACATAGAAGATGGGCGTGAATGTTTTGTTTCCACTTTGTCCAGATCTTATTACAAAAGCAGAAAACGCTGGAGAAACTCAGCCAGTCTGGTAGGATCTCTGGACAGAGAAATTGGAGTTAACGATTAGAATCTGATGATGCCTCTTCAGAATGCCCACCTTCCCTGAAATATATGTGGGAGAGGTCTTGAATATTGACATGACTAATTTGAATATCACATTAGAGATTCGAGGTACGCAGATGTATCAAAAGCATTTAAAATACAAAATATACATAGGAGATAGCAAGAACTGCAGATGTGGAGTCAGAGACAACACAGTTTGGAGCTGGAGGAATACAGCAGGTCAGGCAGCATCAGAGAAGTAGAAAATTTGACATTTTGGGTCAGGTGAATTCTATCTTCAGGCCATTGGGCTGTAGGCTCCCGAAGCTGAATATGAGGTGGCATTCCTCCAGTTTGCGTGTGGCACTGGAGGAGGCCCAGGATGGACATGTCATCAAGGGAGTGGGAGGCGGAGTTAAAACGGTTGGCGACCAGAAGGTGGTGTTAATTATCGCATACAGAGAGCAGATGCTCCACGAAACGGTTCCTGAGTCTGCGTTTGGTCTCACCGAAGTAGAGGAGGCAACATCGGGAGCAACAGATATAGTAGCCCCAGTTGGAGAATGTACGGGTGAACCCCTGTCGGATATGAAAGGTTTGCTTTGGGCCTTGGATGAAGGTGAGGGGGGAGGTGTAGGGGCAGTTATAGCACTTTCTGTGGTTGCAGGGAAAGGTGCTAGGTGTGGTGGGGTTAGTGGGGAGTGTGGACCGGATGAGGGAGCCACAGAGTGAAAGGTCCCTACGAAAGGCCAATGGGGTGGGCAGGGAAATATCTCTTTGGCATGGGGTCGGATTGTATGTGACGGAAGTGGTGGAGAATGATATGCTGGATACGGAGGTTGGTTGGATGGTATGTGAGGACCAGGGGGGATTCTGTATTTATTTTTGTTGCGGAGGGGTAAGGGTTTGAGGGCAGAAGTGTGGAAAATACAAAAGATATGGTTGAGGGCATTTTTGATCACTGGAAGGGGAAGTTGTGGCCTTTGAAATAGGAGGACGTTTGGGATGTCCTGGAGTAGAAAGCTTCATCTTGGGAGCAGAGGCAGAGGAATTGGGAGTAAGGGATTGCATTTTTGCAGGAGGGTGGGTGAGAGGAGGTGTAATCCAGATAGCTATGGGAGTCGGTGGGCTCGAAGTAGATGTTGGTGTTGAGGCAGTTACCAGAGATGGAGACAGAGAGGTCCAGGAAGGGGAGGGAGGCATCGCAGATAGTCCAGGTAAATTTGAGGTTGGGATGAAAGGTGTTGGTAAAGTTGATAAACTGATCATGCTCCACGAGGGAGCACAAGGCAGCACTAACACAGTAATCAATGTAAAGGAGGAAGAGGCGAGGGATGGTGTTGGTGTAACAGCGGAAAGTGGACTGCTCCGCGTATCCTACGAAGAAGCAGGCATAGCTTGGACTCATACGGGTGCCCATAGCCTCCCCTTCAGTTTGTAGGAAATGGAAGGAGTTAATGGAGAAGTTGTTCAAGGTAAGGACAAATTAAATGGATGAGAGTGTCGGTGCAGGGAGACTGGTTGGGCCTATGAGAGAGGAAGAAGCGGAGGGCTTTTAGGCCATCTGCGTGGGGGATACATGTGTACAGGGGTTGGATGTACATCGTGAAAATGAGGTTTTGAGGGCCAGGAAATTGGAAGTCTTGGCGGAAGTGGAGGGTGCAGGTGGTGTCCTGGACCAGGGCGGAAAAGACAGAGTCACGGTAATTGGAGGTAAGTTCAGTACGGCAGGAGCAGGCAGAACAATGGGTTGGCCGGGACAGTCAGTACATAATTAGTTTTGAAAAAAATGCACGAATACCTACGAAATCAACAAGCGGGGAGCGTAGTTCAAGTGAAAGGACAGGTTATGTACATTATTTTCTACTGTCATATAGGTTGTAACAGATATTAAAAGCATTTGGGTATTGTTTCCCTTCACATGTGAGTACTTGCCTTCGAGTTGTTTAAATTCCATGGCGTCTGCCACAAAAAATATGAATTTCTATATCTTAACAATGGGTAAGCATTACTTTGTTTATGACCCAAATTAATATGATTTCACATAGCAGATATCTGCTAAAATTCCCTTGTATTTTGCTTGTATTCATTTTAACAAGTAGCTAACCCCTGATCTGTACCTTCCTTTGAGCACCCAAAGCGTTCAGATTTTTTTCATGCTGATCTGCGACTATACAACATTGTACTTTATTTGCCATTTGATTTACAAGGATATACTATTTTAACAAGTACTAGTCGTTTTCATCTTATGGTTTACTGAGTAATATTCTCTCATGTATTTGAACAATGAATATCTCATCCTGACTTATTAGGAGAGGATTATAGAGTGGGGGTCAATAACTACATAATTGCAGTACTGGTTTAGTTCCAAATGTTGTATTTATTCAATATTTGACTTCTTATATCATATGAAAGTAATGTGTTGCATTTATTAAACCAACATTACAAGAAATAAGAAATGAACAAAAATTAATATGTTTACTGTCCGCTGTTTAAGTAGGTAACCACATACATTCGTCCAACAGATTGCACTTGATTTATTTTGTAAAGTCAGATACACTTTGTCGATATTGGAAAATATTCAAGTACATTTTTGGTTGAGAACCCACTACAGAAACACTTGTGCTGAGTTTTTTTTGTAAATAACAGACTGTTTTTAGAAATGTGAAGTGAGGCATTGAAATAGAGTTATGAAGCCTAAGGGCAGACGTGCTAATGCCGTGAGAGTGCTAGCATTGCCGCCATAGCAGCTCTGACTTCATCTCTGCACATATGAACAGTTGATCCCTGTAGTCATATATAGCAGTAAACATTAATAACTTAACAGTCTGCAGACAGCGCTGAAGATATGGAGCATTATTGAAGGATGGAATAGAGCAGGTGGCACTTTAATATGTTTAGTGTCATGGTTGACTCTGAAGACTAGTAGAATGAAATTACTTGAGGTTGGAAAGATTTAGGAAGTGAACTCATTTTGCTGTGCTAAGGAAATGCTACTGATCAGGCTCTCTGTGTCCCTTTTCTAGGTTGGAAAATATTAACCCTGAAGAAAATGACATGGTAAGCCATTCTCAAAGGAGATTTTTTAATGTCAGTCTTATATCTTAGAGGCTTAAGCACAATTGAGTAGGTTTCCAGAGCTAAGAAGTGGGAAAAGATAAATTTGACACACTAATAATGTGTGTCTCAGATGTTCCAGAAAAATGGACTAATTCTGTTCAGTGTACTACTTGTGCGCAACCACCAATTGCGCAAAAAGAGCCAAATAAAACCTATTTAAAAATTCGTGAATAACAGCCATAAATGTTATTGATAGACATTACAGGAATTACTGAACCGAATCAACAATGCAAATACAAGGAGATCTATTAACAAGAATGAAGATTTAATTGTGGATCGAATACACAAAGCCAGAGAGCGAAAGAAGAAAATCACTGCTGAAGAACTTAATGCAGTTATTGAGGAGAGAGATTATGCTTTAGGAAGAGTAAGTATACTTAGTCCACTAAAGATTTATACTTTCAACCAACTACCTTCTTCCTGACAATTTTGTCGTCTAGCAAACATTAATTTTACAAGGCAATATGTACATCTCAGAGAACAGTATCAATATATGCATAGTTTAAATTCTAATCTAAAATTTGAAATTAATTTTCAGAATACTGCCTCAGTTATCTTCCATTCATAATTTCATTGCCTTCAAAACAATAATGAAAGATGCTTTGATTGAAGAGCACATATTTTAGTATTGCTATGAAACTTTGGAGAGTGTTGTAAACTTGGTTGCAATGGGTGTCCACCATACTTAGGATTTTCCCCATGCCTAATGAGGCATAGATCCAGTATCCATCCTATTCTAGTCAAATATTTTCAGGGCTGGACATTATGCTGCAATGCCACACTTCCGAGGTCACACAGGGCATGGTGAAATGCTGCAGGACACTTTCCTAAGGAGAGATAAGGTGGACTAGTCTTCAATTGAAGTTCAGCTTTGACCCCAGGGGAAAAAAAAACTTCAATAAAAAATCTTTGCCACATCATACAAAAGATCAAGGGGCTCTGGAAATTACTATTCGGTATTGATCAGGATTTGAATGTTCCAGTCCAGGTAGGCGCCAGAGATGTGTCCACATAGGCACATTGGTCACTCCCTGTAGATTTTGTGCCCTCCTAACACAGTCAGACCTAGAGACACAAACAGATGTAATCTTGATGTAACTGCAGGGATTGCATTCCAAGGATTTTTAGGGCCATACTATATTGATATTTAGGTCATTTTTACTTCACCTATCCTAGTCTGAATTTACCTTTGTAAATTCCAAAGTAATTTATTAGATCACTGAATAACAGGCAAAATTGTTGGATTCTGTGTGAAAACAAATATTTAAATCTAACCTCAAATATTTGAAATTTCATAGTGCATTCATATTTCTTTCTGTCAAAACACAAGTGAAATATTGACACCTAGCAACTTGAATTTTATACAGCTACATCTTGAGCTCTATCTATTTACAACAGTTAACAGATATATCCCACAATACTTCTTATTTTCATTTGTTAAGGTGTCCTTCCAAGCAGCAGGAAAGAACAATACTCAATCTGTTGGCATTTATATTTTTATTGCTGGGGCAGTAAGTGATAATTTAGTTTTTGTCAGGTTTTTCAAAATATTAATATGACTGCACTTTCTCAGCTGGGGTCACAAGTTGAAATTTTGGTGTTGTGAAGTCTGGGACAGCAGTGATTGTCATGGAGTTCTGACCAAGTTATAACTGCTGTTGTCCTGCTTTTTCAGTTTTCACTGATGGTTTATGCCAATTTTCAAGCTTCGTAATAGGATCACAGAGGGAAAAGACTTGGGAAGCACTGCAGTAGAGATTGTGTAATGGAGGACACAGATCAAAAACCAACTTTGTGTTTATTTTAACAATCTGCTTCTCCTTTAATGTAAGTGGCTCATGCACAAAGCAATTACACATCCAAATATTCAAATATCTCTGTCCAGTAAAGGTCAACTGTGACCTGTGCTCCTCCACAGCCAACTGTAGATTTTTTTGGCTTCTATCACCCTATATTTGGCTGAATACCAAAATAAAAGCCTGTTAACTCTCAGAAAATTATATAGACTTAAAAATGATTGTAGTGCTCCTGATCGAATACAATTTAAAGAATGAAACAACAAGACCTTTTCTTTTCATGGAAGTAATAATAATGCCCAAAGTAGTACATGTTTTCATCTATGTCCAATCTAAGACTTGTGTGAGTGTAAACTGTAAGCTTGTGGGAATTTTACCATTCTGTAATACAGGTGCTGAGAGTCTTTCGAGAAATTCACAAAGGGACTACCTTTGGCAAGCAACACGTTCTTTGCTTGTTTACTGCATTTATGCACAACTGATTAGTTTATGATATTGCTTTCATCAGCCTCATCCTAATGTACCCTTGAGTTAAAAAGTTTGAAAACTGTTATAATTTCCACAGACACTTGGCGGTGCAATATCGTTGGCAGAAGTGATCTTTTAAACAGGTTTCAAATTCTCAAATAGCTTGTATAAGGTTTCCCTAATGAAGTGCTGCCTCTGAAGATGTAGATTTTGATAGTCAGTATTTGTTATGAGAGAGAGATTGCTTGTGGGTGATTTCTAAATACCTTGAGTGCTTCCTAATCCGTTTCCCCAAGGAAAGCGTGGTCATAATGACACCTGGTTAAGTGCAAATTTGTAAATTGTTCCAACATGCATCAATAGCCGGTATTAAGGGCAAAAGAGATTTCTGGTCATGTATGTTATGGAAAGAAAATTGAATCTTTACCAGATCTTCAGACCTCAATCCTCAATATAATGGGCCCTACCCTTTGGACCCAACTTTTTATAATGCACACTGCCCAACCATACTTGCCACCAGCACACAATAGGACAGACATATGCTTACTATACCTATTTTCTGACCTGATTTCCTCTGAGGAGAATCTGGCCTCTTTCCCTGGTCACCCTCCTAGCTTTCTCACTGATCCTTCCTCTATTGTGCAGCCTCATTTCTAAGCTTTCCAAAGGGAGTGGGAGGCAGAGGATATAGTCACAGTGAGAGGAAGCAGTCGCATATGATAACATGGTAGTTATATGGCCGTGGGTGGGTACTGGATTGTGTCATAGTGGGGTTATGGAATGTTAGGGTGCAGGAAACCTCAGGAATGGGAAGGTCAGGACCAGAAGAGGCATGAGTGGGTTGACAGGAGCTTGTAGGAAAGCAATTATGTCTGTGTATATTACAATAGGTTAAATGGTTATCAGATGAGGATGTTTTCGATCACATGGTGAAAGAAATAACAAGACAATTTATGAGGAGGATGGAGTATCATCAAAGGAACAGGGGAGCTTTGAAGGTGCAATGGCACTTTGGGTAAGTTAATCACACCAATAAACCATTATCATCATTGGGGGTCCTTGCAGATACACTTCCACACTGAGTGGGTCTGTGGGTGGCTGTACAGATTGAGGCTCTGGTATAGTGGGGCAGAAAGTAGTTGTGGGAATGGGAGGGTGGGGTATTGGTATGACGATGTGCTCCTTATGCTGTTTTCGCTTGGCTTCCGCTTTTTCCCGATGGCAAGTCTTGAGGTGTTTGCCTTCCTGGATGCTCTTCTTTCACTTTGGATGGCCTTGGGCCAGTGATTCCCAGGTGCCTGTGGGAATGCTACACTTCGCTAGTGAAACCTTGAGGGTATCACTGAAGTGCTTTCTCTGTCGTGGGGCTTGCCTGCCATTTCGGAGATGGGAGCAGAGCACCTGCTTGGGGTGTCATGTGTTGGTCGTGCGGATGACATGCCCAACCCATCGTGGCCGATCAAGGGTTGTCAATGCCTCGATGCTGGGAATGTTGACTTGATTGAGGATGCTGGTATTGCTGCGTCTTTCTTCCCAGCAGATTTTACGCAGGATCTTACGCAGACAGAATTGGTGATACTGCTGCAGCACTTTGAGGTGTCTGCTGTAGACAGTCCACATGCCAGATGCATAAATGAGGGCAGGAACCATCACAGCTATGTAAACATGAGCTTGGTATCAGATCTGATGTTTTTGTCCTTGTACACTCTTTTCTACAGGCAGCCGAAGTTTGCGCTAGCACACTGGATGTGGTGCTGGTACCATTAAACCATTAGGTATCTTGAAACACAGACCAGTTGAATAGGCAATGACCCGAGTTCAAGGACTGTCTTTTTTGGTGAGAGGAGGTAATGTTGGAACATTTGGTCTGACAAAACTTGCTTCATCAGGAGTCAAATGGATGGAGAGCAATACTCGCTGAGCTCTCCCCTCTTTGATAAAGCACCCAAGAAAACAACATTGTTCCATGGCACATATTTACATTTTAGTGAGATACCATCCAGGACAGGAGCTCCAGTAAAGTGGGTACTAACTGGCATCTCCTGTTGTCCCAAGCAAGGGCAGGGTGCATGTTTGAAGATTGTGGTAACTACAAGGACCTGGGTGTGGAATGGCAATATACTCCAGTCTAAAATCTCCAGTTTCCTGGTGGGCTGCCTTGGTTTTCATTACCTCAGTCAATGCGCAATTTCAACGCACACGTGGATATATGAATAAGATGACCAGTGAACTCTCACCTTTCGGGCGGTCTTCACCATGGTGAATAATGTAGAGTGAGGTGAGGCCAAGGGACTACTGAGGGTAGGACTAGGGCTTAGCACTGGTTTAAAGTATCGAGGATGGATGAGAAGCCTGAAGGAATATGCTAACATATAAATGAATGCAATTTGTTCACATATCCTAAGAGCATATGAAATTGGAATAATCATACCTCAGGCCTGCCCAACACTTGCTCGGACAACCTTGCCCTGTACAGGTCATGGACTAGCTAAGAAGAGACCAGTACCAAGAGACTCCAACCAGGGGAAATGTCCTTCCTACCTTCACCCTGAAGAGCACAGCATCTACAACTGAAATAGCCTGCTGACTGCTGCCCCTGACTTTAATTGTGGTAGCTTTAGGTGGCCATCCTGTTGGAAGGGGAAACCGTAGAATCCCCTGGCCTCCTAGATGTATGACCTGCTGGAGGTGATGGAGTCACTGATGGGGTTGGAGATGGTTGACTGACAGGGCTCCTCAAGAGTGTTCTGAGATGAAGCTCAGATACCTGCCTGCCATTAGTGCTTCCCCATTCTAATTATGTAGCCTCCAAGCCAGAAATGAAAACCTTTTGGAAGTTGAGGCCCAGGTCTGAATTGGAATGGCATAGTTTTTTAATTAAACTTGATCTGTATCCTTGGGAATGCCTTAATATTTTCTAGGATGAGGTAGTCCTCACTGGAAACCTGTGTATATTGTAAAAGGATTGCATGAATCACTCCTCATGAACAAGCTCCTTGCCATATATGAATAATCCATAAGCTCTTCAGCATGGAAATGTTTCGATGTGATCTGTTGTTTCTGCCCTTCTACAGGAAAATTTATTTCCTTCCTTCACTAAAAATATTCAAGTCATCTTTAATAATTAACTTCTGTGAGGTTGATTCATCGAGCTGGTGACTCTCTTCCATGAAGGCTATGATACATGCAAGTGAGATGGCTCAGAATGATGCCCCTACTGCTAAGAATAAGCATGTCGGAATCCCTACACACAGCTCAAGACAAAAATTTTCAAGAATTGGCTGAGAGTGTACTGTCAGTGCCAATAAATTGAGTTCCAAATAGCTGAAGGGCTGATAACTTGCTTGTTCACATCTTCTGTTCCCTCAAATGCCACAAATTAATTTAGTTTTTAACACAGAAAATAGGACCAGGAGTAGACCATTTACCCATTTGATCCTGCCCTGCATTTTAAGTGGTATAGTACATTGATTTAACATGTGGCCTTATTACTCCATAATTGAGGTTCAGAAATATTTGACACCCTAAATAGAAAAAGGTCCCCTCTGATGGCTGTGAGCATTTTAATTGGTATTCATTTGGCAGTTCACATCCAATTATAGTACATTTCTGTTCACACAACAAAGTTGTCCATAATTTGCTCAAATCAACTGTCTCTGGAGCTGTAGAAGTACTGAGCATGAGATGTAAGGGGGGAGATGTTGCCCAAGAAAGTGATGGAATTCTTGGGTACAACAATCAGCTTATTTATTTTGTTTGCCATATAATGAGCTGTTAATACAGCAGGGATGAAAACTAAATATGCAGAACTACGAAGCAACGGCACCAGTACCTAATAAATATCACTGGCTCACTTGTTTGCCAAAATAATTAGCTAAAAATGTACTTACTGTACCTTGTACAAATAAAGCTGCTGTTGGAGGCAATTTGTAAAGTGGTAGTGCAGGAACCTGCAGTTTCTGGGAACATCATAAAGTGAACATGTGCTGACATTTGATAACTGGTTCATTGGTTGAGTTATAATCCCGTTCAGATCAATTCACTAGAGTTTGTTTGATTACTTCTGGGAGTCTGAAAAATATTAAGAGTCCTCTTCATGGAAATTTGTCTTGTTCTTTTATACCTCCCTGGGAGATAAATAGATGAGAAAAATGTTCATGACAATGAAAATTGTACATCATCTGTTGGAAGCACTGTGCCCAGTGGACCATGTGGCATTTTCTTGCTCCACAATTATGTTCTTGCATTTCATGTCTTGATCTGGTGAGCTAGTTCTCTATAACAATTATGCTTTTAATTTGAAATTAGTGCTATTTCTAATACTGATGGGCTCTGAATCACCTGACAATGTAGAGAGCTTGGAGCGTGAGTTGTTCCATATTGTGTTAATTGACTGAATGTTAAAAAAAGAAATATGGTGACAGTGACTATGGAACACATTTTGAATCAAGCTAAACCCACCTGGCTCAGTATAGTGCTTCATTTTAAAGTTAAATGCATTAACTCATGAGTATGGAGATGAAATATCAGCATGTGCATTGTATCACCGAAGATCAGCTCAGGAGGGACATTAGGGAAGCAAAATAGCAAAACGAATCATCTACCTGATCTCTTGGCAGGAGACTGTTTCTTGTGGCATACATTCTTACATTTCAAAATGAAGTAAGTGCATTCTCAGAGTTTTCTTTTGCTTCAGTAGAGGACACTTTTCAAATTTTAAGTGCAATTATGTTTCTTGGTTGAATCATATACTTACCTAATATGTTAAAAAAAATACAGTGCTAGTGCTCAATGCTGCATTATTGTTTTGTTTTCCTCCCTTAGTAAATGTGACATGATGTGTTAAAGGACACAGTTAAGGTAATTTTATAGTGTACTAAAATATAAACCTTTGCAGCTAAATGCTTAGAGAAGTTGGCATCTGGTAAAAGCATTCCTTCAATTAAAATGCAAATAAAGTAGGCATCTTGTGCTTTGGGACTGCTGCTAGGAACAGACTGTAGAATTTCACCTTTTTGTTGACATTTATGTAATTTGGAATAGATCAGAGGAATAGTTATACAAAATATTTTAGATTCTCTATTTGAGTGTATGTAATTTAACAAGCAGATTAAAGCATTGTGAAACAAATTTTGAAGCATTTATCTATTTTTATCACCGAAACTGAAGAAAAAAAACTGTATTCAATACTTGCAAGATATTTTAATTAATGTCAGCCGACTTATATCAATAACTAGGCTATACTAAAATGTTCCTGAATTAACTCAAACATAAATTTCACCAGTTTGAACATTTAAAATGTTGCTTGACGTACAGCCGTTATATTTTCATGTTGTCATCTTCATCATCTGTACTCTGGAGACAAGACAGGTTCTGAGTTCATAATCTTCTCCATATCTCACATCTATGCCAGCCTGTTCATTTACAATAACTCCCTTCAATTTTCAAGACATTCAGCATTGATTTTCTCTTCCTTTCTCTCCCTGTTGTTCCATGAAATCTTCTCTGTAATTTGAATGTACTCCTTTTCATGTATAGAGCTAAAATTTAATATTGTCCAAATTATTCTCTTTTAACCACCGGATGTTGATGTTTAGAAGGTAACATTGCATTTGTAAATGTTAACTTCCTCCTGAATTCCTTAAAGTTGCTCTAGCCTCCCTTTGAACTCTTGAGTGCTCATAAAACAATTTGTTCCACAATCCAAGTCAATTTAGGTCTTTCAAATTTGGTGATTTTTTTTGTTGTTTATTTCTATGGTACAGCCATTAAACCGGTTTACATCATACATTAGCTGACTTGGAAAAGCCATCTGTGCTAATGTACTCGAAAGCAGCTCCATTTTCAAGTGTTTGCAGGGAAATAAATTCCAAACAAACTTCCTTTAAAATAAAAGCTGAGACTAGAAATTCAGTATCTAGCAGCATCTGTGGAGAGGGAAAGAATATTAATGCTGCCTGTCGATAACCTTGCAACACTGTCTTTTGGTCAGCTATAAACTCTTCTCTAACTGTTGGCTCGATAGCGTTCTAATAGTGGTCTGAGATTGACTCAGATTGTTTACAGCCTCTGTGTCATATTTGATCTGTAGGTGGCGTTAGAACTCTCGCCGATGTCTCATGATTTTTGTTTTATTCTTTTATCAATTTTGGTTGGAACTCTGAACTGGGAACTGGTAACTGGGAACTGTGAGCTGAAGGTGACTTTTGGACTGTGAGTAACATCTAAAAGAAAAACAAACCAAACAAGCTTTGTTTTATTTGTGAGGCCAGGCCTGGAAGTAAGGCCACCATTAAGACTGCTTACTTCAACCTCTAACATCTCCTGAGTTCACCTCTATTGCAGTACATATGCTGCTGAAGTCCTCATCACTGTGTTTGTTTTTATAAAACTGTGTATTCCAACTCTGTTTAAATTCCCAATCCTTCCCTTCCGACACTTGTGGTCAATGAAAACACAGCTGATGCCTGTGTCCTAATTTGCACCAAGTTCTCTTTTCCTATCACCCTACATTACTTAACTAACTTTTTATTTCAAGAAATTTGAAGTATTTTTCAAATTTCTCCATGGACCCAATCTTGATCTCTCAGTTCTTCAGCCACTCAAATATATTTGTACACCCCTAATTTTGTTTCCTTAAGCATCATTGATTTAATTGATGTTTCATCGGTAGTCTTACTTGGTGCCGAGCTGCTTAGGGACTGAGCTCTGGAATTAATTTCCTAAAAACCTGAGCTAGTCTTTCTTCCTTGATGAAATTCCTTAAAAAGTACCTTTTTGAACAAGCCGTTGATGATCTCCTGTAATATCCCCTCATATGGCTTGGTGTCAAATTTCTGATTATAATGCTGCTGTAAAGTGCCTGAGGATATTTCATTACGATAAAACCACCATACAACAACAAGTTGTTGTTGATTTTAGAAGTGATAAAGGAACACAATAATGAAATAGCAGCCCAAATTGCATTCTTCCCAATTTTATTTTTTGGTGGCATCAACAGAGAAAATAATTGACCAGAGTGTGCAATAGTCTGGCTGTTTGTGTCTGTGAAACATGGATTTGCCCCTCCAATATGTGGAAGAAGTTTTGCTTTGCTGTTAATGTTCGAAGATGTGTAATTTTTTCTAGTGGTCTTGTGAATTCCAGCAACAATTTGATTTGCTCAAATCTGTTTTATTCCCATGCAAAAATCAAAAGTAGTGCAATATTCAATTGCACCTAAAGCCTAAATCAGAGCATGTCATCTGCTTTTCTCAACGAAGTCATATTACTCATTCAAAAATGTAAAAAAAACTTAGATCTGTTTTTACTGTCATCCTCAACATGTTTTTGATAATCTTAATTTGGTTAATTGTACATTTTAGTCACTTAATTTCAGTTCCCAAAATGAACAAAATGTCGTTAAAATATTTTGTGGCATCAATGTAACATTGTTGGACCCTGTCCCTTGCTAATGAGTCACCGATAACTTTCTTTTTCTGGAATTGGCATTTAGCCAACCAATACTATTTGAGATTCTAGCTCGAGGGTGTAATGCATTTCATATTCTATTGATGCTTTGTTTTAAATGCACAAAAACATTCTGTATTAGCTTTAGGGTGTTGTTAAGTCCCTGGGGTTGCCAGGTACTATTGTAAAACCTTGTGCCTGTGTAGCTATGCTTTTCAGTGTATCTGGTCCACAACTTCAGCTTGTAGTCTGAACAGCAGTATTGCAGAATGCCCTTGTGTTGCTGAAATGAACCCTTAACGGTCCAACGTTCCGACTAATATGCCAAGAGGGAATTACTTGATTCATCCCATTAGCTTCTCTGCATTTCCAACAGTGGGAATGTGCTGTAAGAGAGAAGAACATGATATTTGTTGATCTTAAGATGCAAATATTTACTTAAATTCCAATTTAAGTTATTTGCTAAAAATAGATAACTTAATACAATGTCTTTATACAAACGTGTGGAATTTTTAGTCATTCTCAAATAAATGTTTAGAGTGTAGCTTCCATTAATGAGATTCAAGAAGTATGGTGTTCCAAAAATCAAAGTGATTCTTAGCATGATTGGGTGAATGATTGAATACAACAAGGTTGTTGACACCTTCACTGGCTAGCTTGGAGGCTATGCTGATTCAATCGTGTGAATCTCAAGGAATTCTTCTGGTCTATGTACATTGTTAATTGATTTTATAGACATCATCTTGTCCAATTTCCTTTGCTGACAGAACTTGCATTCATTACTGGATTACAAGTCAGATCTTGGAAAAAATACCGGTGCACTTTTGAAAGGTGATCAATTTGGCATGCTTTCAATAATAGGAAACAAATGCAATCGAAGGGAAAAGGACAGTTAGTGTGAAGTATCATTTATTTTTCAACCAGAAAAGACTTCCAAAAAATGTATCAGGATAAAGCATGACGCAAAATCAGGCAGGATCTTCTGCTACTGAATAGAAGTTCGGCACCACTTCTGATTGTGGGTGAGTTGCTTTCCTTGTGATTAATTGGTTGTCAGCTCATTATATACACAGGCATTATATAAAGACCACATTGTTGTCCATGCTTTGGCCACGTAAGTCAATTTATGTATTCAAAACAGTTTACCCATGCACTCTTGTCATTGAGGCAGACAAAGGGACACAGAATTTAATTTTCAGTTTAGCTCGATTTTACTAACAAAATATTCCTTCATTTAAAAAAAAGTGAGCATTTCCCAAATTCCCACAATATTTACTCTCTATCTCACTCTACCTGAGAAAGGAGATTGTAGTCATTGTAACGAGGTCAGCCAGGTGGACATTATGGAATGTGTGTTTCTTGATTGGGGCTGTCGTTCTGTTCCATTCAAGGAGCTCTGGCTGGCAGATATAAACAGGATTGTCAAGGTTTCTGTTGAGTTGGCTCTGAGGATGCTGGATCACTAGTCATACCGACTGTGAAGCCTGGCAGCTTGTTTTGCCTTTGTGGGGATTTTAAACAAACCGTAATCTGCTTTTCACAGCTGGATATATACCCAATCCCTCATGTAGAGGACTTATACGCAAAGCTGGCAGGAGTGTTGTCCTTCACCAAGCTGGACATATGTGCCTGCAGTTAGAGTTAGATGAGGATTCGCAGAGATATGCTACAATTAGTACCCATAAGGGTGTGTATCAATATGCAAGACTGCCTTTTAGGGTATCATCAGCCTCTGCAATTTTTCAGCGAACGATGGAGAGCATTTTACTAGGTCTACCCCAGGTCGCCATTCATCTGGATGACATGCTAATAACAGGGAAGACCAATAAAGAGCATTAAGAGTACTTGGGCATAGTCCTTTGATATTTTCCCAAGGTAGGTAAATGCCTTAGAAGGGACAAATGTGAGTTCCAGGCATGTTAAGTTACTTCCTTGAGCTGCAGAGTTGATAAGACCATGTTATACCTATTGGAAGATAAAGTGAGGGCAATCACAAATGCCCCAGTTCCTATGTCTGTACCGAAGTTTAGGTCTTTCCTTAGACTGGTGAATTATTATGGAAAATTCATACGTAACCAGGCCTCCATCCTGGCACTCTTATCTGCTATTGAAAAAAGGCTAGCAACGGAGATGGTCTCATAGCCACTAGGGGGGAGTGAAGAAGCAGCTGTCATCATCTAAGATGTTGGAACACTATGATCCCATGAGATATGATGCTGACATACGATGCATTCCCGTATAGTATCGGACATACAATACAAATGGAGAGGAACCCCAGTCGCATATGCTTCCCATACTTTGGCTGATGCAGAGCGCAAGTAATCCCAGACGGAGAAGGAAGGTTTGATAGGCAATTTTGGTGTGAAAAGGTTCCGCCAATACCTTTTTAGATGTAAATTTGTAATAATAACAGACCACAAACCCCTGCTTGGGCTACTAAAGGGGACAAGGCCATGCCAAGCATAGCTTCAGTTCAAGTTCAACGGTGGCTCTCATTCTAAGTGAAATTACAAATACAGTATACACCACCCATATCTGAGGCTGAGTCAAAGTAACCAGACACGGTATGAAAACACCCCAGGAGAATCTACAAGAAAAAGGACAGGCCTCCGTCCTCAGACTTAGAAGGGAAAGATATAGTGATTGTAATGAGGTCAGCCAGGTTGACCTTGTAGACTGAGTTCCCTGATTGGGGCTGTTAATCTGGTCCAATTGGGGAGCCCTGGCTGACAGATATAAGTAGGCGTGTCGGGGTTCTGTTAGCTCTTACAACTAGTACACGGGTAATTGAAGGGTGATTTGGTGAGTAGATACTGGCCTCTGTGAAGTTATTTCAAATATTACCTGCAACGGTTCATGTTTTTGAGCTGGACTGTTGGAATCTCCTTTCACTCCGATGTAAGGCTAGCTCTCTTCCACGAAGGTGGTTCTTACAGGTCAGAGCATAACTTCCCCAGGTCTTCTTGGGTTGCTGCATGGCTTTATGCCACAAGTCTTGCTGCGAGTCTCTGCCAGGTGTTTGTTTTTAATTCCCTTCACCCTGGACCTTCCCAGAATGTGGCCATTTGTCAATGGGGTTCATGAGCAGGGTCAGAAGCATTAATGTGATCATGGCCATCACCCTTCACTATTGCCATGCCGGCGGGGTGTAGCATGCATGTCTTTGGGCACAGGCTGGAAGTCAAGGTGCTAGAAAGGCTGATCAGTACTTAAAATCATAGAGTCATAAGAGTCCTACAGCACGGAGACAGGCCCTTTGCTCCAAACTGGTCGGTGCCAACCAAAATGTCCATCCACGCTAAGCCCATTTCCCTGCACTTGGCCCATATCCTTCTAAACCTTTCCTATCAATGTATTTGTCCAAATGCCTTGTAAGTGTACCCACCTTGACCACTTGCACTGGTAGTTCATTTCATGTGTGTACCACCCTCTGTGTAAAAAAAGTTGCCCCTCAAGTTCCCATTTGTTCTTTCCCCCCTTAGCTTAAATTGATGTTCTCCAGTCCTCTGTTCCTCAACCCTGGGAAAAAGACTGAGTGCATTCACTCTATCCAGGCCTCTCATGACCTAATACACTTCTATAAGAACCCCCTCAGTCTCCTATGCTCTGGAGAAAGAAGTCCTAGCATGTCCAACCTCTCCCTCTAACTCAGTCCCTTGAGTCCTGGCAACATGCTTGTAAATTTCTTCTGCACTCTTCCAATTTAATAACATCCTTCCTATAAGCAAGGTGACCAATACTCCAAGTGTGGCCTCACCAACACCATGAAGAACTGCACCATAACTCCCCAACTTCTATGCTCAATACCCTGACTGATGAAGGCCAGTATGCCAAAAGCCTTCTTCACTGCCCTATCTACCTGTAACTCCACTTTCAAGTTCTCAAGTCTTCATGTCATTCTCCACGGTAAGCATAGAGGAGAAGTATTCATTGAGGACCTCATCCCTCTGTTGTGGTTCGACACATATATATCCACGTTGGTCCTTGAGGAGTCCTATTCTCTTTCTAGTTATTCTTTTTCCTTTAACATACTTAAAGAATCTCTTTGGATTCACCCTAATCTTCTCAGCTAAAGCTGTCTCATGCCCCCTTTTTGCCCTCCTGATTTCTTTCTTCAGTAAACTACTGTATCCCCTGCATACCTCCGGGGACTCCCTTGATCCCATCTGCCTATTCCTGAGCCATGCTGCCTTCTTTTTTCTGGTCAAAGCCTCAATATCTCTCGTCATCCAGCGTTCCCTACTCCTGCCAACCTTGCCCTTCACCTAACAGGAACATGTAGACCTTGCACTCAGCTATCACACTTTTAAAGGCATCCCACTTCCCAGAGGTCCCTTTGCCTAAAAACAAGCTACTCCAATCAACCCCTGCAAGCTTCTGTCTAATTCCATCAAAATTTGCCTTGCCCCAATTTAGAACTTGAACCTGTGGACCAGTTTTGTCTTTTTTCATAACCATAATAGAACTTTGATCACTGGCCCATAGTTGTTCTTCAACAAATAACCACTAGGCTAGTTTTAACTCATTTCGCCCGAGCCTTTGTGATTCCTTTAACCTTGGTTTCCACTGTTCTACGTAACTGATAGCTGCAGGCTGTTCAATTTAGTTTGGCTAATTTTCTGTCAGGCCCAATGTCTCCAGCTGTGGGTCCCACCTATTTATCCCTTGAAGCATCGAGCCAAACTAAGATTACAGGCTCAGACCATGTTCTTATGCAGGTACATATCAAGCCACCAATGAATAGCCTAACTCCATGAGTTTCTGATGAAGGGTCTAGGCCCGAAATGTCAAGCTTTCCTGCTCCTATGATGCTGCTTGGCCTGCTGTGTTCACCCAGCTCTACACCTTGTTATCCATGAGTATCTTGGTTCCCCATTGTACGTAGACAACAATACCCTATCCACTAACTGTCTTCTTTATGCATGTCAATATGCTTGACAGTCTTAGATACAAATAACATAATACATAACTTGAGAATTAGCCACTATTTATATATACTGGCTTGCCCTCAAGCCTCTTTGACAATTAGCAGCTCTCAATAGAGTAAAATTCATACAGTGCACCAACTAACAGACTCTTTTCACATTGCAGTCTGGGTTAATTAATTTCTTGGCTCCCACTGTAGGAGCATAGAGTCCATAGTTAGTTTCTGGACGAGTTCCTTCTTCCAGCAGACAAATTTAACCATGAGGATGGTGAGGTAGATCAAAGTAAACAGGATGAACAACACAGTCAACTGTGATAGGAGACGTATCCATGGATGTAAACGCACGTTTGAGCCCAGGCCCAGACGTCATCCCACCAATTAGTCACTTTGATTCCCTGATATGCTTTGAATTTGCTCTGCCTGTTGAATAACAGTAGCAAAAACTTTTATGTGCATTTGTGGGGCGGGCGATGATCTATTAGTGTTTTCGCTAGATTATTAATCCATCAATTCAGCTAATGTTCTGGGGACCTGGGTTCGAATTCCGATGGTAGAATCTTAATTCAATAATAAAGAAAATTGGGAATTAAGAGTCCACTGACGACCATGAAAGCACTGTTGTTGCAAAACCCATCTGGTTCACTAATGTTCTTCAGGGAAGGAATTGTGTCATCTTCACTTGCTCTGGCCTACATGTGACTCCAGACCCCCAGCAATGTGGTTGACTCTCAATTGCCCTCTGAAATGACCGAGCAAGCCACAGTTGTATCAGTCGCTACATAGTCTCAAAGGGCGCTTCATCTGGCATCAACCTAGGCAACGAAAATGTCAACGGTAGAAACATCCCTGTTAACCCTGCAAAGACCTTCTTTCTAACATATAGGGGCTGACTAACAACAGGGGCTAGTATCAAAATTAGGAGAGCTGTCTCACAGACTGGTCAAGCAATAGCCAGACATAGTCATACTCACAGAATCATACCTTACATGCAATGTCCTAGACGCCACTATCACCATCCATGGATATGTCTTGTCCCACCAGCAGGACAAACTCAGCAGAAGTGGCGGCACAATGCTATACAGTCGGTAGGAGTTGCTCTGGGAGTCCTCAACATTAACTTGGAATTCCGTGAAGTGCCATGGCTTCAGACTGAACATGGGCAAGGAAACCTGATTATCATGTACCATCCTCTTTCGGCTGATGAATTGGAATTCCTCTGTATTGAACAGCACTGAGGACAGCAATGGAACAAAATGTACTCTGAGTGGATATGTCATTATCCGCCACCTAGAATGGCTTGACAACAGGACTACTGATCAAGCTGGTTGGCTCCTAAAACACACAGCTGCTAGACTGGATCTGCAGCAGGCAGTGAGGGAACCAACAAGAGCAAAAAATATATTTGACCTCATCCTTACCAATTTGTCGGCTACAAATGCATCTATCCATTACGGTATCGGTAAGAGTGATCATCACTCAGTCCTTGTGGAGACAAAGTCCCGCCCTCACATTGAGAATAACCTCCATAGTGTTGCATGGCACTGTCACCATACTAAATGGGACAGACTTCGAACAGATCTAGCAGTTCAATGCTGGGCAACCATGAAGCGCTATTGACCATCAACAGCTGCAGAATCTCCAGCGCAATTTGCAACATCCTGACCTGGCATATCCCCCCCACCCAACCATTATCATCAAGCCAGTGGATCAACCCTGGTTCAATCGAGAATTCAGGAGGGCATGTCAGGAGCAGCACCAGGCATACCTGAACATCCATCCAACAGATGAAGCTGCCAAACAGGGCTACTTGGATACCAAACAGCACAAGCAACAAGTGACAGAGCTAAGCAATCCCACAAGCAATGGATCAGATCTAAGCTCTGCAGACCTGAACATCCAATTGTGAATGATGGTGGGCAATTAAACAACTCACTGGAGGAGGAGGCGGCTCCACAAATATCCCCATCCTCAATGAAGGAAGATCCCAGCACATCAGTGCTAAAGATAAGGCTGAAGCAGTCACTGCAACCTTCAGCCAGAAGTGCCGAGTGGTTGATTCATTTTGGCCTCCTCCAGTGGTCTCAGCATTACAAATGCCAGTCTTCAGCCAACTTGATTCACTCCAGGTGATATCAAGAAACAGGTTGGAGACTCTGGATACTGCAAAGGCTATAGGCCATGACAGCATTCTGGCAACAGTACTGAAGATTTCTGTTGCAGAACTTGTCGCTCCCCTAGTCAAGCTCTTCCAGTACAGTTACAACATTGGCATCTACCCAAAAATGTGGAAAATTGCCCAGGTATGTCCTGTGCAGAAAAAGTAGGACAAACCCAATCCAGACAATTACTTCCCCATCAGCCTTTTCTCAATCATGAATAAACTGATGGAAGGTGCCATCAAGCACCTGCTCAGTGACTCCCAGTTTGACTCCACCGGAACTATCTCATCGTTAGAATGTCAACACAAACTTACATAGTAAACAAGGTTTGAATTCTCAAAGATCGAGGTTTAAAACAATAATTCCTGGCAATTGAATCAAAATAGACAATCGTACATCACACTTATAGCAATAGTACTCAACACTTGTTCTGCAGAATTAGGGGGAGGTATGGTGGCTCAGTGGTTAACACTGCTGCCTGACAGCACCAGGAACCCAGGTTCAGTTCCAGCCTCAGGTGACTGTCTGTGTGGAGTTTGCACATTCTCCCCATGTCTGCTTCGGTTTCCACTGGGTGCTCTGGTTTCCTTCAACAGTCCAAAGATGTGCAAGCTAGGTGGATTCACCCTGCCAAATTATCCATAGTGTTCAGGGATGTGTAGGTTAGGTACAATAGCTATGGGAAATGCAGGGTTAGGGGGATGGAGCAGCGTGGCTAGGGGAACAGCAAGGTCACAGAATCTCCACAGTGTGGAAACGTGCCATTTGGCCCAACAAGTCCACAGCAACCCTCCAAACAGCATCCCACCCAGACCCATTCCCCCAACCCTGCTCACTACCACCTTCTTAAGGGCAACTTAGGAATGGACAATAAATGCTGGACAGCCAGTGACACACACATTCCACAAATGAATTTTGAAAAATGCCATTTGTGTCTGGATCTGTGATATTTCTGGTAATAGTTCAGTGCCCATGTCGTACTTCTCCCAATAATTCCTGAAAAATTTTTCGCTACTGACATTGATAAACATGTCATTCCTCTTGTGGATAGCAGTGAGCTTGACTAGGCGTACCCTGGCTACTAAGTGTGGTCTAATACAAAAGGTGGTGTTGTGGATGTTACATGTTGAAGGACCATACTGATGGTGTTTTAGGGAAGTTGTGATGGCATATTCTTCCTTCTGCCAAACACTACCCTGGTGATGTCTGTATTCAGGCTCCATTTCTCTACAGTACAATTTAAGACAGCATTTGTCCAAAAAACCACACAAGGCATGTTGATTTGAATATAAAGGGTCAGGGCACACAATTACTTCTGTTGTTAGTTGAAATTTATCCAGAGTGGTAACTATGAGCATTTACTGTTTCTCAACAGTGTAAGCAAAGGTGCTGTCGTATTGTAACCGTGTTCCCTCTTGCATAATGCCAACACTTCCCACCTCAAAGAATTGTAACCTATTTTGATTTGGCACTATGATTGGGGCCATCCCTATGGCCTTTCCTGGGGTCCCCTTACAATTGTCATTAAGCCACACCTTAGTCAGTTGTCATAATTGACAATTTGAAATTTTGGGGTGTCTCTTCCCACATGCTGTATCTGCTCATCACTGATCCAAGATGGGACCTGTCCTCCTTAGCTTACTGAATGTTCTCCCTCAAATGTTGAATCATCCACTGGCCATCGATGCCGCCAGTGGTCCTATTCTGTTGCCTACTGTCAATATCTATTTTTCCCGGATCGTCTTGTTTATGGACCAGGTTGCCTTTTTAGCACCGTTACTCCGTGTTGGTCTGTCTAATTTTCGTTTTGTTCCCCTCTTGGCATCTTAGTGATTGTCCAGATTAAGTTGATGCAAGGTCTGTTTAACTTGCTGGCTTAAAAGTTTGAGCTCATTATCCAAATTGGCCAAATCAAGGCTATCGACTGTGGATACTACATATCGACTTATCTAGGTCAGTCTTCTCTGTGTCAAACCCTGTTTTTTGTCCTAATACCCAATAGGCCAAATACATGTATAATTTCTGAAGTTGGGAAGGGCACCATGTTGGCAGCTCTGTTCCAGATAATTCTGACATGTCACTGGTACCAATTTGTGGTAAGTAATGTGTGTTGTTATACAGGGTTTTGCCTGTGTGTTTTAAACCACACATTTTATGTAGTCATAGAATCATAGTTTCCCCACAATGTGGAAACAAGCCATTCAGCCCCCATCGAGTCTCACCGATCCTCCTTAGAGCATCCTACTCAGACCCATTCCCATGCCCTATCCCTGTAACCGTGCATATCCCATAGCTAATTCACCTAAACTACACATTCCTGGACTGTGGCAGGAAACTGGAGCACCAAGCAGACACAGGAAACCCAAGCAGACACAGGGAGAATGCAGACTCCACACTGACAAGTCGCCCGATGGTGAATTGAGCCCAAGTCCTGGCACTGTGAGCCAGCAGTGCCAACCACTGAGCACCTGTGCCACCCCCGAACAAGCATTTGTCTTTGAACAAATATATAGGAGTGCACTTCTGGCTAGTTTTAGCCCATTTCTAATTTCGTAAAGCAGTTGCCACTGTCTTTGGGCTAGAGCAATGCATAGGACGCATTCTTGGACAGACTGTCTCTAATTATCCCTTTTTTTTTTGAGGATCGCTGCGCTCCAAGGCCTGCCTCTTCTGGCCGGAGTTGGTAGAAATGGCTGTGGTTCAGTTTTCATGTTTGAGATCTGAGGATGGACAGTGTCCAAGGCTGGCCCACGATCCTGGTCTGGCTCGGTAATTAGGGCTGGTGCAGGAATGGGATTGGGAATTTGGATTGCGTATGGATCAATGACTGGTCTGGGGTCTGAATCATGACTCAAGCTAGTTCCCTGGGAAGTATGTGGAGTTTTCGGCTGTTGCATTGGGTTCTGCAGGTCTTTAACTGACCGACGTGGTACCACCCAATTTTTCCTGAATTTGGCAAAATTCTGTGCATGATGGCTTGGCCTTGCTAACTTTTAGTGGAAATTTGAATATCTGGGTCAGGAATGTTCGTGAGTGGAAGATTTGTCATGTTACCCGCTGCTGTACCTGGAACTGTACCAAGTTTGCCTTCCCATCAAAGTATGCCTTACTCCACTTCTTCCATTTTGCCGTTCTGATGGCCACTGCTTTATGTGTAGCCTATAAATTTTCTAGTAGAATTTTTGCAGTTTTCCTGCGGCAGAGAGCTTTGATCTCAAGCAGTGTCAAGTCTAGTGTGAAGAGGGTCCTGCCATTAAAACATGGGGGTTTTAAATCTAGTTGAACTGGAGGATGACTTCCTTATGAGCATGATGACCGTGTTTTGCTGGACAACTTTTTACAGCATCCCTTTGAGGGTCTGATTCATCCTCTCTACAGTCTTGCTGGTTTAAGGATGGTAGACCATGTGGAACTTTGTCTGACACCAAATATATTCATCACCACCTGCATTACCTCGGCTGTGAAATGGGTTCCCTGGTCTAAATCTGTATTGCAGGGAAGTTCCATCTAGTGAAAACATGCTGAATTAAGGTGTCTGCTGCAAGTTTGTTCAAGTGGGGAATACCTTTCCCATTGGCTAAAAATGTCTACGATGACCAGTGTATACTCTTATTCCCCTCTATAGGTTGGTAGGGGGATGAATTTGATCTATTTGAAGGTAGTCCACAGTCCTGCTACTGGCTTTGTATGCCTTAACTGTCTTCCATTAGCATGCTGACAATATGACATATTGTCTGGATTGTTCTGGGCATAGATTATACAATTCTCGACATGTTTTATGTCTTTTCCCATTTCTGGCCCCCAACACAATCCCTTAATTCTCTAAGTCACCGCTTCTTCCCTTGGTGACCCTAGCTATCGTGACATTGATAAATCACTTGATTTTGGTCCTGGACTGATACCACATACCATCCATCTTTGAGAGCAAGGAGGTCCTTAGTAATTAACTTGTCCTCCCACTCACTATATGAAGTGGGCATCGTACCGTCCTGTACTTGCTTTAACTTGGTGTTGCTGCTCTGAGCCTGTACCAGATCTTTGATCTTAGTTTGATTCACAAGGATGGTGTCTGTTCTGGAAGGAGAAGGCTGCCATAGTTTTCCTTCATCGGCACCCTGCTTAGCTAAATTGTCTGCCTTTATGTTCCCAGCTGGGGAGGTTTGATCGTAGTCTCTAACCTCAATGATTCCGTATTCGCCGCCTTGGGCAATTTGGAGAATAAGTGTGAGCAGGGCTGCAGACTACAGTGTCCCGACCTGAAACATCAACTTTTCTGCTCCTCTGATGCTACGTGAAATGCTGTGTTTCTCCAGGTCCACACTGTTGTATCTGACTCCAGCATCTGCAGTCCTTGCTATGTCTGAATGATTTCTCTTCACCAGGATGAATTCTCCAGCTTGCCACAGTTCCAGGAGGTCAGTTAAACTGTTGCAGATGAGCACATACATGCTGTCTGAGTGAAAGCTTGCTGGTGGGGAAAATTTTTCAGGGTGTCTTACTACGTAGGCTCCAGTTGCCAGCTCTGCAGCCGGAGTGCTCATTTTGTTGAGGAGCTTCAGCGCTAACTCTTTAAGGGGTTCCCTTCTGTGGCTCCTCATATATAATCCAATGCCTGTCTTTCAGTGTCCATCCTCCACGGTAGAGGATCCGCCTATGGATGTTCTTACACGGTAGGTCAGTGGTTAATGCTGCTGCCTCACAGCACCAGGGACCTGGGTTTGATTCCAGAGTTGGGTGGCTGTCTGTGTGGAGTTTGCACTTTCCCCCCATGCCTGCATGGGTTTCCTCCCGCAGTCCAAAGATGTGCAGGTTAGGTGAATTGGCCATGCTACTTTGCCCATAGTTTCCAGGGATGTGTAGGTTATGTGGGTCAGACATGGGAAATGCAGAGTTGCAGGGATAGGAGGGGTGGGGTACTGTTTGCAGGTCAGTGTGGACTCAATGGCGGAATGGCCTGCTTCCACACTGTAGAGATTATATGATTGTATTATACAAGGAGTCTCTCCTCTGCTCCCAGTTCCCTTAGGTCTTCCCCTGTTTTGCTTTGACCCTTGGGGTCATTTTTTGCCACTACCTGGCACTCATGGAGTTTTCCTCCATAGCTCAAATTGTCAGCAAGGAAGGTGGGCACTTTGATACGTTTAATTGCAATGGCACAACATTAGATCATGGGGTAACATTAGCATCCAGTTTGCTATGCGATTTTGGCTAATTGTACTGTTTAATCCTGCCATCCAGGCAAAGTTGAATGGAGGTGTTCTCTGTCAGAATGATTAGGAGGTTCAGGTCAACAACACAGGCAAAATGTCATACTGTCCAGAATATGGCTAGCAACTGGTTCTCACACACAGAGAACCCCTGCTGGACTTGTGAAAGAGTAAGGGAGGCATAGGCTACTACTGAGAGTTTATTGTGTCATTCTTGGAGATGTACAGCTGCCAATGTGGCATTTGTGGTGGTGGGATGTTTTGGGTCAGGTTCTTGCTATGGTGGCCTGCAGTAAGGCCTGTTTTAATTCAGCAACAACATCTGTGTACTGTTCAGTCCATTCCCATGGGCCATTCCTTTTAAAGAGGTTGGAGAATGGGCAGCTTTAGTGACAAAACCATTGATGTGATTCTGCCAGTATCCCACAAAGCTGAGAAAGTAATGCAACAAGCTCAAGTCTCTGGGGAGGGAAAATTGACCTTAATGGATTTCACTTCCATTTCGTGTTTCCCCACAGCTGTCATAGTTCCCAAGTGTGAGACCTTGGACCTCATGATCTGTGCCTTTTTGGGTTTAATTTTTAATCCCACGGTACAGAGGAGGCTTAACAGTTCCTTTAACAGTGTCCAATGTTTGGTTCTTGTCTCTGTCTACAGAAGATTGTTCATCTACTATACCAAGCAGTCCGGGAAAACCTCTCCAATCCTTTACTCTGCCTTTGACGAACTATTGACAGATAATTTTGAAAACCCAGGGCATGCAGGTCCATGCCCATTGCTAGCCCTGAAATGTGAAGGCAAATTTATATTGGCACTGTCAATGGAGAGGGAATAGACCAAAATCCATTACTAATGTCCACTACAGTGCAATATTTTGCCCGTGGGGTCTGCCTTATCATGGTTTTAGGACTGGTTGCTACTGTCGGTGTTGTGATTGGGGTGGTTTTGTTTCTGTAATCAATGGTGAGCCACCATATTTCAAGTTGTTGGTTGATTCTACAGTGTGTAGAACTCCTTGCTTTAACAAACTGCCAATGACTTTGGCTACCTCCCCTACTGCCTGCTCAGGGAAAGTGTATTGTCTTTGTGGCTTTGGGTCCGGTCCATTTGTCACTACATCGCCCTGTATACAACCACAGTCATAATTTGTGACTGGCAAGTGCACTGTTGTGTTCCATGAGTTCTCAGCCATTTTAGTGGCCGCTGTGGCCTTATCAAGTTCAGGCATTTGCCGAATACAACAATTGGCCAGGTCAAAAGATAAATTAAACTTCCTCATAATGCCCAAGCTTAAAATGTGCTTGGATTCCATATGGAGATTACCCAACACTGCTGGCTGATAGCAGTCCATGTCTTCCAGTTCAAGTTCTATAGTTCTGTCTTCGCCCCCTACGGTAGGTGGCCAGCAAATCCAATCAGAAGGGTTTTCCTATAGGTGTGCAGTTTGTTATCAGAATATGTTAAGTGTCATTCTGGACCCTTCTGTGCCCCATCAAAGCTCAGTGGGATGGCCTTCCACCTTACTATTTACCAGGGGTCAACCCACATTGTTCTGCCTGGTGCTGCACACCCACTGAGGAGTGACACGGCTGTGTCACGCTTTGGGGAGTGTTTCCAACTAGGAGTACAAGGAATTAGGTGGTGGGATTTCCTCCACTAAATTTGGCTGTGTGATCTCGCTCTTGAGCCTTGCTTATGTGACAGCGGTAACTGCCAGATTACCCTGCAGTCTCTTGCAAAGTGCCTGCGTGCCCACAGTTGTAGCATTTCCCTTGCAGTGGCAGCTGCTATCTCAGACCTCTCTACTGCTGATTCTCATCTCTCACTGTGGGATGGCTGTATGGAGGTAGTTGGCTCCAATAATAACTTCCCTTGTTTCAGTTGGTCCCTTCATTCCCCCACAAGGGACCAGGGTTTGGGCTTTTATTAAGTGCATTTTTCCTTTGCCTTATTTGGGGTACTCTGGTTCATGAACCTCTTTCTCCTATGCCCAGGACATCTTCCTTATCACCCATCGTTTTGTGTGGATATTGTCTGTAGGATCAAAATTTTCGCAGACTTTCTTTGCTGCTCTGCAGCACGTGAGTCAAGTGATCAGGTCCAATTTGTCCTGTTTTGCAGTGTCAGCATAGTCCGGTCTAGGTTATGGAGATTCTGTGAACCGCGATTGGGTGTTCTCCCTTTCATTATCTATACTTAATTCCTCCACGCATCTCCCCTGTGGTATTTTACAGTGGCTAGGATTGCCATTTTCATGGCCTACAGATCCCCTCCTCCCATGTTCAGAGGATTGGATAAGGCAGAATGCTTCAAAGGGTTCATGCACATTAACACTAATTTTACCTTCGACATCTCAATGTTGATTGGGGTCAGATTTGTAGACTCAAATGCAGGGATATTTTTGGCTATCTCCACCAATTGCACCACCATAAATGAGGTTGTTCAAGTATAAGTCTTAGACCTAATCTTCTCCCTTCCGAGATGGATGTAAAATTCAATCATATTCAATCAATTCATCAGTGATCACTGCTACCTTCGGGTGCCTTAAATTTGAGATAATTGATTAATCCTGTCACATTACACAATACCATATCTGATATAACCTGCTTTCTGGTCAGTTCTGAGAAGCTATCTCAAAGGCATTAAATTAACTCCTCATCCAGGTTACTATTGGGGCCTGACTTATCCAATTTAGATTTAGATTGAAATCCCTAATGTTTGTTGCTGCCCTATATCCCAAGCAGGCAAAATTTTTTCATGGACACTTTGTCCCACGATGTGATCACTGTTAACAGGCATTTAGATCCCTCACTGCTGATTTCTTTCCCCTTCCCATTTCCAACAAAACCAATTGTACGTCATGATCTCCTGAACTAAGGTTGGACAAATTCCATTCTGATTAACAGTGCTACCTAGCCACCTTCATCTAGTTTCCAATTGTTCTTGAATGCAATATTTTCCTCATTATTCAGGACCCAATTCTTGTCATCTTGAACCATCGTTTCCATAATGGCTATCAGATCATATTTATTCACTTAAATGTGCATTGTCAGTTCATTTATTTTGTTATGAATACAATGTGTATTCAAGTATAGAGCCTTTAGTTTTGTCTTTTCATTATCTTTGTAACATCTAGCCTTGACTTTGGTGCCTTTTTTTTTCTCTGTCTCCTTCCTGCCTTTTTCTTGTCTCTGCTCTCCAGTATACCACATCTTCCCACATTTGGTCCCTTGGCCCCACCAATTCGTTTAATGCCCTCTTTAATTCCCTAGTTATGCAATTCACTAGGTCACTTGGACCAACACAGTTCAGGTTTAGAGAATCCCAGCAGTACAGACCCCAATTTCTCCAGTACTGGTACCAATGGCCCACTTATTCCACATTAGTCTTATGCCACGTGTTCATTTTTCTCATTTCAAGTACCTTGTGTCACTTTGCATGCAGCGCTGCTGATAATCCAGACGTTATAACCTTTGAAATTCTTCTTTTCAATTTAATGCCAAGTTCCTCATATTCCCTAAGCAGTACCTCTTTCAGAGTTATACCTATGTAATTTCTACCTACATGAGTCTGTGACCATTGGATCCTCTCCCTCCCACTGCAAGTTTCTTTCCAGCCCAAAACCCGGCAGTGGATAGGGAACATTACCATCAGGACTCTTGCTCTTTGCTGCCGAGAACTGTGTCACCACCGCCACCCCCCCCCCCCCCCGCCAAACCTCCTCAGTATGGCATCATCTTCTGCTTCTTATTCTTTTTCTTCTAAGCCTGTTCCTACTTCTACAATTACTGATACTACTATACAACAATTACAACATTCCTAGATTCTCTCCGCATTTTATTGGCTCCCTGTTGGATGGATTCATGGTCAGTTGCACATTCACCCTGCAGCTCGCCACTCCTATGCAAACAGGGTGAGACAGCCTCAAGCCAATCTACAATTTGCAGAGTTTAATACTCCTATCCTCCGGGTCTCCTTCCCTGCCTTACTCAGAGTTACAACCTCAAGCTACTGTCCACTGACAAAATGAGAAGATCCTATCACAAGTGGTGTACCTACATCCTGATACAAATATTCCAAGTAGCTTTTCCCTCCCTGATATGTAGCAGGGTTTCTTTTTTAGCTTCCAGCTCATGAACTCTGAACTGAAGCTACTTCAACTTCAAACACTTAGTACAGATGTGTTTTCCCTGGAAATAATGGTATTCAGGAGCTCCCACTTGCTGCAGCATTGACACATCAGCTGAACTGCCATGAGTTTGAATTAATTATATTATTCATTTATTTATGTTGTCTTTAATATATTTTAGTATCAAAATTGGTGATAAAGTTAGGATGTTCAAACTTAGCAAAGAAAAGACCTGAACCACTTACCAGAAACTCACCAAACATCTAGCTTCTTTCTCCATAGTGGAAGGAGAACCAAGTCCAATCAGCTCCAGTGAATCGAGCTGTTTCTCTGACTGCCTGCTTCAGGATCTTCATCTTTTCTGCTACTCTCCTCCACCAAAGGCAGCATGGTGGCACAGTGGTTAGCACTGTTGTCTCACAGCACCCAGGTTCAATTCCAGCCTTAGGTGACTGTCTGTGGAATTTTCAACATGCTCCCCACATCTGCATGGGATTTCTCTGGGTAACCTGGTTTCCTCCCACAGTCCAAAGATATTAGGTGGATTGGCCATGCTAAACATCCCACTAGTGTGCAGGTCACATGGGTTAGTCTTGGTAAAAACCCCATGCAGGTTGAGGGAATGGGGTGAGGAGGTGAGTCTGGATGGGATGCTCTTTGGAGGGTCGATGCAAATTCGATGAGGTGAATAACGTCTTTCTGCACTGTAGGGATTCTAAGTTCCAGCTAGCTATAGGGAATTGGGATAATAAATGAAGTATCCCTTTCTGGCAAACTTAAGGAATCAAGTTTTTATTTAACTAATCAGAAATTTGAGAGTATGAATTTATGTATAAGGACTAAAGAAATTCAAGGAAAATTCTTGTAAGTTTATTGCTGAGGAAGTTGATTTCTTTGAAAGCACTTTTCCCACACAGCAACACTTAATGCATCCCAAATTTATGTAATTATGTAAGATGACATAGGAGATTTCAACATTTGGAATGCTACCGGACATGATGTGCAGTTGCCTGCATAAGCAGAAAGCAGGGTTACAATAGGAACAACTTGAATCAGCCTAAGGACTTGTTGCAGTAACTGAGACAACAGAATTGGAGATGGATACGAAGTTGCAATTTGTTTTTCTTAGATGTATGTACTTTGCTTCAAGTCTGTCACTGTAACTCTCCTATTTATTAATAATCTGAAATTTCAGAGAACACCTCCATCTGTATCACGTTATATATTCTGCTTGCTTCTATTCGCAGGAAAAAGGTCAATCATAAATAAATTCAAGTTAACTTTCATTTGTATACCATGAGTTAGCAGCTGGCTAACTTAATTGAGTTACCTGATGAAGGACTGTGAGGGGGTAATGAAGGTGGTAACGTACTAGATGTATGTTTAAAGGCATTGGATAAAGTAAGATTTTGGTCAAGCTAATAGGGAGAAGCTATTTCCTCGATGAATTAGGTTCTTAACAAGAGGCCAAATTTGATATCCCAAACTTTTGACATTATTATCCAATATGCCAGAATGGTTTGAGTTACTATGTTAAGCATATGAGTATAGCTTACTCATTGCGTTAATATTATTAAATCATGCTCCAGAAACATGTTTTGCAACGTTGGAACTTGACACTTATAGCAGAAAATGGAGCAAATAGAAAGGATTGCATAGCAAATTAATACTTTTAGTGAAGTGATCATACGTTGAATCTAGCATTCTGTGCAATTTTGTAATCGATCAGAAATATTTCTGGCTCTTACCGGTAGTGTGGTAGCATAAACACTCAATTTAAATGCTTCTTGAATATGATTATATTATTTGACTTGAAAGTTATCATATGGCTGAATCTCTGCTAAAATGAGCAGTTCAAATCAAAAATTCTTTACGACCATTTGATAAATGAAGAGCAGTTGCAGAACATTGTTGAACCTCAGAGGATGAATATTTCTACATTCCAATAAACGGGGATGAATGGCTTTTTCTTTGACAGAATTTTTTTTGGAAGACATTCATGGTGGGCAGTCTGCCATAGCCATATCAATGTTTTCCTCACAATCATCCTCCCTTCAGCTTATTTGTTATCTTATTTTAATAGTATGGCAAAAGGCTCATTGAATCATGCAGCAGGAGAGACAGAGATGCTCGCTTCCGCAGGACTTTGCAACATTCCACAGCACTTCAAATACTGCAAACCATAATCTGCCCTGCATAATCAAGTCCTGCACACTTATCCTGAACAACAGGGCCCAAAAGGGCAATTTTGCTTTGCTAATAGGGATCTGAAACTGTCTGTGAACAGGGTCGTCGAAAGAAGTGCAGTTCTTTTTCTGCTGACTGGCGAAGGACACCTTGCCGCCCGCTGCAGTCAGACCAAATACATAGCGGACCAAGTTGGTACAGCGTCCTGGGTTAACAAAAATGCCTATTAGTGTAGGAAGAAAGTCAATGATTTTCTGAACATCTCTGCCAGATATGCATATAGACCAGCACTCCATTACTGTAGCCATTGGTACTCAGCAGCATTGGCAAGGTGAGAGGGGAACAAGGGACCTTAACCTTACTTTCGGTGGCCCTTCCAGAAGGTACCCAAAGGGAGGAGAAGCAGCATGGAGACCCTCCTGAAACTTACTCTCAACACTCCAGAGGTACCCAAGCCCCACCATCTTGAGCAACAGGAGCCCGAAACGTCAAGTTTTCCTGCTCCTATGATGCTGCTTGACCTGCTGTGTTCATCCAGCCCCATGCTTGTTATCTCTTGTCACCTCCTCATTGAGCTCAGTTTTTGTTCCACAAGGCTGCTCGACTCCTGTCCTTATTACAGCCTTGGTCCAAACATGGAAAAATCCATACGTAAGATTGTATTGAATATGGTATCATGGAGCCTGAGAAAAACCGGCATTAGGGAGAATCGGGGGCAAAGCTCTCTACTGATTGGAGTCGTACCTAGCCCAATATTTAAAAAAAATTATGATTGTTGGAGACTAATTATCTCGACTCAGGGCTCAATGCAGGAGTTCCTTCAGGTAGCATCCTTGGCACAATCATTGTCAACTGCTTCATTAATAAACTGTCCTCCATCATAAGATCAAAAGTGAGAATGTTCGCTGATGACTGCAAAATGTTTGATGCAGTCCAGCAGGACCTGGATGCAGAACTTCCAGGCTTAGACTGATAAATGACAATTAACGTTCACACCATAAAAATGGAGAGCATGACTATCTCCAATTAGCTAGAAGGTAACCATCGCCCTGTGACTTTCAGTGGTATCACTGTCACTGAGTCTCACATTATTAACACCTTGGATGTTACCTGAGACCAGCCATGTAAATAACTTGGCTATAAGAATAAGTCAGAGGCTAGAACTCTGTGGTGAGTAATTTGCCTCAACTCATCAATGCCTGTCCACCACACACAAGGCAAAAGTCAACAGTCTGATACAATTTTCTCCACTTTGCTGGATTGGTGCAACTGCAGCAATATTCAAGAACCTCAATATTATCTAGGACAAACTGGCGTCCACCATCTTCAAAATTCACTCCGTTTAACATGAAAAGCAGTGGCAGGATGATGGTGTGCCATCTACAAGATGAACTGCAATAACTCACCAAGGTTTCTTCCTTAGCGCCTTCAAAACCTGTGACACCTACCACCTAGAACAATGAGGGCAACAGATGCATGAGAACCTCACCATTTATGCATTCCCCTCCATGTCACTTACTATCCTAACTTGGAACCATCTTAATGTGCCTTCATTGTTATTGTGTCAAAATCCTGCAACAACTTCTTAACAGTACTGTGGGTATCCCCTACTCCACAACGACAGCAATGGTTCAAGAGAGCACTTTCTTAAAAGAAATAAGGGATGGTAAACAAATACTGGCATACCCAGCAATACCCACATTCCAAGAACCTGGAAATGTGTTTGTTTTAAAATAGAATTTTGTTAAAATGTGCATTAAAAACATTCAAAGAAAATTAAAAACCCTTCCAAAAATTTGCATTTGATTTCCTTGTTGGTGTTGTGTATAATGAAGTTACTACAAATATTGTGCTGTGATTACTCTGACCATAAATACTAAAACAAAACAGTTTCAATTATAGGTGAGAGTTTATGTTGGTGTTAAAAAAATGTAGTGGACTGACTTGAAAGCAAAACGTTGAATCTATTGTTGATAAGGCAAAGAAATATATGAAATGGCAACTGAAAAGAATGACTTAAAATGATGCCTTCATCAAACATTTTATGTAAGTAAGCAGACATTTTCACAGTGAGATTTTTTTAAAAAATCTGTAAGTGAACTTGTTAAATTCTAAATTGATAATTTGAATATTTTAAAATCACACTCAACCCTAGGAACGTGCTACCTATTAAGTAATGTGCTGCTTTATTTGACCCTAGTGCAAACAGTTGGAGCAGGAACTTCATGTTTTGAAAGAGCAGAACGAGGCATTGGCAAATAATACGACACAACTGACGACTGAAAACAACCAAGAATGTGCCTTGGAGGTAAATCTCTCACGTTCTGAGTTAGATTAGGGTCGTAAACCATTGATGCCATTTCTGACCTACTGGTATCAGTTATGTACATATCAGTATTATTATCATTTGGTACTTGCTAATAACTTTTAAACATGGGCACGGTGTATTTCAATTTCATATTTTTCTGCTTTTATATTTTATATTATGTTTCTTTTTATGCAAAATATCAAAATGGAAGGTAGGCAAATGGAAACTGCTATTTCAATATTTATATCTGATCAAACTTCTGACATCTTTTTTATCTATATGTACTGCTTAGATTTTTTTATCATTACCTGGAACTGGACAGTACATCTCTTTTTCAAAGAATATATTTGTTTATGTTCATTATGTTTGAATTTACCTTTTACTTCTTATTAGTTAAGTCCATACCAGCAGTGACCATTCGAGCCTTTAGTAGAATTTAGCAGTTGGAATTTTTGTAGATTACTTCCAATTCATAAAACTAACACCAGTACATTTTACGCAGTAACATGTACTGATGCATAAATATATATGAGCTTAAAAACATAAATTTCAAAATTGAAAACTATGGAACTTGCTTCAGTAGTGGCAGTTTGTATTTAGCTTTGAAGCCAAAGGTTTGATGTGAGTAACCAGACTCCTGAAGTTATTCTGGTACTCAATTATTGACAGAACAGACACTTTTAACCAGGCAGTCAACTCATTCATATTCCTGGAAATTGGTAGGAATGTACCAGCTCTCTGTTTTAACATCACAAACTAGGTCAAAAGTACAAGCACAGGCCAAAAACACAGATTGAGTGGTGTAAACACAGGAAGCTACTTTATAGTTCTATAAAGCTGCTCTCAGAATCACAATGAAACAAACATCTGTGTGAAAAGTACTTAAGTGAGCCTATGCACAAGCTGAAAAACAGCTTCTAAAATAATGATATATTTTGTTGTGAGGCATGAAGTATGATTTGACCCTTTGTGGCCAGTAACAGCTATCTGCCTTCAAAGGAAATCTACAGAAATGTCAGTTATTCTCTAATTTCAAGTAAAACAGATCACTGGGGGTCGTCATGTCAAACCTTCTAGACTCATAGTTTTCAGTTTTACCTCTCAGTTTTACAAACTTAAAATCTTCCTTCTAAAGACATTGATCTGAATTCTTCTCTGAATTAAATTTGGGAATGAATTTGAACTGATAAACAGAGAAGTATAAATTAGTTGCTGTACCAGTGGTACCACGGTAAAAACTCCACATGCATTTCTTCCTGTTTAAAAATATCACTTTGATATATTTTTGTTGAAGTCTGCCTGCACATATTTGGGGTCAAAGGGACAAAAGAAGGAAAGCAAATAGAATTGCAGAGCAAGCTGTCAGAGCATAATGAGCACAAATGAGAGCTCAGAACCTTCAAAGAATGAAAATTGACATGCTGCAGTTGCCCATTCTCTCAATTTCTCTGAAGTAATGCCACAGTGGCATGTATCCCGTAACTAAGTCATGCTTTATTTACACTTGGAAAGTCCTTGACACTGATCCCCCAGAGCCAGCTCTCAGAGTGTCAGATATCCTGTCACTCTTGTTTTTATCTATCAGCTAGGGCTCCCTGATTGAACCAGATTAACAGCCCCAATCTGGGAACACATATTCTATGAGATCCACCTGGTTGATCTCATTACAATCAATGCAGCCTCCATCTTTATCTTCAGGTAACGTCTTTTTAAATCTTTAGACATGTCCCTATATTGTTTTTGTAATAGGGAGACCAAAATGGTGTACTGGAGGTATAGTTTAAGCAGGGTGTATAAAAGTTTAATCTAATTGTTTTTCAATTCAACTTTCCTAGCTGTTAATCCCTGTGTTTTATTTACATTTTCCATGGCTTTGTTAACTTGTGTTGCTACTTTCATGAGAATATATACTTAAATTTCTTGGTGTAAACAATTTAGACCTAATTTTTAAGCAGTATGTATCCTCCTTATTCCAAAATATACCACTTCACATTTAGCTAGATTAATTTTCAGGCACTATTTTAATGTCCATTTTATGTTAATATTGTTGCATACTTTAATCAGATTGAGTTAACAGCCTTACAGCATGTGAATATTCATCAAATAGCGACTATAATATAACTGAGGAGCAAATTACTGCAGATGCTGGAGTCTGTACTGGAAACAAAAAGTACTGGAGATCACAGTGAGTCATTTGTGGAGAGAAAGCAAGCTAACGTTTCAAGTCTAGATGACTCTTCATCAGAACAGACCATAAAATAACATGATTAAGTTCAGCATCATGTTTCAAAGGAAGAAAAGTGAAACAGCTCCCAAGATTCTAGATTTAAATAAAGCTGATTTCAGTGTGATGAGCCATAGAAACTGAGTCAATGTTTCAACTTTTGCAATTTTCACCCAACCTGGGCCAAGTTAGGGAAGTAATACATTTTGAGCAAGAGATGAGTTAGAAAGAGAGGAAAGAATGATTTGTTATTTAATGAAGATCAGGGAAGATGAGGAAAGTGGAGGTTTTAGACTTCCAGGACCAAAATGAATGGTGATGGCACATGAAAAGAAGTTAAGGATACGTTTAGCTGGAGATGTGCTGCTGACTAAAAGAAACAAGAGTAAAAAACTAGGGAAAAGATTGAAGCACACTTGATGGCCTGAAATTTTTGATCTCAATGTTGAATCTGGAAGACTTGATTAGATGTTGTTCCTCCAGCTTCCTTTGAGCGTCTTTGAAACAGTGATGTAAGCTGAGAACTGAAATATGAGTGAAAGAGTGAGGTGGAGAATCAAAATTGCCCACAGTAGATCCAAATTTCAAAATCTGTTGTTGATCTTAGGCTTGAACTGCATGTTCTGCTTTGTGCAAATGAACCAGTGGTCTATATGAGATTCAGCACAATGTGACTCTAGTACGCAGATGTCCTTTTGGTCACACTGAGGCACCAAAATGTAGCCTTCAGTACCAGCATTCAGAATGAAGATGCATCCATGTGACCTTGAAATGACATTTTGGTTAAAAAAAAGGTGCATATCCTGGGCAACATGGTCATGAGCTACCGTCGTAAACCACTACAGATGGTGGTGTGCCCAAATATCTGCTGACTTTCTAAAAGTTGTATATTTGGAAGGAACTGACAGGAGAAGCTTTGCTGACTTCATAGAATCCCTACAGTGTGGAAACAGGCCATTCAGCCCAAAAAGTCCACGCTGCCCATCCCCCTGTTACCCTGCATTTCCCATGTCTAATTCACCTAACTTAGCACAGCCCTAGACACTACGGGAAATTTAGCATGGTCATTCCACCTAACCTGCACATCTTTGGACTGTGGGAGGAAACTGGAGCACCCGGAGGAAACCCATGCAGACACAGGGAGAATGTGCAAACTCCACACAAACTCCAGGAATCGAACCCGGGCCCCTGGCACTGTGAGTCAGCAGTGCTAACCACTGAGCCACTGTGCTGCCCGGTTACAGCAATATATTTTGTAGACACTAAATACTGTTGCCACTGTCTAATCAGTGATGAAGACAGTGAATGCTGAAGCTGGTGAATGGTATGCCAGTCAAATGGACTGTTTTTGTTCTGGTTGGTTTCAAGCTTCTTGAGTGTTGTTAGGACAGCACTCAACCAGAGAGGTGGACGATATTTCATCACACTCGTGACTTGTGTCTTGTAGATGGTGACCAGGCACTGGGGAGAAATGAGATGAGTTACTCACTGCATAATCCTTAGCCTAATTTCCTGAGTAAGAAAATAATTTGCCTTCAATTGCATGGGCTTCATCTTTAGCTAAGTCTCTTGTTAAGGGCTTTATCCAATGCCTTCTGAAATTCCATGTAAGTAATTACATGGACCTTCATTCAGAAAAGGGTCTGAAAAAGGGTCTAGGCCCGAAATGTCAGCCTTCCTGCTCCTCTGATGTTGCTTGGCCTACTGTGTTCATCCAGCTCTACACCTTGTTATCTCAGATTCTCCAGCATCTGCCATTCCTACTATGTCTGCTTGCATTAAAGGCAGTATTTGGAAGTATAAAATTGCATTGGGATATTAATGGATTAAGTGAATGATCAAAACTGTGGCAAATTGATTTCTGTAACATTTACCGTATTTGCCATGGGGGAAGACATGCAAGCTAAGGCACTTAGTAAAATAAATAGTGATGTCTTGAAAAGAAATGACAAAACAGAAAAGTGGGTATTGGTGGTCTTAAAATGCATGAAGTTAGATAAATCCCCAGGACCTAATCAGCCGTATCCCATGACATTGTGAGAAGCTAAGGATCAAATTGCACCGCCTGTGGCAGAGATATCTGTATCATTAATAGCCATGGGAGGTGCCAAATGACTGGTGCCTGGCTAATGGTGTAGCATTATTTAAGACAGCAAGGAAAAGCTAGGGAACTACAGACTGGTGAGCCTAATTTCAGCGGTGGGTCAGTTATTGGAGGGGTTTCTGAGGGACAGGATCTACATGCATTTGGAAAGGCAAAGACTGATGAGGGATAGTCAGCATGGCTTTGTGTGAGGGAAATGATGTGTCACAAATTTGATTGAGTTCTGTGAAGAGGTGACCAAAAAGATAGATGAAGATAGGGTGGTGGACATAGTCTACGTGTACTTTAGCAAGGCCTTCAACAAGGTTCCGCATGGTAGACAGATTAGTAAGGTTAAGTCACATGGGATCCAGAGAGAGCTAGCCAATTAGATACAAAATTGGCTTAACCATAGGAGACAGAGGGTGGTGGTCGAGGATTGTTGTTCAGACTGGAGACCTGTAATCAGCGGTGTGCTGCTGTTCGTCATTTATATAAACAATATATAGGAGGCATGGTTAGTAAGTTTACGGATGGCACCAAAATTGGTGATATAGTGAACAGTCAAGAAAGTTTTCTAAGAGTACAATGGGATCTTGATCAACTGGGCCAGTGGGCCGAGGAATGGCAAATGGAGTTTAATTCAGAGAAATGTGAGGTGTTGCATTTTGGTCACACAAACCAGGACAGGACTTAACACAGTTAATGGTAGGGCCCTGGGCAGTGTTGTTGAACAGAGAGACTTAGGGATTCAAGTACATGGTTCCTCGAAAGTCGTGTCCCAGGTCGACAAGAAAAGGGAGCGTTCAGTAAACAGCAGGACTCTATGAAACTCAGAGGAACAGAGAGATCTTGAGATGTTTGTCCACAGCTCCTTGAATAGTGTAGTTAAAGCATTCAGGACAGTTGCCTTTATCAGTCAAAGCATAGATTATAAGAGCAGGGAGGTCATTTTAGAGCTGTACAAAACTTTGGTTAGGCCACATTTGGAATACTATGTGTAGTTCTGGTCACCATGCTAGGAAGGGTGTGATTGCATTGGAGGGGGTGCAGTGGAGATTCACCAAATGTTGCTTGGGATGGAGCATTTGAGCTATGAAGATAGGCTGGATAAGCTCAGCTTTTTTTCCTTGGAGCAGAGAAGCTTGGAGAGTGGGGATAGACCTGACAGAGGAGCATCAGATTATGAGGGACATGGACAGGGTGAATAGAAAGCAGCTCATAGCCTTAATTGAAGGATAAAGGCAGGAGGCTTAATGGGGCCAACAAAAGATGACCAAAAAAAAAGAGGCAGCAAATAAACTGAGGGTAATTTAGCAAGTACTATGGAAATGGACAGTAAGAATTTCTTTAAATATATAAAGAGGAAACGATAAGCCAAAGTGAACATAGATCCCTCAGGGAATGAGGCGGGGGACATAATGGAGAACAAGGAAATGGCAGATGATTTGAATAAAAACTTCCCATCAATCTTCACAACAGAGGATGTTAATAGCATTCCAAAAGTACAAAATAATCAAGGGCTAAGTCAATGGAGGAAATAAACACAATTGCTCTCACTCGAGAAAACATTACTCGTGAAACTAATGGGACTAAAAGCAAATAAGTCCCCCCATCACATAAGTTGCATCCAAGGATTTTAAAGGAAGTAGCTACTGAGATGTTGTATGCACTTGTAGTAATTTTCCATGAATTTGTAGATTTTGAAAAAGCTTCAGAGAAGTGGCAAACTACCAATGTGATACCCTTATTCAAAAAGAGAAAAAGACATATGACGGAAATATAAACCGGTTATTTGAATATCTGATCATCAGACGCCATTTCTGCCATCTCCAGTGAGATGCCACCATCAGACACATATTCCCCTCCCCTCCCTTGTCCGCCTTCTGCAGGGACCGTTCCCTCCGGACCACCCTGATCCACACTTCCTTCACCCCCAACACCTCCCCACAGCCCCATGGCACCTTCCCCTGTAACGGGTGAAGGTGCAACACCTGCCCATTTACCCCCTCCCTCCCCAGTATCCAAGGGCCCAAACATACCTTCCAGGTGAAGCAACACTTCATCTGCACCTCCCAGAATTTAGCCTACTGCATTCGCTGCTCACAACGTGGTCTCCTCTACATTGGGGAAACAAAGCGTAGACTTGGCGACTGCTTCACAGAACAGCTATGTTCTGCTCACAAGCAAGACCCTCAACTACCTGTTGCCTGCCACTTCAATGCACCACCCTGCTCCCTGGCCAACATCTCTGTCTCTGGCTTGCTGCAGTGTTCCAGCAAAGCCCAACGCAAGCTGGAGGAACAACACCTCATTTTCTGTTTGGGAACCCTACAGCCCTCCGGACTTAATATTGAGTTCAGTAATTTTAGGGCCTAAACTATCCCATGTCCCAGCCCCCTACACCACACACCAGGTCTTGTTAACACATAGCCTGCCAATACACACCCTGTGTTAGTCACTAACAGTCCCCAGTAACAATTATTCACCCTCCCAGCCTGATCGTTAGCAACTCCTTTGTCTGCCCAACTGTCTTTCTCTCTCTTTGGGCTATATCCCATCGTTTATTCCTTACTCCACCCACCTCCCTATTTTCTGCATATAAACTGACGATTTCTGATGAAGGGTCTAGGCCCGAAACGTCAAGTTTTCCTGCTGCTATGATGCTGCTTGACCTGCTGTGTTCATCCAGCCCCACGCTTGTTATCTCGGATTCTCCAGCATCTACAGTACCTTTTATCTCTGATACAATTTTTTCCCAGCCAGCATCAGTTGTGCGGAAGGGTTACCGGACCTGAAATGTTAACTCTGTTTTTTCCTTCATAGATGCTGTCAGACCTGCTGAGCTTCTCCAGCAACTTTGTTTTTGCTCCTGATTTACAGCATCCACAGTTCTTTCGGTTTTTATTTGAATATCTGTCCTTGGGAAAACATTACAGTCTATTATATAGATTCTATATATTATATAGAATCACAGAATCCCTACAGTGTGGAAACAGGCCCTTTGGCCCAACAAGTCCACACCGACCCTCAGGGCAGACTACCCACACCCAAGCCCCTATAACCCACCTAATCTACACATCCCTCAACACTACGGGCAATTTAGCGTAGCCAATCCACCTAGTCTGTACATCTTTGGACTGTGGGAGGAAACCGGAGCACCCGGAGGAAACTCGCGCAGACACGGGGAGAATGTGCAAACTCCACACAGACAGTTGCCTAAAGGTGGATCAAACCCGGGTCCCTGTGACTGTGAGGCAACAGTGTTAACCACTAAGCCACCGTGCAGCCCCACCATGCTGTAATAACAGAGCATTTAGAAATTGCAATCTGCTTTGGAGGTTTGAAGAATGAGAGCCTTATTTAAGTGTAGCAGATTCTCAGGGGTTGGGGGGAGGGTGCTTGACAAGGCAGATTCAGGGAGATTGTTTCCGTTCTGGGAGACTCTGTGACCAGAGGGCATAGTCTCAAAGTAGGTAATCACACATTTAAAGCACAGACAAAAAGGAATTTGAGATAACAAGCATGGGGCTGGATGAACACAGCAGGTCAAGCAGCATCATAGGAGCAGGAAAACTTGACGTTTCGGGCCTAAA
>JAHRHZ010000283.1:29364044-29403557 GCA_024137785.1 Ginglymostoma cirratum | reverse complement strand
GGCCTAGACCCTTCTTCAGACCCTTTTCTGAAGAAGGGTCTAGGCCCGAAACGTCAGCCTTCCTGCTCCTCTGATGCTGCTTGGCCTGCTGTGTTCATCCAGCTCTACACCTTGTTATCTCAGATTCTCCAGCATCTGCAGTTCCTGCTATCTCTGATCAATTGTGGGACTGTTGTAACAACTTACGCACTAATGGCAGCAGCCTGTTACTGCAAAGTACCGTAACATAGTCATGGTGACAGCATGAAACAACACTTTTAACCTTTTGCTCAATTTCTTTCACATTATTTGCCTTTCCAGGGTGATTTGACGTAGACAGAGCATTTTTTTTAAACGCACATGGTGATATTTGACCCACTTACCACTTAATGCAATGTATAATAAATGATAATCTGATCAGGATAGCCTTTCTCCTCTAGAGTAATTTTCAACTACCCCTGTTTTTGCATTGGACTTGCAAAGTGAGTAAATGGCTTGGGCTGTATTTACAAGATATATAATCAATCCATTCTTATAGTGCGTGAGCTGTACAAATCATCAACACAATGAATTCTAGCCAGCACAGATGTCATTGACTGAGCACTGAGTGTATGCTGACAGAATTAGCACAATCCAGGACCTCTGAGTTGCTGATCTTGTCATGCTATGAGATGCCAAGGATACATCAGAGATGGCACAGGTGAGAACTGTTCAGCTGTGTCCTGGATAGCACATTTTCCAGGTGTCGCCACTATAAAAGAGGGCCTTGAGAATGCAGGCTTGGTAGATTCTGAGTTTGGCATTCTCAGTCAAATTGCTGATGACCGACACACACTTACACAGCTTGGACATAATATCTGCAGGTTTTCTGATGCATGTGTTGACTTCAGCATCAGGTTACAGATTACTGGTGATTGTGGAGCCTTGAAATGTGAAGCTATCAACAACTTCAAGCATCACAAAGTTTAAATGCTAATAACTTTCTGACAACATCCTGGACTGAAACATTTCACTTCCTGATGCTGATAATCCAACCAAAACTCTTTACTGGTGCATTTGCCTCTGCAGCTGCTCCTTAATTTAGAATTTAGTGTAGCATTGTCAGGGTAAATTCAGCATAAGTTCATTTTGGATTTCAGATGAGTTCTGGTATGTAAGTAGATGCCCTCTGTAGATGGCCTGATGGCATTACTTTTTGTTGTTTATTTATGGGATGTGGCCATCGCAGACTGGGCCACCAATTACAGTCCATCCATAATTGCACAGGCAGTGCTGAGCTGCTTTCTTGACTACATTAAAAAGACAAATATGCCAAAGAGAGTCATCAGCAGAACTTGTTTCATCCTACTGCATACTTCAAAAGATTCCAATCGTGCTATGTCATAGTTGACATTACTTCTCATGTTGTCATGGAAAAAGCAGAGCACGTTGAGCCGATTCGGCAGGCAGGCAATTTTCTACAACCGCTTAAATCAACCTATTCAGCTCTCATATTTGAAGGCCTTAGTGATAGCAATGAAGGGAATATTTAGCAATCTCCTTTCTTCATGGTTTTTTTTTCACGTGCTGGCCAGCATCTAATTGCCTTTGAGATGGAATACCTGCCGTCCATGCAATTCTAGGATTTTGACCCAGTGGCAGTGAAGGAATGTTTCAAGTGAGGATGGTGTGCAACTAAATGGAGAATTCATACATCTGTTGCCCTTCTGGGTGCTAGGAATTACAGGTTTGAAATGTGCTGTTGAGAAAGCCGAGATGAGATGGTGCAATACATTTTGTGGTACACTGTGGGTTAGTGGAGGTATTGTGTCAATCAAGCAGGCTTTTTTTTCTCTACACGCAGACTGCTTTATGCTGGAATGTGTTGTGTCTTGAGTGGTTTGGATCTGCACTCATCTATGGAAGTAGGGAGTATTCCATCACACTCCTGACTTGGTGGACATGCATTGGGGAGACAGGAGGTGAGTTACTCCCCATAGAATTCCCAGCATCTGACTGCTTTTGTGGTCGTAGGATTTATATAACCAGCCCATTTCATTTTCTGGTCGGTGATAAACGCCAGAATGTTGGTAGTGGAAGATTCACAAATGATAATGCCATTGAATGTCATGGTTGGCTTCTCTGTTGTTGGAGATTGCCATTGCCTGTAACTTGTGTGATATAAACATTACTTGTCAAATGTTAAACATAAGCCTGGATATTTTTGGACTATTTGTCTGGGCAGTGTTCCACATTATTGGTTCGTTGCTAGGATCTAAATGTGCTGGAAAAGCTTGGCTAGGCACCAGACTAGTTCTAGAGTATTCAGTACTCTTTCCAGAATATTGTCATGGCCCATCATCTTTATAATGTCCAGTGCCTTCAGCAGTTTCTTGATATTGCATTGAAAGAATTGAGCCGATAGACAACTGGCATCTGTGACGCGGGAGGAGACAGATATAGACAATCCACTCGGCATTTTTGGCTGAAAATGGATGCAAATGCTTCGGCTATACCTTTTGATGTACTTGTTAAATAGGCATCATAACCGAGTGTCAATTTTCTGCTTTTTCCCATGCCCTTGCACATTATTTTTATACAAATAATCATCCAATTCCCTCTTAAATGCCTCAGTTGAATTCTGCCTCCACCACAAATCCAGGCGTACATTCCCAACTACTTGCTGATTAAAAATGTTTTTCCTCACTTTAACCTTGCTTCTTTTGCAGTTCACTTAAAATCTATGTCTTCTTGTTCTTGTTCCTTTTATGGGCAGGAACAGTTTCTCCCTTTAGTCCAAACAGCCCATTCATGATTTTGAAAACCTGAATCAAATCTCCAAGGAGAACAGTCCAAACTTCTTCAATCTATCCTCATAAACAAAGTTTCTCATCCTTGGTGCATTCACATTCTTTCCTGTAATTGGTGCCCAGAACTATACGTAGTACTCCAGCTGATGCCTAACATGTGCCTTGTACAAGTTCAACATCACCTCCTTGCTCAAGTACTCTCTGCCACTATTAATAAAACTGAGGATACTCTATGCTTTACTTTCTGTTTCCCCTGCCCTTCCTATCACTTTCACAATGTGTGCACATATACACCCAGGCCCCACCGAGAATTGTACCCTGTATTTTTTGCTGCTTTTCAATGTTCTTCATACCAAAATGCTGCAATTCAGACTTCTCTGCATTGAAGTTCATCTGCCACTTATTTGCCTACCCTACCAACTTGTCTGTGCCCTTCTGGAGTTTGAGATTGTCCCCACAGTTTACACTTCATCCAAGTTTTGTGTCATCTGCAAACCTTGAAATTGTCACCTGTCCACCACGATCTAGATCATTCTTACATATCAGGAAAATCATGAGTCCCAATACAAACCTTCCTCCAGCCCAAAAAAAGTTCATTGTCCATTACTCTGTCCCTTTTGTATTTTATACTCCTGTTCCTACCAACACTTTCGTTCCATGACCTAAAATTTACTTACAAGTCCATTATGAAGCACTGTATTTAGTGCCTTCTAAAAGTTCATGTGAACTACATCAAGTGTTAGCCTCATTGAACATTCCTGTTACCTTTCCTCAAAACTCCAAGCAAGTTAAGCATAACTATGCTCGTTCTTCCTAATCAGCCCCCTTTTTTCAATGTAACAACAAATTCTACTCCAAATAATTGTTTCTTGAAGTTTCCTCATCCTGAAATTAACTGAAAGGTTATAATTACAAACCATTCTTGAACAATGCAGCAACATTTGCAATTCTCCGGTCTTCTGGCACCTTCCCCTAGTCTAGTGAAGACTGAAAGATTTTGGCCATTCTACTCTCAATTCGTTCAAAATCCGTGGATGCAACTCATCCAGTCCTGAAACTATGGTCAACTTGAAGTACTAACACTTCTGCCCTATCAATTTGACCCGTTTTGACTGAGTTCTCTTTATCTGTCACTCAGGCCGAGGTAGCAAATCTCTCAACAGCACTTGTTCTCGTTGCATATTATTCCTTCACTTTCACTGCATCACAACCCTGGAACTCCTTTGCTAACTGCACTGTGAATGTACCTGCACAAGACGGATTATAGCCATTTAAGAATGGCTCACGACAACTTCTCCAGTCCAATTTGGAATGAGCAATAAATATTCACCTGGGCAGCATTTTTCATATCCCACGAGCAAATTTAAAAATTAATCAGCGTAGGAATATCATTCATAACTTCTGTCTCCTGTATAGTGTTCATGCTCTGCAATGAAACTGGAGCTCCTCTCTAAGGAGCAAGTCTGGATAACGTTTCTGGAAATGCCAGGCTAGTCAGTGTCGGGGTCTTTCTCTTGGCCTATCTGGATGAGTTCAAAGGAGTGCGTGCAATAGGTTTTGCACTGGCTTAGTTGCAGATTCTGTAGGAAAATGACAAATTTGTGACTGCTTTCTTTTTGTTTGAGATTGGGTGAAATGTTAGGTATAGATATAGAATCCCTACAATGTGAAAACAGGCCCTTTGGCCCAACAGGTCCACACCGACACTCTGAAGATTGTTCAACACGGACTCACCCCATACCCTGTTATGCTGTATTTCTCATGGTTAATCCACCTAACTTGCATATCCCAGCACACTTTGGGCAATTTAGCATGGCTAATCCACCTAACCTGCTCATCTTTGGACTGTGTTAGTTATGCTTTTCTACTTTTTGATGCAACTAAATGGAAACAATGGTTACGCAATTATTACACTATTCATAATTATTACTGTTGTAAGAATCTATGAGGCTTTTAAGGCTAATTCATATACTGGAGAAGTAACATTTATTACTTTAGGTGTTCAGAAATTAAAGCGACTGAAATGGGTTGAAATACAATTAATAAATAATTCAATTGACTGTAAACCATTGATATTTCAGCTGTTATGTTCATTTTTTCTTATGATTACTTTGTATTTTGCTTAAGGGAAAGTTTGTATCAAACTCTTGTGTAAGTTATATTTCAGCTAACTTATTCTCGATATTTAATCATTAACGAACTGACGTCTCATGTTACTCTAGTAACTTTGTGTTGCTTGTAGCAGTTGCCAGGTGATCTCGTTCTATTGCAAGCTTATATGGAGCAATACCTGGAATTTTATGACATTTCACAAAGATCTCTTATCATGCTGTCACCTTTATGGCACTTCACTCATCCTTTCGTCTTTGATCTTCATTAACTTCCCAGCCTAATATTGTATTAGAAGGCTTTTTTTAAACTGAAGTCTCTCACACACTCAGATTGTCTAGATCAGGTATAATCTCCAGTGGTTTTAAGTAAATGTTTGTGATGACATGGCTGAGTTTAAGTAGTGCGGGCATCACAAATAAGATGCAAATATAGTCTCTTTCTACCTAAAGGGAACAAGCTCAAGTCATCTGAGTTACATTATTCATCTATCTCTGTAGTTATTCTGAGTGCTTTTTAAATGTTATCTTTGCGAAAATAAGGTTAGAAAAGCGAAGTGTGTTTTTTTAAAAAGCAAGATTATTGTTAGTAGTATTTAGGAGCCATCGATGTCCTCATGCATGAATCAGAGTTAACGTGCGAGTTAAGCAGGCAATTTGGAATGCCAATCATACTTTAGCATTCTTTACAAAAGGATGGCATAAAATATTGAAGAAATCTTAGTACACTTATAAAGTGCCTCAGTGAATCATTGCTGGAAAAGAATGTGTGTAGTAATGGTCTCCTTATCCCATAAAGATTTATTTGCTTCCAAGGGAATGTAATGAAGGTTCATCAGACCAAATCTTTGATTGCAGCATTGAGAAAATTGAATATATTTCATTGAATTTGGAAGAATAAAAGGGAATCTCATTGAAGTACACAAAAATCTTAACGAACTTCACTGAATACATTCTGATTCCTCTTGCTGTGGAATCTGGGGATAGGAGTCAATGGCCAGGATCTTCCAATATTGGAAGAAACCTCTGACTGCACTTATGTAACTGATATGCCTTAGGATCCTGAGAGAGTCCGGATGTATGCACAACTGTAGCTCTTACGTGGGAAGTTGAAGCTTCTGATTGCCAGCTTTACCTTTCCTGGATATGATTTGTGATTGACCAAGCCACACAGTCTTGGGCTGTTTGCATAGATTTACTTTGATTCTTCATAGCTGATCCATTTCCTGAGCACTCTAACTTATAAATCAGCTGAGTGTCAAAGCACTCCAGCACCCTTCATGCTAATGTTTGCCATCTCCAACACTCTTACCCCCACCCTACGGGTATTGCTCAGTTCTAATGCCAGACCAAAGATGGTGCTCACCGTCACGCTACTGACTGATTGGGAGAAAGTGCTCACCCTCACCCCCTACGTCATTCCTGACCAAAGTCACGACTTGCCCAATCTCTTCTGACTCACTTTCAGCGATTTCTGGCTCCCATTTAGCTGAGTCAGACAAAACAGTTGGCATTGTTGGGTGACACGTGTGTGTATGTGTGTGTGTGTGAGAGAGAGAGAGAGAACGGGAGAGAGAAGTCTATAAAGGGGCAGTGGTAATTATTCAATGTAGTGACTAGGAGTTGGTCTGCATTGGTAAGATGAGGGATTTGATGACTGGAGTAGGGTGAGTGGGAGGAGATTATTGTTGGAGGTAATGGGGGTGCTTGATGTTGGATGGGGGTGTAATCACCCTCTTCTTTCATGACTTGTCCTTCCCAACCTCCATATATAGGTGCTAGAGGTCTCCCAGCTCTCCAAAACTCTGAGCTCTCTGCCTGATAGGCTGGTAAGGCAAAAAAAAACATACTTCAAGTGGTTATATTGAACAAATCTTTGTATTATCTTCTAGCGCATTGCCTCGACTTCAGCCTGACTCCAAATACCAACTTTTCTTTCCCAAGATTTCTGTCCGTCTCTTCACTTCTGTCATATCCATTGACACCTTTCAGGACACATGATTCACATCTCCTGGCTTTAGTTGCACTGCATAAACAGTGTCCATAATAAGAAACCAACTGTTTCTGAAAATTCTGTATGTGCATACTGAGACCATGACCTACTATCTAAGAGTTTAGCTCTTCTTATTTACATAGCTGAAATCAAGATGTTCATTCTACCAGCTAAAACAAATCAAAACAAAGATTAGCTTCTGCTGCAGAGTGTAACCTCAAGTGCACAGTGCATGAAATTTGTTCTCCAAAACTATGAAGCAATGAGAATGTAAATATAAAAGTACTTCAAGTTATTTAAAACTTAAATGTCTCTTCCCAAAGTGTCTCAACTTGAAAATTCAATCAGAAAATGAGATATCATGAATCACAAGGGTAGTGTGCTGGAAATCAAGCCCTGCTTTTCTTGGAGTGACCACAAAAGTTAAAAATTTTATCAAAGAATGCAAAATCCCAATTCTTCTGTAGTATAGGTCCAGGTGAACAGAAAACATGGACCAGGTTTCTGCACTTAACAAGAATCACTATTTATTAAAAGTAAATAATTTCTAACTCCAGGTAAACCAGTTAAAGCTCTAACCCACTTCAAAAATCTCTCTATGCATACATTCATGACATGGATAGAGAACTGGCTAGAAGACATTAAACAAAAAGTCGGCATAAACAGGTCATTTTCCGAGTGGCAGCCAGTGACTTGTAGGGAATCAAAAGGATCAGTGGTTGGGCCCCGGCTCTTCGAAATCTATACTAGTGATTTAGATGAGGGAACTAAATGTAAAATCTCCAAGTTTGCAGATGACACAAAGCTGAATAGGAGGGTGAAATGTGAGGAGGATACAGAGATGCTTCAGTGTGATTCGGGCAAGTTGACCGAGTTGGCAAGTGCATGGCAGATGCATATAATGTGGTAGCGAAAACAGAACAGATGATCATTCTGTGAATGGCAATAGGTTGGGAAAGGGGAAGGTGAAACAAGCCCCGGATATCATTGTTCGCCAGTTGTTGAAAGTAAGCATGCAGGTTTAACAAGCAGCAAGAAGCCAAATAGTATGTTGGCCATTATAGTGAGAGGAGCAGAGATGCCTTGATGAAATTGTACAGGGCCTTGGTGAGGCCATACCTGGAGTATTGTATGTCATTTTGGTCTCCTTATCTGAGGAAAGGATTTTCTGACTATGGAGAGAGTACAGCAAAGATTTACCAGAATGATTCCTGGAATGGCAAGACTGATGTATAAAACGAGTCTGGATTGGTTAGAAGTATATTTACTGGGTTTGGAAGAATGAGGAGGGGGTTTCATAGAGAACTATAAAATTCTAATAAGGAGGGAGTACATCCAGGGAAGTTATTTGGGTGGAACTGAGAAATAAGCAAGGGGTGATTATTTTGTTGGGATTCTACTATAGACCCCCCAATAGTCAGCAGGAAATTGAAAAAGAAATTTGTAAGGAGATCTCAGTTACCAAGTGAGAATAAGAGGGTGGTTATGGTGGGGGATTTTAAGCTTCCAAACATAGAGTAGGACTGCCATAGTGTTAAAGGCTTGTACAGTGAGGAATTTGTTGAGTTTGTCCAAGAGAATTCTGACTCAGTATGTGGATGTACCTAGTAGAGAAGGTGCAAAACTTGACCTACTCTTGGGAAATAAGGCAGGGCAGGTGATTGGGGTGTCAGTTGGGGGAGCACTTTGGGGTCAGCAACCATAGTTCTATTAGTTTTAAAATAGTGATGGAAAAGGATAGACCAGATCTTCAAGTTAAAGTTCTTAACTGGAGGAAGACCAATTTTGATGGTATTGAGCAAAAACTTTCAAAGGTTGGTTGGGGGTAACGTTTGCAGGTAAAGGGACGACTGGAAAATGGGAAGCCTTCAAAAATGAGATGAAAGATTCCAGAGAAAGTATGTTCCTGTTAGGTTGAAGGGAAAGGCTGGTAGTTGTAGGGAGTGCTGGATGATTAGGGAAATTGAGGTTTTGCTCTAGAAAAAGAAGGAAGCATATGTCAGGTATAGACAGCAGGGATCGAGTGAATCCTTACAGGAGTACAAAGGCAGTAAGAGTATATAGTAGGAGTATCAGGAAAGCAAAAAGGGGGCATGAGATAGCTTTGGCAAATAGGGTTAAGGAGAATCTAAAGGGGTTTTATGAATACATTAAGTCAAAAGGATAACTAGGGAACGAATAGGGTCCCTTAAAGATCAGCAAGGCAACCTACGTGTGGAACCGCTGGAGATGGGGGAGATACAAAATGAGTATTTTGCATCAGTGTTTACTTTGGGGAAGGATGTGGAAGATATAGAACATGGAGAAATTGATAGTGACATCTTGAAAAGTGTCCATACTACAGAAGAGGAGGTGCTGAACGTCTTAAAACACATGATGGTGGATAAATCCCTGGGACCTGATTAGGTGTACCCTTGAACTCTGTGGGAAGCTAGGGAAGTGATTGCTGGGCCCCATGCTGAGATATTTGTATCATCAATAGCCACAGGTGAAGTGCTGGAAGACTAGAAGTTGGCTAATGTGGTGCCGCTATTTAAGAAAGGTGGTAAGTAAAAGGCAGGGAACTATAGACAGGTGAGTCTGACATCAGTGGTGCACAAGTTGTTGGAGGGAATTCTGAGGGACATGATTTCCATGTATTTGGAAAGGTTGGGCCTGATTAGGGATAGTCAATATAGCTTTGTGCATGGGAAGTCATATCTCACTAACTTGATTGAGTTTTTTGAAGAAGTAACGAAAAAGATTGATGAGGGCAGAGCGGTGGATGTGATCTATATGGACTTCAGTAAGGCATTCAACAAGGTTCCTCATGGTTAGCAAGGTTAGATCACATGGAATACAGGGAGAACTAGCCATTTGGATACAGAACTGGCTGAAAGATAGAAGACATAGGGTGGTGGTGGAGGGTTGCTTTTCAGGCTAGAGACCTATGACCAGTGGTGTGCCACAAGGATCAGTGCAGGGTCGCAGATAGATAGGATAGTGAAGAAGGCATCTGGTATGCTTGCTTTTATTGGTCATTACATTGAGTATAGGAGTTGGGAGGTCATGTTGCAGCTGTACAGGACATTGGTTTTGGAATACTGTTTGCAGTTTTGGTCACCCTGCTTCTGGAAGGATGTTGTGAAACTTGAAAGAGTTCAGAAAAGATTTACAAGGATGTTGCCAGGGTTGGAGAGTTTAAGACATAGGAAGAGGCTGAATAGGCTGCAGCTATTTTCCCTGGAGCATTGAAGGCTGAGGTGTGACCTTTCCACATTTATAAAATCAGGAGAGGCAGGGATAGGGTAAATAGACAAGATCTTTTCTCTGGGGTTGTGGAGTCAAAAACTGGAAGGCGTAGGTTTAGGGTGAGGGGAAATATTTAAAAGGGACCTTAGGGGTCCAGAAGGATGTGGTGGCTTTGGAGAGGGTACAGAAAAGATTTACCAGGATGTTGCCTGGTATGGAGGGCACTAGCTGTAAGGAGAGGTTGGAGAAACTTGGGTTGTTCTCACTGGAACGACAGGGGTTGAAGGGCAACCTAATTGAGGTCTACAAAATTGTGAAGGGCATGGACAGAGTGGACAGTTGGAAGCTTTTTCTCAGGGTGGAAGAGTCAGTTACTAGGGGCCATGGGTTTAAGGTGCGAGGGGCAAGGTTTAAAGGTGATGTATGAGGCAAGTTTTTTACACAGAGGATGGTAGGTGCCTGGAACGCGCTGCAGGGGGAGGTAGTGGAAGCAGATACGATAGTGACTTTTAAAGGGCATCTTGACAAATACATGAATAGAATAGAATAGAGGGGTATGGTCCCCGGAAGGGTAGGGGGTTTTAGTTGTGATGGGCAGCATGTTAGAGCGCTGAAGGGCCTGTTCCTGTGCTGTAATTTTCTTTACTCTTTGTTCTTTGTTCTTTTTCACACAGAGGGTGGCGTGTATATGAAATGACCTGCCAGAGGAAGTAATGGAGGCTGGTGCAATTACAACATTTAAAAGGCATCTGGATGGGTATATAAATAGGAAGAGTTTAGAGGGGTATGGGCCAAATGCTGGCAAATGGGACTAGATTTATCCAGGCTATCTGGTTGGCATGGATGACTTGGACTGAAGGGTCTCTTTCCGTGCTGTATATCTCTAGACTCTCTGACTAGCAGGGTAACTGCAGGATGGATATTCTTGGTAACTAGGGAGTCGAGAACCAGGGGTCACAGCTTAAAGAAATGCGGTAGGCCATTTTAGCATTGAGATGAGGATTTCTTCACCTTAAGAGTGGTAAGCCTGTGGAATTCGCTACCACAAAAAGTGATTCAGGTCAAAACAGTGAATGTTATCAAAAATGAGACAGCTATAGTTCTTGAGGCTAAAGGGATCAAAGGGTATGGGGTGAAAGTGGAAACAAGTGGCTGCGTTGAATGATCAGCCATGATCATACTGAATGGCAGATCAGGCTTGAAGGGCTGAATGGCAAACTCATCCCGCTATTTTCTATGACAGATAGAAAGAAAAGTGGTGTTATGGATGGTGTGGAAAATAATTACTGGGGATGCAGTTCAATAGCATCAGTCCTTAGAACTTGATGGAGCGTTCCTTTTGTTTGCTAAGTCCTTAAGTTCTCTGCTCTTTCCTTCCTCTTTCCTTCATTGGAAGCACAGAGCAACTGGTTCATGAATTAATGGCAAGATTTTCACTCCATCTGTTTTTTATGAAAAGAGATAGTTCTGCGTTTGTGACAAGAGGCTTCAATCAGGAGTCCTTCAGAAGTGCAGAGCCACACTTCTATTCTGAAAGTTCTCTGATAATGGAGAACTGTCAGGGGAAAGCAAACCATGCCTTGTTTTCATAGCAGTCAGCTACCATGTTCCGAAATTTACACATCTGCAATCACTACTAACCACTACAACAGCTGCTGTCAAATGGTAAGTATGAGGTTAGGATGCCAGTTAAGTAGGGGGTGTGATGCTAAGTATGTAGGTTTTCAGAGTGGTAGGATGCCAGGGTGAAAGGTGGCCAGGTGCAGTGTTAAGTGTAAGTTTGGGTTGATGGGAGAAAACTGTTATGGCAGATGGAGGCAGATTGGGTCAAGATCAGGGAATGGGGTGGCAGGGGAAGGCGGTGTGGGTCATGAGTAAGAAAAAGAGGGGTGAAGATGGGTCTGCAGCAATTAAAGTGAGGTTTGGTCTAGACCAAAGTGGGTGTGTTTAGATCTGGATTGGGGAAGAGAGGAGCAGATCCATGTCTGGATGGGGGATGGGGTGGTGGTTGGAGGTGGTGGGGTTTGTTGTGAGAGAAGGTGTCAGGGCAGGGTCGGGAGGGATTCTAGGTAGTCTACATCAGATGTAGTTGGGAGATTATAAGAAAAGTTTGGGGCCAGTTGAATAGTTAGTCAAGAGTTAAAGTATATATTTAATAGTCTGACTTATCCTGAGTGACTAACTACTTACTTGATTTCATTGGACTGTTGCAAATTCTCCAAGTTAATTGGAGACTTTCAGAGGATTCTAAGCATGAGAGTACTGCCCAGCAGTATCTTCTCTTTCCAGGGCAATTCCTTTAGCACTGCTGCAATGGGGATTCTGCAAATTTCACTTTGGACTCAGACTCTCCAGCCTGCCCCCAGAGCTGGCCTGTCTGTGTTTATATCTCCTCCCATTGCTTGCAACACAACAGTGTAAATAGAACTTAAAATGAATTTTAATAACTTGTTTTTTAAAAGTGCAGTAGCTCCTTTCACAATTCTCATTTTAAAACAGTCCTTATCCCATTTCAGTCCATACTCAAAATACAGAAAACAAACAATATGATCTTTCTAGAGGAGACAAATTTTTTCTGTATAAAATGTAAAATAATAAGAAACTAAGAAATAGGAGCAAGGTGGGCTATTCAGCCCCACCTCCCTGTTATAACAATCAAAAGAATCATGTCTGATCATCTACCTCAACTCCACCTTCTCATACTATTCCCATATCACTTAATTCACTTGGCATCCAAAAATCTATCAATCTCTGCCTTGAAATATACTCAACACTTGAATCTGCGTTCACAGGTAAAGAATTTCAACAATTCACGATCCTTTCAGGGAAGATTTTTAAAATCTTATTCTGAAGTGGCTGACCTCAATCTGAGACTTTAACCCTCATTGTACCAGGAGAGGCGATGCAACTCTGATCCTGCTTTGTTCCAATGGACTGTGCTTTTCATTTCTTGCTGGCATTTCCGATTCCAGCTCCTTCAGAAATGTGAAACATAGCTAGAATTCAACTAGTCCCTCATGGTGTAGTACAGTGAAATCCAACTAAGCCTCCTTTGCAACATTAGATGCCATATTCTATTAAGTTTATATGTCCAAAGATTTTATATCTATTGCTCCACAGAAACTGGTATCCCGTCACCAAGACACCCTTTATTTACACGTGGAGAGTCCTTGACACTGATCCAGCTCCCTCAGAGCTAGCTCTCATGGTTGACAGAATGTCTGACTGTTCTTATCTGTCAGCGAGAGCTCCCTGATTGACCAGATTAACAGCCCCAATCAGGGAACTCATTCCACATCAGGCAGATGTTCACCTGCACATCTGCCAGTGTGGTATACTGCATCCACTGTACCCGTTGTGGCCTCCTCTATATCGGGGAAACCAAGCAGAGGCTTGGGGACCGCTTTGCAGAACACCTGTACTCAGTTCGCAACAAACAACTGCACCTCCCAGTCACGAACCATTTCAACTCCCCCTCCCATTCCTCAGACGACATGTCCATCCTGGGCCTCCTGCAATGCCACAATGATGCCACCCGAAGGCTGCAGGAACAGCAAATCATATTCAGCCTGGGAACCCTGCAGCCCAATGGTATCAATGTGGATTTCACAAGCTTCAAAATCTCCCTTCCCCCAACCGCATCCCAAAACCAGCCCAGCTCGTCCCTGCCTCCCTAACTTGTCCTTCCTCTCACCTATCCCCTCCTCCCACCTCAAGCCCCACCCCCAACTTCTATCTACTAACGTCATCCTGCCCCCTTGACCTGTTCATCCTCCCTGGACTGACCTATCTCCTCCCTACCCCGCCACCTACACTCACCTTTACTGGCTCCATCCCCGCCTCTTCGACTTGTCTGCCTCCTCTCCACCTATCCTCTCCTCTATCCATCTTCTATCTGCCTCCCCCTCTCTCCCTATTTATTTCAGAACCCTCTTCCCCTCCCCCATTTCTGATGAAGGGTCTCGGCCCAAAACGTCAAGCTTCCCTGCTCCTATGATGCTGCTTGGCCTGCTGTGTTCATCCAGCTCCACACCTTGTTAACTCATTCTGTGATGTCCACCCAGGTGATCTCAATACAATTACTGCATCTCTCCACCTGAGCCTGAGGACATATGCAGGTTCTGTTTTATATATCTTCTCCTGGGATGTTTTAACATTGGGTCAGGTTCCTTCAACTCTGTCTCTGATACATATAATGCACAGTAGTTTACCTGTTGTGTCAAAGCGTCTTAGAGGAAATTCATTCTCTTCTTCAGGCGGCAACATCCGCCATGTTCATCTCAGATTCCGAGATATCTTCAACACTCAACGGAGAGGGAGAATCCACATGTCCTGGAACAGTCGGAAAGACTGCAAAGGAGCCCAGCATGTTTTGCTCCCATACCGTTTGCAAGTTTGCAGCTTTCATTTGTCCACATGCTTGTTGAGAACCGTCGCACCAACCCAAACCTTATACATCACTGGTCCTGACCTCATGTTGACTATGCTTCTTATACATACAGGGCAATTACCATGGTTCCTGTACCAAACTTTGACCTCTGAAGTAAACAGTCTCTCACTTAGCAGAATCTTGTGTCTGGCATTGGCATTCCCGATGCCATTTCACCCTCTGCCACCCCCTCCCCCCAGGTCTGTGACGATCCAGATTTCTTTTAAAGTTTGGACTGCTTTTTCTGCCAGGACATTGGATGGTGGATAGTATGGAGCTGTCCTTATATGTCAAACACCATTTGCCTTTATGAAATACTCAAATTCCCTGCTGGTTAATGATGGCCCATTATCTGTGACTAACGCTTCTGGGAGTCTATATATTACAAAAGAGGCATACAGTTTTTCTATTGTCATCCCCATGTTTGAACAATGAACTCTTTGTACGTCCGGCTACTTTGGTTGGGAGTCCACAATGACTAAGAACGTTGCGCGCATGAAAGGACCAGGATAGTCGATGTGTAACTGAGTCCAGGGTTTACCCGACCGTTCCCACGAATGTGGAGGAGCTGCAGGTGGTAATTCTGGCCTTGTTGAAAATCTGGGCACTGCCCCATCAACACAGCTATGTCTGCATTCAGTTCTGGCTACCAGACATAACTTCTCGCCAACATCTTCTTTTTGGAAACCCCTGGATAGCCCTGGTGGACTTCAGCCAGTACCTGGCAGCGACCTTTGTTTGGGACAATCACTCTTGCTCCCCATAATAATATGCTGTCCTCTACTGTAATCTGGTTTCTCCAGGCCCAAAAGGGTTTCATTTCTGGTTGTAATGGTCTTATGGTTTCCCCCATCGCCATCAACTATTTCAGTTTTGCTAGGACTGGATCTTTCTGTGTCCAGAGTCTGATATTGTCAGCTGTGCCTGGTGGAAAATGTGTCCAGAAAATTTAAAACTAGAATGGACTCTTCCAGTGGAAATGCCACCGGTGGCGTATCTGCCAGTGGGACGTAGCCCAATGCATCCACACTTGCTACTTGGCCTCCCGGATGGTGCTGTGAGACAGCAGTGCTAACCACTGAGCCACTGTGCCACCCCAATAACAGACCACAAACCTCTGCCGAGGCTACTCAAAGAGGACAAGACAGCACTGCCCATAGCTTCAGGCTAAGTGTGTGTAATTCAATTTGAGGGCTGGGAGGGAGCAGCAGCACTGGTTTGAGTTTAAGAAGTGCAAAAGATCATGTTTCTGTTACGTCCTGCTGAATTTAACAGAAGGACGAGATTGCCATTTTGTGTCTGTTTCCTAGCTACAGTATATCTGATTGAGAGATCAAATCAAATCTGGGAAGTGGGGCAGAGAGAAAGAGGGATTCTGGACCAGGAGATGGTTGAGGGCGCAGGGGAAGAGTGGCCTGGAATCAAAGAGGCTGGATTAAGGGTTGATTGGGTTTCAGAGCCTGGACACGTTAGAAGCTAGGGTCAGAAGATTGAAGGCCAGGACAGGGGTGTGGTTGAGAGTAGGAATTGTAAGGTTTGTAGGGAGACTTCATGAAGTAAATCTCCAAGGTCATTGAAAGTGAGGGATAGGGGTTGGTGGTGTCCAATTGTGTGGCATTGATGAAGTAGCATGCAGTCACGTCAAAGCATAATTGCTGTAGTAATCCAAAGCCCTGATTCAGATATGTGAGTTCAGTCCCCCAGTTGACAGCTAGTAAATGAAGTTCGGTGAATTAAATAGAGATCTAAAAGCGAGGATCATTGATGTTGACTAGGAAATTGTAGGGCTGTTGCAAAAACCTATTTGTTTCACTAATGTCTTTCAGGGGAGAATTTTCTACCCATACCCAGTTTAGCCTATATGGAATGCCAGACCTGTAGTGATCTGTTTGATTCACAATTGCCCTCTGAAATGGCCTACCAAGTTACTCAGTCATTAACCAAAGATGGGCACAATTCCAGCAACCTCCATGTCCCAGAAAGGAATTAAATCCAGAAAGCAATCAGAAAGGCACTTTTTTTTATTCATTCATGGGATGTGGTTGTGGCAGTGACTCCTGGAACCACTGCAGCCCATGTACAATAGGTAGACCAACCATGCCGACCTTACAATGGATGGAAAGTCAATCTTGAAGTAGCTGAAGATGGTTGGGCCTCGGACACTTCCCTGAAGAACACCTACAGAGCTGCCCTGGAGCTGAGATGACTGCCCTTCAGCAATCACAACCATCTTCCTATGTGCCAGAAATGGCTCCAATCATTGGAGAGTTACTCTTGATTCCCATTGGTCAAGTTTTTTTTCCCACATTAGTTCACTCGGCAGGTGGTACAAACCCTGTCCAGCCGCAATGTCCTTCAGGACCTAAGAAGCTTGATCGGTAGTGTTGCTGCCAAGCCACTCTTGCTAGTGGACATCAAAATCCCCATCCAGAGTACATTCTACACCCTTGCCACCCTCATTGCTTCCTACATGTGTTGTTCAACATGGAGGAACACAGAATCATCACACAAAGGAGGACAGAATGTGGTTATCATCAGGAGGTTTCCTTGCCAATGTTTAACTCATGAGATTTCATGGTGTCTGGAGTCAATGTCAAGAGCTCCCAGAATGGCTCCCTCCCTGCTATGTTCCACTGAGCTGCCACGTCTGATGGACCCATCCTATCAGTGGGATAGGACATGTCCAGAGATGGCGATTATGGTGTCTGGGACATTTTATGGAAGGTATGATTCTATGACAATGACAATGTTAAGCTGTTGTTCGATTAAACTCTGAGACACTGCTCCCAATTTTGGCACTACTCCCCAGGTGATAGTGCAGAAGATTTTCTAGGGTTTGCAGAGCTGTTTCTGACTGTTATTTTCTGGTGTCTATGTCAGTGACAGGCAGTGTGACCAATTTCATTTGTTGAAACTTCATAGTACTTGATAGTCATGCTGGGCCATTTCAAAGGGCAGTTAAGAGACAATTACATTGCTGGGAGTATGGAGTAGGCCAGACCAAGTAAGGATGGCAGATTCCCTTCCCTGAAGGATATTAGTGAACCAGATGGGTTTTTCTGACATTTGGCAGTGTTTTCATGGTCATCATTAGATTCTTAATTTCAGATATTTCTTGAATTCAAATTCCACCATCTACCATGACGAGTTTTGAACCCAGTTCCCCAGAACATTTCCTAAATTTCTGGATTAATAGATGATAATGGCAGTATGTCATTGCCATGCCATTGCCTTCTGGATCCATTAGTCACCAGGTTCCCCAAGGTCTGTCTGGGTTTAAATTTCAAATGGTGGCTAAATGTGAAGCATAGGCCTTTATGATATTTTAAATTAACACCCTATCTTTTTAAAGTATTTTGTTAAAACCGCAACAGCTCCTACATTAAAAGCAATGGTCGTGGGTCATGCTTGAAACTTAATTCTAAAATGCATATGATTGCCTGAGAGTAAAAGAATCTTATTTTAAATAATGTTTCTTTTACACAAACAATATTTTGTTTGCTCGAATGCACAACAGTGGACTATGCTGACCTTGAAGTTTTCTATCCTGTTGATTGTCCCATTAATTGAGTGGTAATTATCTATAAATGGAAAATCTTAACTTGCAAATGTATTCATAGTTTGTTTTAGTAAGGCAGGTTTTTAAGCCCTGTTTGTTTCCTTTATGACCAGCTAATTTAAATTAAAACCAATGAGATAATTGGGACATCTCCGTGCACTTCCAGCTTTCAAGCATCCCTTTTAACTTTTAGTAAGAATTAAATTACCAAAGCAATTGGCCAGGATCTTCTGATCCTGAAAGCAGCAAAAGCCAAGAGATTTATTCCTACTGAGGGCTAAAAGTTCTAAGAAGCCCATTTCGAATGAAGCAAGGAAACTGATTGTTTGGCAGGAATGGATCCTTGGGAACCAGCACTATTGGTCCCATTGAAATCTGCCAGCTTGTAGATATTTTTAATCAACCTGATTCAGACACGTTATGTCACATCTCTCATGTAGGTGGGACTTCAACCCAGGCCTTCTGGCCCAGAGATAGGAACACTACCGCTGTACCACAAATACCCTCTTGTCACCATGTAAACCTTTGCTAAACTGATTGACTGGTACTTATCCAATTACTAATACAGATTTCTTTGGGAATGCTTGAGGACCACCACTTATTAAGTAAGGCTATATGACATAAGAGCAGAAGGCAGCCATTTGGACCATTGAGTCTGTAGGATCGTTCAATGAGATCATAGTTGATATGATCATCCTCAACTCCACTTTCCTACCTTTTCCCCATAACCTTTTGGTTCCTTATTGATTAAATATCTGACCGTCTCAGCCTCAAATATACTTCATATCTCAGCCTTAAATGTTCTTTGTGACCCAGCCTTCTGGTGATCCTTCGCAGTAAAGAATTCTACTGATTGATGACCCCCTAAGAGAAGAAATTCTTCCTCCTGTCTATCTTAAATGGGTAGCCCCTTGTTGAGATTATGCTGTCTGATTCTAGACTCTCCCACGAGGGAAAACAATCTCTTCCCATCTACCCTGTCATTTCCCCTATGGATCTGATATGTTTTGGAACGGTCTTCTCTCATTCCTCTAAAGTCCAATAAGTACACACTTAAGCTACTCAATCTCTAATTATCAGAAAATACCTCATAGAGGCATACAGCGCAGAAACAGATCCCTTCAGTCCAACTCATCCATGATGACCAAGTTCCCAAATTAAACAAGTCCCACTTGCCTGCATGTAGCCAGTTCCCTCTAAACCTTTCCTATTCATGTACCTATCCAAATGTATTTTAATTGTTGTTACTGTATGTGCATCTACCACTTCCTTTGGCAGTTCATTCCACATGCAAACCACCCTCTGTTGAAAATGTTGCCCCTCAGGTCCCTTTTTATTCTTTCTCCACTAACCTTAAAAATATGCCCCCTAGTTTTGAACTGCCCCACTCTAGAGAAAAGACATTTGTTATTCACCTTCTGTATGCTCCTCATGATTTTATAAACCTCTATAAGGTCAACCCTGAACCTCCTACACTCCAGTGAAAAACATCCCAGCCTATCCACCCTCTCTTTATGACTGAAATGCTCCAGTCCAGGCGAAATCCTGGTAAATCTTTCCTGAACCTTCTTCAATTTAATAATGTCCTTCCTATGCAGAGCAACCAGAACTGTACACAGTACTCGAAAGGCAGCCTCACCAACATCCTATACAACCTCAACATGACTTCACAACCCCTGTGCTCAATAGTCTGAGCAAAGAAGATGAGCAAACGAAACACCACCTTAAGCATCCTGTCTACCTGTGACACGACTTTCAAAGAATTACGTACTTGAACCTCTAGGTTTCTCTGTTCAATAACACTACCCAGGGCCCTACCATTAACTTTATAAGTCCCGCCCTTGTTTGTTTTACCAAAATGCAATACCTCACATTTACCCAAATTAAACTCCATCTGCCATACATCAGCCCATTGGCTCAATTGATCAAGATCCCTTTGTAATCTTAGATAACCTTCTTTGCAGTTCACTGTACCACCAATTTTGGTGTCCTCTGCAAACTTAGTAACCATGCCTCCTAAATTCTCATTCACATTGTTTCTATAAATGACAAACAAAACTAGTCCTAGCACCGATCCCTGCAGAACATTGCTGGTCACGGGCTTCCAGTCCGAAAAGGAACCCTCCACCATCCTCTCACCTTGACTTGGTCTTCTCTTCCCTGGTCCAGTCCCTACCCATGTACATCCATGATTCCTCTGATGCTTTATGCCGGGTTCAAAATTTCCAGTTTGCATGCTCCAGCCGCCTCCTCTTTACCATGGACGTGCAGTCCCTTAACACACCCATACACAATCAAGATGGTCTTAGGGCTGTCCGCTTCTTCCTGGAGCAAAGGCCTGAACCGTCCCCACCCACCACCACCCTCTTCCGCTTGGCCAAACTCGTCCTCACCCTCAACAACTTTTTTAACTCCTCTCATTTTCTTCAGGTCACAGGGGTGGCCATAAGTACCCGCATGGGCCCCCGTTATGCCTGTCTCTTCATGGGGTATGTGGAACATTCCTTGTCCCAGTCCTATTCTGGCCTCCACCCACAAATCTTTCTCCGATATATTGTTAACATCATCGGTGCTGCTTCCCTCTCTCAACTGGAATTGGAAAAGTTCATTGATTTCACTTCCAATTTCTACCCTGTCCCCACTTTCATATGGTCTATCTCTGACTCCTCCCTTCCCTTCCCCGACATCTCTGTTTCCATTTCTGGAGATAGACTGGCCACTAATATCCATTATAAACCCACCGACTCCCATAGCTACCTGGACAGTACATCCTTGCACCCTGCTTCCTATAAAGACTCCATCCCATTCTCTCAGTTCCTCCGTCACCATCACATATGTTCAGATGAGGCCAACCTCAATAACGAAACATCAACTTTCCCGCTCCTTTGATGCTGCCTGCCTGCTGTGTTACTCCAGCTCCACACTGTTTTGTTTCTGACTCCAGCATCTGCAGTTCTTGCTATCTCCGAAATATCCACCTTCTTCCTTATCTGAGGATTCCCCAGCACCGTTGTCGACAGGGCCCTCAACCAGGTCCAACCCATCTCCCAGACTTCCGTCGTCACCTCCTCTCTTCGCTGCTGCAACAACAATGGGGTTCCCCTTGTCCTTACCTACCATTCCACCAGCATCTACATCCAGAAGATCATCAGGTGCCATTTCTGCCACTTCCAAGGAGATGCCACTACCGGACACATACTTCCCTACCCTCCCTTTTCTGCCTTCTGCAGGAACTGTCCCCTCCGAGACATTCTAGTCCACTCTTCCTTCACTCCCAACACCCTCCCCACAGCCCCACGGCACCTTCCCCGGCAACTGCCAAAGGTGTAACACCTGCCCATTTACCTCCTCCTTCCCCAGTATCCAAGGGCCCAAACACACCTTCCAGGTGAAGCAACACTTCACCTGCACTTCCCAGAATCTAGTCTGCTGCATTCGCTGCTCAAAATGTGGTCTCCTCTACACTGGGGAAACAAAACATGGACTGGGTGACCGCTTCACAGAACATCTATGTTCTGCTTGCAGAAAAGACCCTGAGCCTCCAGTTGCCTGCCATTTTAATACACCACCCTGTTCCCTGGCCAACATCTCTGTCTCAGGCTTGCTGCAGTGTTCCAGCGAAGCTCAGCACACGCTGGAAGAACAGCATTTCATTTTCCGCATGAGGACCCTGCAGCCCTCCAGACTCAATATCAAGTTCCATAATTTTAGGGCCTGAACTCTCCAATGCCCTATCCTCCTACCCACACACCAGTTCTTGTTATCACATAGCCTGCCATTACCCACTACCTATTGTTAGTCACTAACAGCTGCCATTAACAGCTATTCACCCTCCTAGCCAGATCATTATCAACTCCTTGGTCCAGCCAACTGCTGTTCTGTCTGGGCTCTATCCTTTATCCTATCGTTTACTCCCTAACCAATCCCCTTCCCTCTCCTCTGCATATAATCATAGAATCCCTAAAGTGTGGAAACAAGCCCTTCGGCCCAACAAATCCACACCGACCCTCAGAGCATCCCATCCAGACCCATCCGCCTATAACCTATCTAATCTACACATCCCTGAACACCATGGGCAATTTAGCATGGCCAGTCCACCTAACCTGTACATCTTTGGACTGTGGGTGGAAACTGGAGCACCCGGAGGAAACCCATGCAGACACGGGGAGAATGTGCGAACTCCACACAGACAGTCGCCGAGGGTGGAATCGAACCCGGGTTCCTGGCGCTGTGAGGCAGCAGTGCTAACCACTGAGCCACCATGCTGCCCCAACAGGCTTGTTTCCACACTGTAGGGGTTCTATGATTATATGCAGAGGAGAGGGAGGGGGCTTGGTTAGAGAGTAAACAATAGGATAAAGGATAGAGCCCAAAGAGAGAGCTGAGCTGTTGGCTAGACAGCATTTTCCTAGCTACCATCAGTTCTGTGGAAAGGTCACCAGATACAAAACATTAACTCTGAGCTTTGCCAGCAACTTCTGTTTTGTTTCCACCCTTTACCCTTACTCTCTGTCTCCTACCATCAAGCCAATTTTGTTTCTTGTCGGCAAGTTCTCCCTGAATCCCATGTGATCTAACTTTAATAATGAGTCTACCATGCAGAACGTTGTCAAAGGCTTTCCTAAAGTCCAAGTAGTCAACGACTACCACTCTGCCTTCATCAATCTTTTTACTTCCATCCTCAAAAAACTCAAACAAGTTTGTGAGACAGAATTTCCCACACACAAAGCCATACTGACTATCCCTAATCAGTCCTTGTCTCTCCAAATGCATGTAAACCCTATCTCTCAGAATCCTCCTCAACAACTCATCCACCACTGATGTCAGACTCACTGGCCTATAGTTCCCAGGCTTCTCCTTAGAGACTTTCTTAAACAAAGGCGCAACATTAGCCACCCCCCAGTCCTCCAGCACCTCACCTATGGTTATCGATGATATAAATAGCTCTGCTAGAGGCCTTGCAATTTCTTCCCTAACTTTCCACAATGACCTGGGATCCATTTGTTCAGACCCCAGAGATTTAACCACTTTTATTTTTTTAGTACGTCTAGCACCTCCTTTTCCTTAATGCGGACTGTTTTCAGGACATCAATATTTATTTCCTCGAGTTCCCTAACCGCCATCTCTTTCTCCACAGTAAAAACTGACACGAAATATTCATTTAGTATCTCTCCCATCTCCTGTGTTTCCACACATAGACTATCTTGTCAATCTTTAAGGGGGTCCTATTCTCTCCCTAGTTGCTCTTTTGCTTTTCATGTACTGGGTAGAATATGTTTGGATTAGCCTTAATCTTATGTGCCAAGGCTATCTCATATCCTCCTGGTTTCCCTCTTAAGAGTACCTCTACAGCCCTTTAAAATCCTAAAGATTCACTAGATCCCAGTTGTATTTTTTTTAGTTCACTCATGGGCTGTGCGGATCACTGGTTTACCAGCATTTATTGCTGGTCTAGCTGCCCTTAAGACAGTGATGGTGAGCTGGCTTCTTGAACTATTGCAGTCCATGTGCTATAGGTTGACCCACAATGCACTTGGGAAGTAATTCCAGAACTTTGACTCTGTAACAGTGAAGGAATGGTAACATATTTTAAAGTCAGGATGATTGGCTTGGAGGGGTGGTGTTCCCATGTTTCAGCTGCCCTTGACCTTCTAGATAGAAGTAGTCGTGGATTTAGATGGTGCTGTTTAAGGATCTTCGGTGAATCTCTGCAATGCATCTTGTAGAAAGTACACACTGCTGTACTCAAAGTTAACCTAGTGAACTTTCCCTAGACTGCCTCCAGTGCCAGTATATCTTTCTTTAAATAAGGGACTGATCACAGTGTTCCAGATGTGGTCAAATGAGTGAATTGTAAATCTGAAGGTATGTCAAAACATTCCCACACCCCTAACAAGCACAACTACTTACTCTGAATATTTGTGGAAGTAAGGATCTGGTGTGTGGGAAAATGGGCAAACATTACTGAAGAGGGAGGAGCTGGAATTAGAAGTTGAATTAAGAAACCCTTTGTGAAAACCTGTAAGCATCTCACCTACCAGAGCATTGCCAGACTTCGACAGGCGTGCCTTCCTGTAATGTTCTGGACAGGAATGCCATGTCAGCACCTCACCACTCGACCTGCCAAAATCCTTCAGTGATTGCTTTGTGTTGCAGCTGATCCATCCACTACAAAAAGTTAATAGTGCGTCTTCAAATTTGCTTAACAAAATACACCTCCTTTTCAACATGGACCAAAATGTTCAGAAGAATGGCTTCGTTCATTTTACTTTGCTGCAATAGCTCTTGGTTCTTCTTATTGCTGAAATGTGCAGCCAGTCTTGTGGATTTCCCACTATAAAAACTAGCTAATAATGACAAAAATCAAATCATTTTACATAGCCAATCCTCAATACCAGTTTTACACTCAGGAAATGTGTTAAAGATCTACCCCCTTACATTTACTGACTGCCTATACCTTCCCTTGGATTCGAGTAGCAAGGCTAAATCCTTGCCATATGATATAAATGTGACTACTGGTGTATCTGGATGATCAAGAAATGCCCTCCTACACCCATAGCTCGCTCTAGTGCTAAATTCCATTTGTTGCAAGAAGCCTTTTTAAATCATGAGGCAAAATAAGAAGTCAGTGAAATGAAAGAAGAGCAATCAAGGGCATGAATACAAAAGAAAGATCTGGAAATGTCCTAATTGATGGTTCCTAGTTTCCCAACAGAAATATTAAAATGTGGTAAACCCTGGAAAGAATTGTGTAGTCATGATGAAAAGAAACAATCTTCCTGTGAAAATAACAGGTATTATATTGAAAATCATTTCAAGATGTTTTGCAGTTGACTGATTACAACAAGCACAATGGACACCATTCATTTTCATTCAGATGTGTGTTTGCTGACTAGGCCCATATTTATTGCACATCCTTATTTGTCCTTGAAAATGGTGTGAGCCTGCCTTCATGTATTGCTGCGTGAGACTTCATGGGGTTTGGAGTCAATGTTGAGGACTTTATGGGCAATACTGTGTCTCTATCTCTGTTAAATCATATCCAGAGATTATGATGTTTTTACCTGAGACATTGCCTGTAAGTTCTGGTTCTTTGAGTATGCCCGTGTCAGTCTGTGAGACAGCTCTCCAAGTTTTGGCACTAGATCCTAGAAGTTAGTAAGGAGGGCTTTGCTAGGTTGATAAGGCCAGGTTTATCATTGTTATTTCTAATGTTTAGTTTGATCACAGGTTAACATCTAGTTTTCTATTGAGCCTTTACAACAGTTTTTTTTTGATCCAACTTATTTTGCTGGGCCATTTCAAAGGACAGTTTGGAGCCAACCACATTGATGTGATTGAGTTAAATATAAATCAGGATAGCAGAATTCCTTCCCTAAAGGACATGAATAAACCAGGTAGATTTTTACCAGAATCAACAATGGTTCATTGTCAGTAGGCTCTAGTTGACTGTTTTAGACTGGATCTCAAATGAAGAACAATAATGACCAGCAGCAGTGGTTAGATCTCTGCAGCTGGAAATTAGAGAGGGGACCACCGTCAACAATTGAAGGTCCTGCAGCTGAATAGTAGGGAAGCGTGCAGCAAAAGTGAACAGCTCACAGAAGGTTCTTCCTGTGACACAATGTGAAGGCAGTGTCTGAATTTCCTTGACACATTGGAACACTTGTGCTTCTGCAGAAATGTCTTCCAGTGCTAACTTAAGCTCATTGGCATGACACATTGCTTCTCCATGCAATCAGAAAAAAGATTTTCCAAGGTTCTTGGAGAAGTGGCATGATGCTTACATCCTGTGGTGTGCCAAGTTCTCTGACCTTTTTAGATCTGCAGACAGACTTCAAGGATGTTTTCCAGGAATAAGGGATGCCCACTTCAAGCTCGGCTTATAACATCTATCTGAAGTCTAACCAATGAAGCTCAAAAAGCACTACATAAACTGCCTTATGGCCATCAGAATTGTAACTCAACAAGCTAGTGGTAAAAATGTGTTTAAGGTGCCTCAACATTTTTGGAAGCATCTTTCAGTACTCAACAACTAGAGTTTGCCACAACTTTTCATGACACGCTGCACAACATTTTGCAGCAGTGAAATTTGGAACACTACGCAGAAAACAAGGCACAGATTGTCTGGAGATATTTTGAGTAGGTAAGTTCTCTCATTGTCTATCTGAGGTGTTGTTACTTATGCTGATTTCTCTTAGGTCGCACCAAGGTCAAAATTACATGAAACAGCTTTTTTTCCAACTGATTCTCCACCCACCCCCCACCCTGCCCCACCAACCCCACAATCTTAATGAATTGACACAAAACAATCCTTTCAAAAATCCACCTATTGTACATTTCCTCATTGATCCTCATGCATTATGTATTTCTAGTTAGCAAGCATGTTAAAAAGAAATCAAGATCAGCAAGCCAGGAAAGCAGTGCAAAATAATATTGTTTAGGTGATTCTGCTAAAAATCTGAAATGGTTGTGACTTCCAGATGTCATAGAAGCATTGAAAATAAGAACAGAAGGCCATTAACCCCATTAAGCCTACTTTACCATTCAGCATGATTATGGCTGATCCTCTATCTCAAGGGCATACTCCTGCTCTCTTCCAATATTCTTTTGACACCTTCAGCCTCTAGGAAAGTATTTTTTAAAAATTATATCAGAAAATTCACCTCGACAGCCTTCTATAGATAATTCCATAGGTTCATTACCCTCTGAGTGAAGAAATTTCCTATCTTAGTCCAAAGTGGGCTACCTCGTATAAGGATATCTTGACACCCCAGCCAAGGGAAACATCATCTTTGAATCTACCCATGTCAGAATTTTATATATTTTGGTGAGATCCTGTCTCATTCTTGTAAACTCCAGTGAATACAAGCCCAGTTGACCTAATACCTCCTCGTACAATAAACATATCATCCTAGGATTTAGTCCAATGAAACTTCATTGCACTACTTCAGTGGCAAGTATGACTTTCCTTAGGTAAGGAAACCAGACCTGCACATGGTAATCTAGATGTGATCACAACAAGACCCTATACAGTTGTTGTACATTTGCGTCTATACTCAAACTGTTTTCAATGAACATACTTTTCAACGTACCATTTGCTACACCTGCATGCTTGCTTTCAGTAGCCAGTGCACAAGAACACTCAGATCTTTGGATGCATTAACATTTTCCAATCTATCATTACCTAATGTAATCTAATCTGTTCAGATTGAACTGCTTCATTTTGTATACCAGTGTATAATTCTATCATGTTTGGGTCACTTTTTCCTAAAGGGCATTTCACGACATGATTATTAATTAACCTTTTCTCAATGCACAAAAGCAAGTCTAAGATAGCCTGTTTCTGAGTTGATTCTTCAACATTCTGGCATAAGAAAACTATCTTATATAAATTCCAGAAATTCATCTGTCATAGTTATATCACTAATGTGATTTTCTTTGTCGATATGTAGATTGAAATCATTCATGATTACTGTAGCATCCTAGTTCTATCCAATTTCCTGTTTAATGCCATTTCCTACCTTACCACCACTGTTTGGAAGCCTATAACAAACTCCCAGTAAACAGTTTTCTCTCCTTGTTGCTTCTTAGCTCTACCCAGACTGTCTCTAATCTAGATTTCCTACACCAATATCTTTTCTGACTTATTGTACTGACTTCATCTTTCAATAATAAGACCACCAACATCTTTTTTGTAACCTGTCCTTCCTAAAGATTGCATACTCTTGAATGTTGAGAATTTGGTCTTAGTCATCCTGCAGCCACATCTTTGTAATTGCTGTCATATTGTACTCGTTTACTATTATTTATGGTGTTGATTTGTCTTCTTATTGTGAATGCTCTGCATTTAGATTATAGTTCTTTTGCACTTAGCTTTTTGACATTTTTACACTTTTCTATTCACTTGTCTTATTTACACCATCCCTGTTTCCTCTGCCTTCCACTTTTAGCTTTCTACTTCCCTATCTTTCATTTCTGCCTTTTTTTTCTTCACTTTTGCCTCCTCACTCCTGTCCCACTGCCACTTTAACTTAAATCCTTCCTGTCAGCAAATACCCCTGCAAGGATGTTGCTCAGGGTCCTCCTGGTGTGCAACCTGACCAGCGTGTACAGATCACATCATCTGAAGGATCATTCTTCTAATCTAAAAAATCTAAATTCTCCTTCTGCCACCACATTCTTCTTCTTCCCTCCAGCTATGCAGTAATTTAGTTAATTCTCCTATTCCTGATCTCGCAAGCACGGGGCACTGTGAATAATCCTGAGATTACTACCTTTGAGATCCGGTTTATAATTTACTTCCTAGTTCCCTATATTCTGCTTAAAGTACTTTATCTCTTTTTTTAATTGGTATTGATATTGACCACACCATTTGGCTGCTCACCTTCCCCCTTCAGAATGTCATTCGGGCATTGAGTGATATCCTTGATCCTGACAACAAAGAGGCATTGTATCATCCTGGTGCCACATATGCAACCACAGAAACATCTATCTGATCTATCTGTTCCTGTTAGAAAAGAATCCCCTTGTCACTATTGCTCTCTGACTCTTGCTTTTCTCTGTCCCCATCCCCAATATTTAATGTAGCTGAGCCACTCCTGGTGTCATGAACTTGGGTCATTGTACGCCCCTAAGAAATCATCTCCGTCAGTAATATGCAACGTGGAAAATCTGTTCAGGAAAACTGACCACAGGGGACACCTGGACTACCTCCCTGGCGCTTCTACTCAATATGCTGGCCACCCATTCTCTTTTTCCTGTGCACTCTTTACCTGTAGTGTGACCGCCTCACTATACGGGCTGTCCACAAATATCTTAGCCTGTCAAATACTGTACGGTGACTGCAGCCACTGCTCCAGATCCAGAACTTGTATAACCAGTAACTGCAGCCCGGGACACTTTCTGCTTGCATGATTACCCTAGACACTGGAATTGTTTCTGACTTCACACATCACACATATCACGTATTCCACTTGGCTGAGCTGCCTTGCCATGAATTACCTTTAAATTACTCTCTGTATACGTTCTCTAGTTTCAAGAATGTTAAATATATACCAGGGATGTTATTTTACTCTTTTTACAGCAAACTTGGTTTTAAGCGGCACCTTATCACCAGCCGTCTTGATAAACCGACAAGAGGTATACCTGGCTGACCACTTCAAATTCTGCGATGTCGAAATATTTATGCTGCGAGTAAAATATAACAGTGACGTGTATACCCCTTGCATTACATTCCTATTACTTAACGTATGGTTTGACATTGTTTTTAGAAGGTATGTTGATGTTTTTACATGGACTTTTTGAGGCATGTTGATATCTCAAAGCTTTGCTTGGTCAGGACTTACCACGGTTATGTGTACCTCTTGATTATCCAGAATATTGTTCGACTAGCACACTCTTGGTCCCATTAATGCCAGTTAATGAAAAGTTTACTGTACTTCAAACATTCTTAATATAAACTAAAGATTAATTTTTGCTGCAAGAGAAAAACTCACCCTATCTCATTTGCCAAGGCCACCACTCATCTCATGCTGGATCCTAGTCCCTCTAGATGGACTTATGTTTTCATATTGATTGTTTTCAAAACTCACTCTTTTTGTGCAGCTTTTCAACTTCATGTCTTACTTGTCACCAACTCACAGCCGTTCCATCTGTTTCAGAGTGCCAAGTTGATTGTCTTGGCTCTGAGGCATCATTCGATGTAGTCTAAGGCCCAGTCTTTCTCATGCTCTTTTCTCCAGCTATGAGAAATAGAGCGGGCCCAAGGGTGACGTGCATCCATCTCAATTATGGTGTGTATTTGTGGATTGGAAGAGAGAGCAAATTGCATGGGGATGCACGTTAGTGCATGGAAGGTAGCGGATGGATGTACACTACTTAGATTTGAGAAATGGTGTGATGGAATTGACTTGACAGGGCAGAGCAATTTGATAGTAAGGAATGCCTGCAGCAGGATGAAGATGAGCATGCAGCTTTTTATTATACCAAGTTTATTTTATTTTACATTGATTATTCATTTAACTGAATTGTGTTTGCTATTTTCTAATTAGTTTTTTTAAGCATGGTAACCATAATACGCTGGTATATGTTGTGGTGTGGCAGTAGTAACACCACCTCTGGGATGTGGAAGACAACTTCATGATGGGGCCAAATGACTTGATTGTCAGACGGTAAAGACTTCCAGTTTGCCTGATGGTAGACAGTAAGCGTTGAAGAATTTCCTGGCCAGCCAGCTGAAGAAAGTAAAAGTAAACTAATGCAATACATAGAAGTCCATGGTCACCAATGCCGTCATAGGGCATGGACCCAAAGAAAGAGAGAATCACAAAACAGGTCTGTTATGGGTTGTTGAAATAACCCCACAGAGGCCGGTATTCCATCACCTAGCCACTCTTTATTTACATGTGGGAAGTCTTTGATACTGATCTAGCCCCTTCAGAGCCAGTTCTCCAAGTGAACAGAACCTCTGACACTCCTGTTTATATCTGTCATTTAGGGCTCCCTGATTGGACTAGATTACCAGCCCCAATCAGGGAACTCATATTCTCTGACGTCGACCTGGCTGACCCCATCACAATCACTGCAGTTGTAAAATGAATTATCTGTTTCTGGATTTTTTTCTTAGCGGTTTAGTGATAAATGAATGTCAGAAAATCCATGATATATAAGTTGGATTAAACAAGACAGCTTAGAAGTCAAGGTGTAATAAATATTAAAGTATCTAATGTTGCTGTAGTCTTATAATAATTTGGTTATAAATAGAACGGTAAATTGGTTAGCTTGCACTTATGAACCAATAAATTTAAATAAACATTATGATAATTGCTAATCACATTTTCACATATGGTGTTTGCAACCTTTTCTGTACAAGTATAGTTTAATACTTACAAAACCATTTTTACACTTTAATTACTGTAGCTTCATAACTTTTCAGGACATAGTTAGATTATACTGATGTTATGGATACACTGTCCAGAACGGAAAACATTGCTGCCTTGTTCAACCTGTGCAAATGTTTTTAAAAGTCAAGCCAATTGCTGTGTTGAAGTAACAGTGTGATTGGGATGAACGGGAAACCAGTTAAATAGAAAAGTTTCATCTGTGCTGAATTGGACTGTGCAATAGTTTTAATGAAGCCTGTAAACAGCTCTCTGTGGCAAGGAGTTCCAAAGACACTGAACCCACTGAGGGAAGAAAGTCCTTCATATAGTCTTATATTGGCACCCCTTATTCTGAACTATGCCCTCTGGCCCTCTCGTGCCCATTAAGAATCTTATATATTTCAATGAGATCACCCGAAATTCCAGTCAGTAGAGTCCCAACCTGTTTAACCTTTGCTCAGAAGACAATCTCTCCACACTGGGGACCTTCCTAGTGAACCTTCTCTGAACCAAAAACCAATGAAATAAAAACCAAAAGCACTGTGGACGCTGTAAATCGGAAACAAAAACAGAAATTCCTGGAAAAACTGTGTTCTGAGGAAAGGTCACTCGATCTGTAATGTTAACTCTGATTTCTCTCGACATATACTATCAGACCAGCACTTCTGTTTTTGTTTCCAATGAAATAATATCTTTCTTTAAATAAGGGGATGAAAACTCCTCACAGTCCTCCAAATGTGGTCTCACCAGCACCTTTTACAGTTGCAGTAATATTTCCCGAATCTTATACGCCGCACCCTCTCGAGTTAAGGACCAACATTAAATTAGCTTTCCTATTTACCTGCTGTACCTGTGTGCTAGCTTTCTGGATTTTGTGTACAAATACCTCCAAGTCTCTTTGTATTGCATTGGAATTCATGGGTTGTGGGGGTGGTGTGGGGGAAGCGGTGACTCATTCAGTTACATGAAAAATACAGAAAAAGTTAAAGGAGGGGGGAGGGGTCAGCAGAGGTTAAAGATTCCAGAACAACTAATAAGTATGGAAAGAGTCATGAATCTATCTTCAGGCACTGCAGATCAGAAGATAACTACGGAAAGGTGGCCAATCAACACAGGACTGAGGGTGCTGTACTTAGATGTGCACAGTATGCAAAACAAGGTAAATGAGCTTGTACAGATTGAAATTGGTGGCAACGATGTTGTGGGTATTATAGAGTTGAGGCTACTAGGAGATCAGGGCTGGGAACTAAATATTCAGGGATACATGTTCTACTAAAGGCACAGGCAGAGAGGCAGAGTTGCTTGTAAGTAAGGAATGAAATTAAATCAATAGCAACAGGTGATATAGATTTAGAAGGTTTACCATCTGTGTGAGAAGCATTGAGGAACCGCAAAGGTAAAAGGGCCCTGAGGGGATTTGTGTATGGGCCCCCGAGCAGTAGCCAGGATGCAGGGAAATATATAATTCAGGAGATAGAAAAGGCATGTAAGAAAGGCCTTTTTACAATAATTATGGGGGACTTCAATATTCAGGTGGACAAGGAAGGTTAGCTTGGTAGTTGATCTCAAGAAAAGGAATTATGGCATGTCTACAAGGTGGCATTTTGGAGCTGCTTGTGGTAGATCCCACTAGGAATCAGCAATTCTGTATTTAGTGATGTGTAATGGGGCAGGCTTTGACTAGGGAGTTTAAGATGAATTAACCCTTCACTTGCCTGGTACACATGCCTGTATTGGTCAGTGCATTGAGTATAGGAGTTGGGATGTCAAATTGATTCTGTACAGGATATTGGTTAGGCCACTTTCAGAATGCTATGTTCAATTCTGACCTCCCTGCTATAGAAAAGAGGTTGTTCAACTTGAAACAGTGCAGAAAAGATTTAGAAGGATGTTGCTGAGGCTGGAAGGTTTGAGCAATAGGGAGAGGCTGAATAGGCTGGGGCTATTTTCCCTGGAACATCAGAGGCTGACGGGTGACCTTTTAGAGGTTCATAAAATCATGTGGGGTATGGATAGGGTGAATAGCCAAAGTCTTTTTCCCAGGTTAGGGGAATTCAAAACTGGAGGGCATAGTTTTATGGTGAGAGGGGAAAGATATAAAAGGAACTTAAGGGGCAACTTCTTCGTGGAGAGGATGATGCATGTTTGGAATGAACTGCCAGTGAAAGTGGTTGAAGCTGGTATAATTGCAACATTTAAAAGGCACCTGGATGAGGGTATTAAAAAGAAGGGTTTAGAGGGATATGGGCCAAATGCTGGCAAATGTGACTAGATTAATTTAAGGTATTTGGTCAGCATGGACGAGTTGGCTGAAGAGTTTGTTTCCATGCCGTACCACTCTATGACTTCCCCTAGAGGCCAGTGACCATAATGTGATAAAATTCAACCTGCAGTGTGGGTGACTAGTGGGGTTGTTCAGGAGTCAGCGTTGGGACCACAATTATTCATGTTATACTTTAATGATCTGGACGAAGGAACAGAGGATATTGTTGCTTAGTTTGCGGATGACAAAGATCGGTGGAGGGATGTGTAGTTTTGCGGAAGCAGGGAGTCTGCAGAAGGATTTGGACATGCTAGGCAAGTGTGCAAAGAAGTGGCAGATGGAATACAGTGTGGGAAAATGTGAGGTTATGCACTTTGTAGGAAGGTTAGAAGTTTGGACTATTTTCTCAACAGAGAAAGGCTTCGGAACATGTAGGTTCATTTAGCAGTTAGGGGAATGCAATGTTTGCATTCATTTCAAGAGGGTGACAATGCAAGAGCAGAGATGAATTGCTGAGGATTAATAAGGCTCTGGTCCGACTGCATTTGGAATATTCTGAGTAGTTTTGGGCCCCATATTTAAGAAAAGATGTGCTGGCATTGGAGGTTTAGGAGAATGAGAAACATATCAGCTATGATCGAATGATGAACCAGATCAAAGGGCCGGAAGGCCTAATTCTGCTCCTGTATCCTTTGGTCTTATGCCCATCTATAGTTCTCATTTTTTTTTATTGTCTTTCAGCTTAAATCTGTGTAACTGGGCAACTCAGTTTGTTTTCTACTTATTTTAATCATTTCCTAGAATAGGCAGATGCAAATGTAAATGCGTTTGGCACTTAGACTAGTTTAAATGGGTGTAGCTAGGTATAACCAGGAACCATTTCCTGTTTTGAAGTTGGGCAAAAAATACAAGAGGTATTACAATTTACATTGAGCAAACCTGATGTGAGAAAATAAAAGTAAGTGTACGGACCACATTGTTATCTTACAAGAGTGTTTACATTGATTCTGTGCAATTTCTATGAACAAATTCATGTTGATTAAAATAACTCAGATTTTGCTCCCAGAATAACAAATTGAATGGTGTTCCTCATTATTAATGTGCAAATCCTTAATAAACTTATGTGAAGGACTATCTTGTAGATTCCAAATCATCATAAGTTGCCTGTTTGTGCCGCTCCATTTTAAGTGTTCTGAAAACAGCAGTACACTGTCAGTCTCTTGTGACACTTTTTGTGAATTGCTGCAGATGCACATTAATAGCCAGTGAAATTCCCTACAGAAAATGAGTGTTGTTGTGTCAGAACATAATTACCTATTTATTAAGACAATTTATGTTCTTGTATGTTGTCAGGACTAGAAACAGGGGACTTCAAACTGAACTCTTATTCTTGCTGGTTGCAAGTTGTTATTAGAAATTTTCAAAATGTAACTTTTCGGATGTCATTTTTTTCTCTTTTTCCCTTTTATTCCTGCACCTAATTTGACTCTAATTCACACTATTCCTTTTTCAGTCATTTGTCTGTTTCTTTCTTAATATTTCAAACGTATTGGTTGAAGAGATGGTGTATAGATCTCAACATTCAACAGAGCCCCAGTTACCCTGTTGCTTTCACCGTACTGTTCCCAGCTCTTAAATCTTCCAACAATTTAAAGAGTAAAACATTTTCAAGTTAAAAAGTGACAGGAAAAGAGCTAAATAATGGAATTTCCTCCCAACAAAATCTGCCTTTTCTTAAAAATCTGTGTTAAGCTGCATTTTAGTTATGATTTCATGCAATAATACAATTCAAATTGGCTTCCATAGATTACACTTCCCAAATAGGCTTGTTATGAATGCTCTGACAACAGCCAGTCTTCAGGTGTGAAGTTGAAGCACTGAACCAGATTCAACATGTATCAGAAACAAAAACAAAAATTGCTGGAAAAGCTCAGCAGGTCTGGCGGCATCTGTGCAGAGAAATCAAATTTAACGTATCAGGTCCAGTGACCCTTCCTAAGAGCTGCTGAGGAATGTAGCAACATTTATCAGCGTTTATACATTACAACTGCATCAAAAACCTAGGGACAATTCAGACATCAGTTATTGCTGGAACCTTCTCACAATCATTTCATGCAAATCATCCATGCAGGTTCACCTAATAGTACATATTTAATTTTAATATTTATAAATGATTTTTGAAAACTGCTTGAAACATACTTAAGCACTGATGTGATTTGTGTTATTACTGAAAATTGCTACATTAGAAGTAGTGCCTATCACTACTGTTATAAACTTGCAAACACTGCAATCTTGACCCTATTGCCTAGCTTCTAAAATAGAAAATCTTCAAATGTTAGTATTCAAAGACCTTGCATTTTTCAGTGCCTCAAGGTGTTTGAAGTGAGGTGCAGAAAGAATAAAATTGTGAAAAGATTTTGACAGATGTAGCAAATCTAAAGAGCTTCGCAACAATTAGCATAGAGGACATGAATTTAAAGGCATTGTGTGAATAGGCGAAATATGTAAAATTCTAAAGTTAAAAGACACCACACCCTCAAATAAACCTAAGTTCCACAGATGCATAGTCATTTTGTGTAAATAACCTTTACCTTTTGGGAGTGGTGAAGGACTGTATCAAGCGTGTGAGGTCTTAATGTGTAGAAGTGACAGATTAGAGTAGGAAGTTTGTGGCATTGGCCTTAGATCATGGGTTTCTCTGAGGGAGAAGTCAAGTTTTCTGTTGGCAAAAGATCCCCAGCTAAAATGAGCCAACTTAAGTAGATGCAGTTTCCAATTTTCAGACAAATTTCTGTACTCTTCCGCATAAAATCAATATGTTAGTTATGAAAATTTTTTAATTGCAAAAATATATGTTATTTATGAAAAAACTTTATATATGTGCATAGTTACTGAAACATTTCTGTACAGTCTTTGCACATGAATAACAACAAACATGGGAAAATTGGCATGCCCTGCAATTGCAAAAAAAAAAGGCATTTCTTAATTATACAGGGCCATATTTACATACATTTAAGGCATCAAGAGAGCCTGATAACTGAATGGATTCTCATTGTACTTTAGCAGAAAGACGTTGAACAGTGTTTTTTCCCTACTGTGTCTTGGCAGTAGCTGCCCCAAGCTTTAGTGTCTGCCTCAGTGCGTAGTCCTGGACCTTGGAATGTGACAGTCTGCAACACGCTGTCAAGGTCAACTCTTTGCACTGATCAATGAGTTTCGAGCAGACCTAAGAGATATTTTCATTTGGCTTATTTGGCTCATGGAGCTTATTGGATATTTGCGACATGTAGGGCTACTGAAACAAAGATAGTACCCCTTTGAGTGAGAGTTATATTTTTTAAAATTGTGCCCTTGAACAAATTAAAAGATGCATTGAGACTTATGAAAAGATTAATCAATGAGCAATGATCAATATGAAAGCCTCAATTAACTAATTTCCTATGGTCTGCTGGTTTACAAGGGTAGTAGGTTGGTGAGCTTAGTTGGCTGGATGGCTTAGTTTGCATTGCAGAGTGATACCAATCACACACCAGCTGAGGTTCCATGTATAAAAACGAAGTTGCTGGAAAAGCCCAGCAGGTCTGGCAGCATCTGTGAAGGAAAAAACAGAGTTAACGTTTTGGGTCCGGTGAACCTTCCTCAGAACTGGTTCCATGTAGGTCTCTCCTTCTCAGTCTTGACCCTTGCCTGGGGCATGATGACCTTCAAGCTAAACCACCACTAATTATTTCTCTCTGATGAGAGACGAGTCAGAAGGCCTCTGGGACAATGGCGACTTCACCTTTTAATTTATCTGGTTTGCAACACATTCCAGGTAAATAATGTACACAATATTGGAATTATTGAGAAAAGTATAAGCAAATGTATTAAGTCATGCATAACATTGCAGATGACAAAAGCAACAGTGATGAAGAACAGAGAATTAATACAGTTACATTGGTTTACTTTCAACCCATTGGCTCTTTGGGTATATTCACCATTGTGTCACAACACTTGAAAAGTACTACTAGTTCAAAATTACATAAATATTATTTTAGGATGTCTAATAACTTTTTTGGGGAGTGGTCACTTAAAGCTACAAAATCATAAGTTAAACATTTTAGCCGACAAGATATATAAGAGTAGAATTAGGCTCTTCAGCCCATTGAGTCTGCTCCAGCATTCAATCATGGCTGATATGTTTCTCAACTCCGTTCTTCTACCTTCTCCCCATAACCCTTCATCCTTTTACCAATCAAGAGCCTATCTATCTCTGTTTTAAATACACTGAAGAGTTGGCTTTCACAGCCCTGTATTGCAATGAGTTGCACAGCTTAGCCACCCACTGGCTGAAGAAATTCCTCTTCATCTCAGTTCTGAAGGGCTGTGCCCTCAGATCCCAGTCTGTCCTACTTGTGGAAACATCTTCTCCATATCCACTCTATCCAGGCCTCTCACTGTTCTGTAAGTTTCAATCAGATGCCTCCTCATCCTTCTAAACTCTATCGAGTACTGACCCAGAGTCCTCAAATGATCCTCTGACAAGCCCTTCATCCCTGGGATAATTCTTGTGAACCTCCTCTGGACTCCGTCCAATTCCAGAACATCCTTTCAGAGATACAGGGTGGCACAGTGGTTCGCACTGCTGCCTCCCGGTGCCAGGGACCTAGGTTCAGTTCCACCCTCGGGAAATGTCTGTGTGGAATTTGCACATTCTCCCAGTGTGAGTTTCCTCCGTGTGCTCTGGTTTCCTCCCACAGTCCAAAGATGTGCAGGCTAAGTAGATTGGACATGCTAAATTGCCCGTAGTGTTCAGGGATGTGTAAATTAGGTGGGTTTATAGGGGGATGGGTCTGGATGAGATGCTCTGAGGATCGGTGTGGACTTGTTGGGCCAAAGGGCCTGTTTCCACACAGTAAAAAAAAGTTTAAAAATGCTCTCAATTTTCCGAATACAGTCTGACAAGAGCTTTAAACAGCCTCAGCAGTACATCTCTGCTCTTGTATTTCTAGCTCCCTTTAAATGAATGCGAACATTGCATTTCCCTTCCTAACTGCCAACTGAACCTACATGTTAACCTTAAGAGAATCCTGAACTAGGAATCCCAAGACCCATTGTGCTTCAGATTTCCAAAGCCTTCCCTGTTTAGAAAATAGTCTATGCCTGTATGCTTCCTACTAAAGTGCATACCCTCACACTTTCCCACATTTTATTCCATCTGCCACTTCTTTGCACACTCTCCTTGCCTGTCCAAGTCTGACTGCAGCCTCCCCACTTCCTTGACACTACCTGTCCCTCTATGTTTGTGTCATCTGCAAACTTAACAACAATGCCCTCAGTTCCTTCATCCAGATCATTTTATTAAATATTTCCTGGGAAAGCTAACCAGAGGAGATAAATAGTACCTTTAACAAACATGAGTTTATGTGATAGCTGCCAAAGTAGGAAATGATTAACAAATTTAAAGTGGCATATAACAAGCTGTAAGACTATCCATTTGTTAAACTGCTAACTAAATTATATAATGCAGCATTTTGCCACCCTGCAACTTCGTTCTTCGACATGTTGGCCAGCCTTTTCTGCTCTTATCAACTATGCTTTGGAACAAAGATAATTATAGGAAGACAGCTGACTGTTGGTAAAGTGATAATCAATTGTCCTCCCTCCCAGCTGTTGGATAGAAAGAGTAGTTATACACATTTGTTTCAACAGCTGGCAAATAAAGGAATTTTAAATTTTTTTTAAAATCATCTTAACCTTAAAATACTATGTATTCAAATAACAATTTCTTATTGTACTCTTTGGTTTTCAAGTTCAAGTAATCACCTTCTTTTGAATAATATAGTAGGAAACATTTTTGTGTAATTACTTTTCAACTTTATGATCTGCAGATATCTGAATCAGTAATTCATTTTTAGGACAGCAATCTGCAGTGAATGCAATGTAGGTGAGTCAGGAGCTTAAACTGTTGAGTAATGTGTCAAGTTAGAAATTGCATCCTTGGAGCACACTAAACTGTTGTTGCACTAAAGCAGCATCACTGAAACAATATATTTTCCTTTTTCTTGATTGACAAAGTATCATACACCATATGACCCCATAACAAATCATGTGATTTGCCAGAATGAGACAGAAATAAATGTTACTGAGTGAAAGAAGGAAGTTTACACATATATGACAGGTAAAAACAAAAAGGATAACAGCTCCTGTGTAGAGGCTTCGCAGTGGGGTTGAAATTGTTACAGAGATAGTAGGAACTGCCAATGCTGGAGAATATATTCTCCAGCATAGGCAGTTCC
>JAHRHZ010000283.1:21147346-21254382 GCA_024137785.1 Ginglymostoma cirratum | reverse complement strand
CCCGAAACGTCAAGTTTTCCTGTTCCTATGATGCTGCTTGACCTGCTGTGTTCATCCAGCCCCATGCTTGTTATATCAGGATAACTGTTTATTTCCTTCTCTCTCTTACACGAATCTAGCCTTCTCTTAAATACCATTCATTATATTAAATTATTATTATTAATTATTAAATACTATCCGCCTCAAACACTCCTTGTGGTAGGAAGTTCTTAATTCCCACTACTCTTTGTGTTCTTCTGAATTCACTATTTGATTCCTTGATAGCTGTTTCATACTGTTGACTGCTAGTTTTACTCTTCCCCGTAGCAACAGTTTTGGTCTCTTTACCAGATAAGAAGGACATAAATGCTGCGCAGTTGGTGACCGAAATGTAAGGTAATACCCATCAGGAAAGGTGGACATCTCTCTTTTCTCAGTTGAAGAATGTCTTAATAGTGATCTTTATAATTATAACAGATTTTGTCTCAGTAAATGCTTTGAAAGATATTACAATTCTGATGGAGTGACTGCTTCATAGGACATGAAATTAGCACAGCTACGTGTCCCCTTGGTTCTGCATGTATTGACATTTCTTATTAGTCTGTCACATTGCACCTTCCCAAAGGCCCTTGTGAAACCTAGGTAAATTATATTTATTGTGTTACGCCTGCTATTTTTAGTGTTAGTTCTTAAATGAGATTGGTCAAACAAGGTGATGAGTCTTTTTCTTTTGTTTCTACTTGTTTTTTCTATTTTCTCATTTAGTGAGGATTCTCTTATAAGACCATAAGACATAGGAGTGGAAGTAAGGCCATTCGGCCCATCAAGTCCACTCTGCCATTTAATCATGGCTGATGGGCATTTCAACTGCACTTACCCGCACTCTCCGCATAGCCCTTGATTCCTTGCGAGATCAAGAATTTATCAATCTCTGCCTTGAAGGCATTCAATGTCCCGGCCTCCACTGCGCTCCGTGGCAATGAATTCCACAGACCCACCACTCTCTGGCTGAAGAAATGTCTCCTCATTTCCGTTCTAAATTGATCCCCTCTAATTCTAAGGCTGTGCCCACGGGTCCTAGTATCCCCACCTAACGGAAACAACTTCCCAGCGTCCACCCTTTCTAAGCCATGCATTATCTTGTAAGTTTCTATTAGATCTCTCCTCAACCTTCTAAACTCGAATGAATACAATCCCAGGATCCTCAGCTATTCATCGTATGTTAGGACTACCATTCCACGGATCATCCGTGTGAATCTCCGCTGGACACGCTCCAGTGCCAGTATGTCCTTCCTGAGTTGTGGGGCCCAAAATTGGACACAGTACTCTAAATGGGGGCTAACTAGAGCTTTATAAAGTCTCAGCAGCACTTATCTTTCAGACTACTCATGTTAAGCCAACTGACTTAGTTTTCCTTAGGACTATTCCATCTCTCTTTTTACATATTTTACTGTATTTTTACTTATCCTTTGGTCCACTACACATTTTGTAATGAATTATTAAATATGTACAATAGTTCCTTTGCTATGATTTTGCTAAATTCATTGAAAAATGCCTAAACCTAATCTATCCAGATTCCAGAACTCACTAGCATAGTTTTAGGCCCCAGTAATTGCTATGCTGGATCACACACAATTTAAAGCGAACAATTAGTACACTAAAACCATCCACTCTATGCCAATTTTAAAAACTGTTCCTAAAAAATATCGCCATCGTCACAGAAATACTTAGAAGTTAATTTTTAACTTCATATGTGCAGCAAAAACACCAATTCAAGCTGAGAAATCCAAGTTTGCAGCAACTAACAGTAAAAACTATAGATATAAATCCTGCAGTTTACATCATACCTTGACATCAAGCCAATTTGACCAACTATGACGCCAAGAAGCATTAGAAAAATTGGCATAAATTAGAATTGGGGGTAGTTCTTCACTGTTTAAAGTCATACCTAGAGGAAAGGAAGTTGGCTGTGGTTGTTGGAGATTGATCCCGGATCATCATTATAGGAGTTCCTCAGGGTAACGTCAATGGCCCATCCATCAACATCAATGACCTTCTCTCTATATTAATGTCAGAAGGCATTGATGTTCACTAATGATAACATAGTGTTCAGTATATTTTGCAATGCCTCAGGTATTGATGCTGTCCATGTCCATATGCAACAAGATTGGTCAACAAACAGGCTTAGGTTGATAAACAGCAAGAAAAATTACTCCATACAAATGGCAGCCAATGACAATTTCTAACAAAAGAGAATTTTACCATCTTCCCTTGACACATTACCATCGCTGAATCACTACCATCAATATCCTGTTAATCAGAAACTGAACTGGATCATCCACATGAACACTGTGGTCATAACAGAAGATCAAAGGTTGGGAATTCTGCAGTGAGTAACTCACCTCCTACATTTCCAAAGCCAGTCCATTTTCTACAAGGTACTAGTTATGAATGTGATGGAAATGCTCCAACTGCATATTGAGCGCAGCTCCAAAGACACTCGAGGATCAAAATCATCCAGGTAAAAGTAATCTGCCTCTCCACATCCACTACCTTAAATATTCACTCCCTTCACAAATAAGCAGTGACAGTAGTTTGTACCATCTGCAAGATACACAGCAGGAGCTTGCTGAGCTTCCTGTAACAACACTTTCCAAACCCACAACCTTTACCACCTCGGAGGACAGGAGCAACAGCCATATTGGAACACCACCTACTGCAATTTCCCCTCCAAACACTCCTCATTATTGCCATTCTTTCATGTTCACTAGAGGAAAAGTCCACAGCACTGTGAGTGTTTCTACACCCAGTGGATTGCAACCATATAAGAAGATGACCCCCCACCATTTTCTTGAAGACAATTAGGTATGAGCAATAAATGTGGCCTTGTCAGCTGTTCTCACATCCTATGAGATAATTTTAAAAAATTACAATTTTCCTACTGCTGTCCCTGATAATATCCTATCCAGCCCTAGTGGCTTTCTTCCATTGTAAGCTTTCCTTCTTTTTATTTCTGTGCCTTTGGAATATTGTACTTTATGTTAATGTTTAGTTACATTTTCTTAGCTCTTCTTCTGGATATTTTGGGCCCTTGAGGATTTGGTCACTGTCTATTATGAAAATTGATTTTAAATTCTATCAGACTAATGTGATGCCATTGTTTGGCTGTGCCTGCAACAAGACTCCTACATGAAATGAATTTAGTCAGTCAGAGCTATTTTCTTAGTTTGTACAAATCCTCATCATAGAAACAACACATTGGGCCAGATTTTCTTTGCTTTTTTTGTTCCAAAGAAAGAGGTTCCATATTCCTGACAGGAGATTCCACTCAGTGCTCCCACAGAAATGCAGAGCCCTTCTTTCACTTGAACGGTTCTTTCTTAGCACACTGCAGTCAGGGGAAGGCAAGCCACATCCTGTTTTTGCAATAGTCAGCTTCGTATTCTGAAATATAAAAGTCCTAGCAGCCTCCTTGATAGCTGCTGTAAGTATATACAACATATGATGAAATGAATATGATGGTAGAGTACTGGGAGAATAGGGTATAGATGGGTAGGGAAGATGTCACTTAGGTGCCAGATGGTAGAGTGCTGGGCTGCCCACAGTGTAGGGGTAGGGTACCAATTGGAAGATACTGGGTATTTAGAGTATAGGATTTCAGATGGATAGGATGTTGAGGTGCCAGGCAAGTATGATGTCACCTGGGTAGGCTACCAGATGACAAAGAGTGGGGTGCCGCAGATAGGATGGCATATGACTAGGCTGACACTTAGGTAAGGTGCTACGAGTGGGAAGCCAAATTGGTATTGTGCAAGGGGTTACAGTATTTTGGGGTTGGGGCAGCTGGGAGAAATTTGGAGGCATTGGAGGGATGTGGTTTGCCTTCCCCTGACGGCAGTGCACTAAGAAAAGTGTCCGAATGAAAACAGGGCTCTGCATTTCTGTGGGAGCCCTGAGTGGAATCTACTGTCAGAAATATGGAACTCTTTTCTTTTGTAAAAAAAAAGCAAAGAAAATCTGACCCAATGCGTTGTTTCTATGATGAGGATTTGTTTAAACTAAAAAATAGCTCTGACTGACTAAATTCATTTCATGTAGGACTCTTGTTGCAGGCAAAGCCAAACATTGTCATCACGTTAATCTGATGGCAGTAGGGTGGTCTGAACCAGAGATAAAGCAGGGCTTGGATCCAAGTAGTTCACCAGGTTTTGGGTTGGGGGCAGTGCACAGCTCAATGGTAGGGAAAGGGGGTCTGGGTGGAGCTGGGGAGGGGGATTGAACCCTCAGACTGTGCGAGCTCAGAGTCTGGGATTGTAAGAAGTCTGGGGGAGATGTAGTTGGGGGTGTGTGAACCAAGTATGAGGACAATTGAATAATTATTGAGGAATTAGGGGGTGTATTTAAAGCTTAATTTTTCCTGAATAACTATTTCATTAATTTATTTAATTTTATCGGAACCCTCTGAATACTTTGAATGAAATGGAGAATTTTGGAATGTTCCAGGAGCTGAGTAATTGTCCAGTGAAAAATTCAACTTCCTATGCATTTCTTCAGAGTGTGCTATGACAGGGATTCCATAAGGTCCTCATGCAGAACTCCTGTATACGCTGGAATAATGATCATCAGGCCATTGGAAAATTTGGACCATTGAGTGCAATAAATTGGAAGCCCCATGCAATGATTGCTTGACTGCCATTTTTAATTAACAAAACCTTTATCTTTGTTTCATGCAACGTCCTCATGATAGTACTTGAACCAGTTGGACTTAGGCTCTTTTTTCAAAATTTCAGAATTTCTATTTTCCAATGCAAAGATATGTGGTATGAGAAATACTATTTCATATTGAGGCAGTAAGGTATTACCCCTCTCTGATATTTGTTTTAGTGGGGCTTCAGTTCAATTTATTACTTCTAACTGATGGCTCCACTCCATATCTTTCATACATTCCATTGAATATTTTGTGACCATTTCACTCTGTTGAAGGCAGCATTAAGTGTGTGTTAGGGATCTTGGGAAAGGAGTGGCTAAATGCTGTTTAATGCCTTCCTGTTTATGCTTTTTGTAGTATACTAAACTGAAGACTAGAACAGACAACAACCAACAATTAGCTGACAGAAAGCAATATAAATTCACCTCCACATGTTCAGATTTAAGTGTGGATAAGACGATAGGTTTTAGGAACTGTCATTATGTAAGTCTTCAATGCTTTTGCATTTCTGGAGGCCACTTGCCTTATATTAGCAAGTGTTATTGACAGTGGAGTGCTGTGATTTTATTGTTGATGGCACTCCCTCAGTGTAAAAGTGTTTTAATAGATTAGAATAGAAAGGAGCAGAGAGTCAGGTTTGAGTCAAAAATATATGACTCAGAAAGATCAGTGAGCAACATGAATAATCTATTTGCACCGACTTGAACAGTAGCGTGCATGTTTTTTTCACTTTAGGTTAAAACATATTGTTGACACCTGGAGAAGATTGATTTATACTAGCTAAATCTAAGCAATAATTTTTTTGGTTAATACTAATTAGCAAAACTAGGAATGTTATTTTTCTGGGCAAGAACAAAGCTGACCTAGGAAAGCACCAAAAATATAAGAAAGAACCAAAAGGGTTAGTTAGTCCTAAGGCTATTCTGATGAAATATAACATTGGGAGAAAATAACTGAGTGAAGCAACATTTTGAGCAGTGGTGCCAAAAGATTAAAACAGGAGAAAGGCTTGTTTTAACACCAAGCTTGAGGTGTTTGTGGCAGAGGTCATGAAGAACAAAAACAATCTTGCGCTGTTGGCAGCTTGAAAATGAAAGTTTCTTTGGAAATTTGGACAGAATACTGTCAAAATGAGTCATTAATCTACTGAGTAGAGATCGTCAACTGTTTATGCATATGCTCTGAGGAATCATCTGACGGAGAACATCAAGTAGAAACTGGTAAGGATTAAAAGTAACAGACACAAACAGAACAGACTCAGGGTCACAATCCAAATCTAGTTCACATTAGAGAACTACAGGGTACATGCTTTGGGGCTCTCATAGCTTCTGAGTGGCCATGCAACTACTGTGTGACAACTATTATCTCCACACTGGCACTCCACATCCAATATCTTTCAACAGCAAGTGGTTTTCAATAAGCCACAACAAAGACAGTTCCCAGTCAAGCGAAGCACACCACAAAGCAGCCGAAATTTTTATCCCTCCAGCACTGATGTTCCAGCAGAACAGATTGAACCACTGGGCGCCAAACTATTTTACAGCCATTTAATATGACAGTGCAAGGATTGTTTAGCCATATATGAACAGGCTCATTTCAATAATAATATGCAAGTGATGGAAATATTTTAATTGATGCATTTCTTAGGAGTTGTGGCAAAAGAATACTGAATACAAGTGCTGTTTATGCCTAGTATGCAATATTACAATAGTCAGGAATAAGAGGAGACCAAGGTCAGATCCCTGGGTCACTCGGGGTTGCAATTTTGGAGTAGGACAAAAGCCATTGCAGGTGGATATCTTGCTATGAGTGAATTTCAATGAATAAGCCCTAAAAAGTTTTAAAAAATTGTTCTTGATGCAATCTTCCATTGGTTTATCTGCCCGAATAAAATAGATCACTGGAGTTTTCATGGATTAGGTTTTCACGGAATTGCAATTAATAAACCTCCATGAAAACTGCAAATTTGTTTGCATTTTACTTCTTTGAATTTTAGTTTGGTTTAGGGTTAGAGTTAGGGTTAGGGTTAGACAGCTTTGTGATAATGGTAAATTTTGCCTGAACTTAATAAAAGTAGGTAATTCATGTGTGCTTTCATTTTATGGTGGAGGAGGAGGATCTTTGAAGGTGCAACGTAGGTCAGGCTGTAGAGTCTACAGTGGCCTTGCATGTAAATTTATAGAGTGAGGCACGTGCACCTCAATACGTCAGAGAAGCCATGCTTGCTAAACCTATCATTCACAAGAGAGGTTGTGACTGTGTTGACCTGAAGTCAAACTCATCCACAGACATATAACAAGAGCTGCATTAATCAACCAGCAGTGTGGAGACATATACAGCTTAATTGTGCAAGCAAGCAACTTTCTGCTTTGCTTGTTAATAACCATCATCACAGAATTATGCAAGTCAGTGCTAGTTCCCCAAGCAGTTAATTCAATGCCTTCATTTTTAGGCAGCTCACCATCTCACCAATATTGGACACATTGACTTGCCAGTTTCTCCTGTGCAATACTGTCCTATTGATCATATAAGGTCCAAACTCAATCGAAGAAAATCTGCCCCATCATCTTTCTCAATCACAGCATGTTGCTGCAGACATATGACAGCAGTATCAAAACTCTCTTGCAGAAAACAATTACATCTAACTGGATAAAAGATATACCTAGAGACAACATGACCTGCCCATGTGCATCACCTTGGATGTTCCCCTGTACCATTTATCATTAGTTCCTTTACTGACAGCAGAAATGTGAAACATTCCACGTTGTGTGATATGCAACAGCAGACAAAGTATTCACAAGCTTTTCCAGGACTTAGTGTGATCTGCCCCCTATGAGATCTAAACAGCTGAATCACATTTTGAAAGTGCCAAACTGCATTCTGTGACTATCTCTGCAACAGTATGAGAGCCATTATAACTCCCTTGTGGCCTGTTTGAGATTTGGCACAGGAGTCATAAGCCATCATTTCAGACTATCCTCTCTTTTGCTTGCCAAACACAGAATTACAATCATTGAAAAATACCCAGCACAGTACGCAGATACTGACATCTGTAGGTTGATGTCTAACCTAGCAGCTGGCCACTTTACTAAAGATAGGATATAATTGCAGTAGAAACAGTTCAGAGAAGGTTCATTCCACTGATGCTTGTGATGAAGGGATGATCTAATGAGAAAAAGTTGAACATGTTGAGCTTATGGTTGGAATTGAAGAATGAGAGGTGAACTTTTTGAAACCTATAAGGTCCTGTAGGGGATTGACTGAGTTAATACTGAGAGAGTCTGGAACTAAGGGGCACAGTTAAAAAATTTGGGATTTCTCTTGTATACTGCAATGAGGAGAAATGTTAGACTGTGGAATACACTTTGTCAGAAAGCAGTGGAGGCTGTGTCCCTGAAAATATTTAGGGCTGAGTTAGACAGATTTATGATTGACAAGGGAACAAAGGGTAATGGAGTATAGATAGGAGAATGGAGTTGGCACCATCTTATCGAATGGTAGAGCAGACTTGAGGACCTACTTTTGCAATTAATTCTTGTGATTTTGCTTATCATTAGTTCTTTAAGAAATCTGCTTCCTGACTGAAATAAAGAAATCCTGGTGTTTCCAAAGAAAGTGGTATACACATCCATGCTGATAAACCTCTTATTTCATACCTCAATAGAAAGGATTGCTTTGTTAATGTAGGTACAAGAGATTTTTTTGCACTTGTTTGTATATAGGTTATTATCATCAAAGATCCTTCTTTGGTTTCAGTTGATCTTTGTAGAGAGTGATGATGAGCTGAGCTGGTCGTTAGAATAGCAGTAATAAATAAAATCTTTACTGATAGAAGTAGGGCTTCACTGAAGTTAATCTCATAGACCAGGCTATTTTATAATGAGTCACTTAGCTCATAAACATACGGTTTAAGTCTGAATTACTTGAAGGATCACTTTTCTGATTAAGTAATTACTTTAATATGACTGTCAGTAAATTATTTGGGATTGTGTTTCTTCATGTTTGTATCCTTGTGCCTCAAATAAATATTAATTAGTTAAAATTAGTGAAAGAAATAAGGTTTTATTTTAGAGTGCCATTTTATATCCTGCACAAAAATTGTTTTTCATTCTATATTAAATAGGCAGGCCAAAATACATACACAAATAATACCCTACTTTTTATGAAGATAAAAGATATCTACTTTTGCTACACAGAATTCATTTATGTATAAAAATGCACCATAATGTACTTTGAAAAAAAAGTAAGTATTGCATAAACTGTTAAAAGGTAGTTTATGTAGAATTGATACATTCCAATCAGAAAGAAGAATTCCAAGGAAAGGACCCATCACCTGCTATTAACCAAAATACTTAAAAATAGTGTCACATTTTAAGATAAAGCATGTTATTGTGCAAAGATGGTTGGCAGGTCAAAAGTTTAGATAAAATATAAAAAACAGCAACAATTGATTGTTAGATTAATAAGACAGAAAAAAGTACAAGAAAAAGCTGGCTGGAAATACAAAATAAGCTAGTAAGAGTTCCTATGAATGTTCAAAAATGAAAAGAGTTAACAAAGTGAACATTGGCCCTATAAAAAATAGTGAGTCGGGGGAATTTTATAATGGAAAATAAGGCAACAACAAATGAATTGAGTAGGGAGTTTGCATCAGTCCTCTCTACAGAGGATGCAAGTATGTCCCAGAATTAATTGTAAATCTGGAAATGGAAAGAAGGAGGGAACTCAAGAAAATGCAGAACTGAGCTGCAGGTTGGCAAGCCCCCAGGATCAGATGGACTTGGTTATCAGGTCTTAAAAGAAATAACTAGTGAGACAGGTGATTTTAAATTTCCAAATTCATTTGGTTTGGGAAGAGTTCCCAAAATTAGACCTAAATTAGAAAATAGTGAACATAACTCCTTTATTGAAAAAAAGAAGGGAGACAGAAAAGCTTAACATCTGTCATAGGGAAGTTAGTAAAGTCATTATAGCACTAGAAAAGTTTAATATAATTAAGCAGAGCCAACTTGATTTTGTGAAAGATAAATCACACTGAGCCAATTTTTTGGAATTCTTTGAAAAAAGTAATGTGTACTTTGAATAAAAAGGATCAGTGGATGTACTGCATTAGAATTTCCAGAAGGAACTCAATAAGGTAGCACATCAAATGTTATTATATAATCTAAAAGGGGGTAACATATTGATATGGATAGAAGATTGGCCAGCTAATAGGAAAATGACACTATGCACAAATGGGTCATTTTCTGGTTGGCAAGATGTAATGATTGGTGTGACATTGTGACCAGTGTTGGACCCTCAACTGTTTGCAATTTATATAAATGGCTTGAATGAAAAGACTGAAGTTGTGCAAGCTAAATTTGGAGATGACACAAAGATAGGTAGGAATGTAAGTTGTGAAGAGGATATAAGGAAGCTCCAAATGGATGTAGACCATGTGAGTGAGTAGATACTGATCTGCTATGTGGAGTATAGTGTAGGAAATTATGAAATCATCCAATTTGGCATGAAAAATAAGAAAAGAGATATATAATAAGCAAGACATTTCAGAGCTTGAGGTTTAGTGGGATCTCTGTTCCTAGTGCATGCATTGCAAAGGGTTAAAATGTACTTACAACATGTAATTAGGAAAGCTGTAGAATATCATCATTTTTTTGTGAGGGCAGAATGGTGGCTCAGTGGTTAGCACTACTGTCTCAGTTCCAGGGAGTCAGGTTCAATTCCACCCTCAGGCAACTGTCTGTGTGAAGTTTGCACATTCTCCCTGTGTCTGCTTCCCTGTCTCATCTGGAATTGGAAAAATTCATTGATTTTGCTTCCAATTTCCACCCTGCCCTCGCTTTCACCTGGCCGATCTCTGACTCCTTCCTTCCCTTCCTTGAGTTCAATAATTTTAGGGCCTAAACTCTCCCATGTCCCTCTGTTTCCATTTCTGGGGAAAGACTGGCCATTAATATCCACTATAAATCCACTGTCTCCCGCAGCTACTTGGACTATGCATCCTCACACCCTGCTTCCTGTAAAGACTTCACCCCATTCTCTCAGTTCCTCCGTCTCCGTCATAATTTTCCAATAATGCCAACTTCGGGAAGGGAGCCTCCGAAATGTCCACCTTCTTTCTCAGCCGAGGATTCACACCGTTGTCAATAGGGCCCTCAACTGGGTCTGACCCATCTCCTGCACTCTGGCCTTAGCCCCTCCCACAACAGCTATAGGCTTCCCCTTCCATCCCACCAGCATTCACATTCAGAAGATCAGCAGGTGCCATTTCCACCACAACCAGCAAGATGCCACCACCAGACACATACTCCCCTCCCCTCCCTTGTCCGCCATGCGCAGAGAACATTCCCTTCGGGACACCCCGGTCCACGCCCCCACAGCCTCAGAGCGCCTTCCACTGCAACTGCCGAAGGTGCAACACCTGCCAATTTCCTCCAGTATTCAAGGGCCCAAACATACCTTCCAGGTGAAGCAGTACTTTATCTGCACTTCACACAATCTAGTCTACTGCATTCGCTGCTCACACAATGTGGTCTCCTCTATATTAGGGAAACGAAGCGTAGACTGGGTGACCACTTCACAGAACACCTGCATTCTGCTCACCAAAAAAAAGAAGTCCCTGAGCTTCCAGTTGCCTGCCACATTAACACACCACCCTGTTCCCTGTCCAACATCTGTGCGTCTGGCTTGCTGTAGAGCTCCAATGAAGCTCAGTGCAAGCTAGAAGAACAACACCTCATTTTCCGCTTAGGGACCCTGCAGCCCTCTGGACTCAATATCGAGTTCAATAATTTTAGGGCCTCCTAGCCAGCTCATCATTCACTCCTTTGTCTGTCCAACTGTTTTTCTCTCTCTTTGGTCTCTATCCCCACCTATTGATTACTTCTGATCCCCTTCATCCACCATATGTTCTGCATACAACCTGACATTTTCCTAGCCACCATCAGTTCTAAGGAAGGGTCATTGAACCCGAAATGTTAACTCTGATTTCTCTTCACAGATGCTGCCAGACCTGCTGAGCTTTTCCACCAATTTCTGTTTTTATTTCTCCCCATGTCTGCATGGGTTTCCTCTGGGTGCTTCAGTTCCCTCCCACAGTCCAAAGATGTGCAGCTTAAGTGGATTAGCCGTGGGAAATTCAGAGTTATAGTGATAGGATAAGGGGTCTAGGTCTGGGTGAGATGCTGTTTGGAGGGTAGGAAGGGACTTGATGGGCCAAATGACCTGGTTCTACACCATAGGGGTTCTAAGACTCTATGAATTTAATACAAAAGTAGGAAGGTTATACAGGGTATTGATGAGAACTCATGTGGAGCTCTGTATGCAAAATTTGTCCCCTTAGTTAAGGAAGAATGTAGTTATGTTAGAATTGGTTCAGTGAAAGCCTACTAGATGAATGTTTGGAATTGGTGGGTTGGACAGACTAGACTTGTATCCAATGGGGTTTGAAAGAGAATGAGATGAATTGATTGAAATATATAAGATTCTGAGGGGTCTTGAAAGGGTGGAAGAGATAAGGATGTTTCCACTTGTGGGAAAAGCTCAAGTGAAGGATTACTTATTCAAAATAAGGAATTACCTATTTGAGACAATGATTATGACAATTTATTCCTCTTAAAGAGTCATAAGTCTTTTGAACTCTGTTCTTCAAAAAGTGATGGAAGTAACATCTTTGATATTTTTAAGGCAGGGGTTCATCAATTCTTCATAACCAAGCAAATGTACAGTTATCAGGGAATAGGTGGAATTGTGGAGTAACTCGGACTAGTCATGATCTAATTGAATGCCAGAATCAGCAACAGGGGCCTAGAAGCTTACTTTTGCTCCTAATTCTTTTGTTTGTGTAAATGCTAATAACATTGAGCCACATTTATGCATCATTTAGCCATTATCTTGTGAACACATCAGTTCATTACAGCCCCCTTCATAAAATAATTCGAAAAACACAATATGTTTATGAAATCACGCTTTTTTTGTTTAGTTTTTCCCCTTCCTGCCCTAATAGTGTCAACTCATGTCGATGTGTATTTCCAAGTAACTCCCATTCATCATATGAAAATGGCATTCCTCATGCATGACCTTCAACCTTGGGCACAATTAGGCTTGACCATATTATCATTTGACCTCTACACAAATGCATTTTCCAAAGGCAATCATTGAACAGCAACTTGAAATGCCAAACGAACCTTGTCTCATTGCCAGTCCAAAAAAGCAAAGACCTGTTGATCAGCAACAGTGTCATTTACCTTAGAAAACTAAGAAATTACATCTGTTATCACCTTTTGCATGTAGAATGAACATCCAGAGGAAGTGATGGATGTGGGCATAGTTATAACATTTAAAAGATACTAATTAAGTACATGAATAGGAAAGATTTGGAGGGATGTGGGCCAGGACAGGCAGGTAGGACTAGTTTAGTTTGGGATTAATTTTGGCATGGACTTGTTGGACCAAAAGTCTGTTTCTGTGCTGCATGACTCTGTTATTCTATGGTCTTTCCTAGTATTAGCAGGTACTAGTTGAAGGAATGTTTTGCCTCTCTAAACAAATTGTAAGACACTTTCCAGCCAACTTTGCTGAGGGGCGCCAAATTTCAATGGAAAGGGGATCAACCTTGGAATTTCTGTGACCATTCAAAGTCGATATTAAAAAATATTTATCCACCCAGAAGCTCCCAGACTCATGAATATAAGTTCACATTTTCAGTTAAAGTGTTTTGTTGAGTGAGATTCACAACATGCTTTCCTCCATGCCTTGGAGCAACTTTTCTCACGCAATTTCCACTTTTCACCTCATTAGTTATGTAACTTGTTGTTCAACACCCTTCTCATGGAATTGTGCAGCAACAGAGACAAAGGTTTTTACCAGAACCATTAACCAGCAAAGAGATTTTCACCTGAGTAGGTATTCTATCCAGTTTATACCTGGGAACACAATCTGTTGGACGCATCACTGCTGGTCAAAGAAGAAACACCCAGGTCTGTGTGGCCAAGAAGAGTTTGGCGACTGGCATGGAAAGCCAGGTCCTGTTCATTAGGTATCTGTTGATAATATGCACAGACTACATACCATTGTTCTAAATATAGGTGTTCAGCATCAATTGCAAGGTAAGAGGGGTCAAGCGATCGCAACCTCACTCCAGGTGTCCATTTACTTGGGGAGACAGGGTTGTGCCAGCAGGACAGATAGGGAGAAGGAACTATACAGAGGACACCTCAGAGGTTCCTGGCCCCTTTATCTCCAACTTCGCCTCTGTCTGATCCTAAAGCATGCAGAAGATCAAGCTGAGGAAGGTGAGCCAACATCTGGACAGGACACACTCTGCGGGCGTGGGCCGTCTCTGCAAAAATTTGCGGGGATGACTGCCAAGTCTTCTAGGTCAAGAGGGCCATTTACAGCTCAGGTTCCTTCCACCCCAGCAGCCAAATTCTGGTCTGCAATTTGAATGTAGTGAGAGGGAGAGGAAGGAAATAACTTATTGAGATCATAAAGGTGTCATGGGTAAAACATCATTGCAAATGGCTTTTACTTTTGTAAATACTTCTTCACTTGTTTGGTTAAAATATCTGCTCTACTATAACTTCTGCTCTCTGACCTGGTTAAGGTGCACATATCTGAGAGATGAGGAGCCTCTTCAGACATCCCAAGAATGAAAAAAGTTGTAATCATGAAGCATTACTCATCTCACAAAGCTTAAAAACTCCTTGACTATAGATAGCTTCTCTCCCAAAAGCCATCTCTGCACAGTCTAAGGACCTTGGAAAGAGGCAGGAACCTGAGAGTTTCTAGTATGTAAGAACACACAGGGATTGGAAGCCTTTTCCATTGACCGACTCTGTAGGTTGAAGATATGGTGCTTTCAAAGCAAATTTAATGCAATGGATACTGTCCTGCACCCTTGGAAACCCCTCAATTGTGCACAAACCCATTGTCCCAGGCTTGACTGTCCTCATCACAAGGGAAGTATATGAACAACTGTGATCTGGAGAAAATGGTACAAGTTACATCCTAGATATATTGGTCCTGATGAAGGGTGTAAACCCAAAATGTCGACTTTCCTACTCCTCTGATGCTGCCTGACTTGCTGTGTTCCTCCAGCTCCACATTGTATTGATCCTGGATATATTTATGGGTCGAGGATTTGTAGATGCTACACAGATCCCCATTTGGTTCTTTAAACAAGCCATTGCATAAAAATTCAGGGCAGCTGTGTGATGGCTATTGGGATGGGATTATCACTCTGTCCTTCTGACTGCCAATCCTACTCCAGCAGACTGTACAGTTCCCTAATGATATGACTGATGTTGGTCAGTGCCTTCAATGTGGGGAGACAATGGTGTAGTTGTAATGTTACTGGGCTTGTAATCTAGAACCCTGTCTAATGTACTGAAGTCATTGGTTTGAATCCCACCATGAAATTTGGTAAATTTAACAAAAAAATTCTGGAATAATAAAAAGCTAATCTAATTGTGACATGAGACCACTGTTTGTTGTTGTAAAAACCCATCTGGTTCACTAATGGAAGGAAACTTGCTGTTTTTTTCCTGGAATGGTCAATATGTGACTCCACATGTGGTTGACTCTTAACTCTGGGCATTTAGGATGGGCAAGGAATGCTGGTCTGGCCAGTAGTGCCTACATCCCATGAAAGAATTTTTTGTTTAAAGCTGCCTTTCAAACAATTGAAGAGAGTGACAGTGAGACCTCTGCCTTGATGGATCTTCATCTGCTGGTTCTCCCTTTAAGAACATAGAACGGTACAGCACAGCACCAGCCCTTCGGCCCACGATCTTGTGCCAACTTATTATCCTACTGGCAGCAAGCATGGGAGGTTACAGTACACGCCAACAAAGAAAAGGCTCACTTCCACCTCACAAACCATGTCCTTGCAGCAACGTGTCATTATCGTCCAATATTAGCTGTAGAATGTGTTTGTGAGATAGAAACCTCAGGTGTCATTGTTAATTGCCTTTGTCTGATTACATTTCCTTAGCTGCCCTGATATGGAGACAATTATTGCATTTTATGTAACGGTCATGGTTGTTTGAGACCATAGTTTTAATGCGAATTCTTGGACAATGTTTAAGTGCCAATTGAAGCAAGCTGAGTGGTATTATTAAATCAGCAGAGACCAGATTCTTGTAATTACCCCAGCAGGGCCACCAATTCCAGAAGTTTTACTCTGCTCCCAAAGAAAAACTCAATGACTTACTCTATCCAGTTTGCATGTGGTCAACCATTTTATGTAAGTATTGTGCGTTTGACTTTCAATTGACATGGCAAGATTCTGACTTTGTTTTCTTGTTATTGACTTGCAAGCTCCACCTGTAGTGCAGTAATTTTCTTTCATGTTCCATGTTGTATTACTGTCCCTGTGGCCCCAGCGATATTTCAGCCTCCCCCATTTCTACCGCGCCCCATTACATAACAATTAATGTACCCCAGAGCCCATGACTTTGGCAATTTCCATGCTTTGGTTGGACCTACGCCGTCTCCATGTAAAGGCCAGAGTTACTAAGACCTGCATGAGCACACCACCATATGAAACTCAACCCTTAACTCTCCCCACAACCATTCATTGAGTTCTCTCCCAATGATCTCCAATTGTTCCCATCAATTATTATTACCTCAACAAGCAATGAAGTCCACTCCCAGACTTGAGCTGACCATTGCTATTCTCCCAAGGAATGCACAGCCTGCCCTAAGATAAACCTCCTAACCATTATTGAGTAAATCCTCAGGACTGCCTCTGGCTCACCCCCTAGACTGACCTGACTAATCCTTGCACTAGACCTGCAGGACTGACTGTTAATCAAGCCCCACACCAGCAGGACATAGATCACCAGATTCTAGCAGGACCAAACACTTGACTGAGCAATGCCAACCCACAGACTAGAATCAGATTACTCCCTTGACTTATTGAAGTTTTACCCCTCAATGACTCTACCCCTGTTCACCCTATTAGGGACCGCGCTCTTTCAACTTTCACATGTAGCCATTTGTTTGAAGCATGTGCAAAGTGTTTGGAATTTACTGCAGATAAGACATTGATGTATTGCAGATCCCACTTATCGGAATGTCCACCACTTTTCCTGTTCAGAGCACCACCATGATGAGCTGTTTGCCTCTCCTTCTGCACTAACAGGTAATGCAAGCCACAGAGGCTGACAGTCTATAACTGAGCACTGAAAGACCCTGTCTCCTAAGAAAGCAGTGTGGCCCACTCAGATGCTGACGCTGAAGTCAATGAGTGTGCACTAACAAAGTCTTGTGAACTCAGCAGAGGCTGGCAGCTTCCAAGGAAGTAGAAAGTGTATGAGCACTGAGAAACAAGCTAACGGCCAGAAGATGCATTCCTGTGGAGACTTAAGAGAAATGTGTGTGTCCCTGCATCCAAACCATAGATGTCCCTGAGCTCCAAAGCAAAATGTTGAAAGGCTGAGCTGATGTGAATTAGTCCAAAAATAGACACAAACTTGTGTGAACAAATGGTCGAAGAGTGTGGTGTCCATGGATCATGGATTTTGTGGTGAAGACACAGTTGGATGATGGTTAGGACAGTGACCTGCAGCCTCCATGTACCCAGTCTGATAAACACATCAGGAATTTGTGCCATATAGTGTCTCGGGGAAGGAGAGGGAAATTGCAAATGTCATACTAATAAGGCAAGTTGGGGCTTTAACGAAATGTGGATATATGGAAATAAGGTAGTTGTGAATCAATGGTGAGATTCTGAAGTCTCCATTTAGAACTTAATTGGAATTTCACAAAATGGTTTCTCGACTCAGATTCAGATTTTTTTTTTTTATTTTCTCAGCATTGCCCCAACTTTCTCTCCATTGCTCACATGACACCAAGGAAGGGAGAATTCCAACCAGTATTTTGTATTTAGCAATATTTTCTCCTCCCTATATTTCCCCATTGATAACCATCAATATTAGTCTCAAAATCATCCCATTCATGTAATCTTCACTAATGCAAACAAATATTTCATGAATTGATACTGCTTGAATTTAAATCCTTTTTAGCTGGTTGCTCCAATCAGTAGCACAGGTCATTTTTCCTTCCAATATCTGTGTTTGTGTTTAATCTCTGATAGATTAAATCCACTAATTGAGCACTCAGTTAGTTAGTATTTATAACATTTAAGAGGTAGAGAAAAGTAAGTGAGAAATAATTGCACAAGGAAAAGAAAAAAGTCAAAATTTCACAAGTGAAAAACTTCCCTTTGTCAATTTTTAGAATTGCAGCTTCAAATAGGAAATGATGAAGTGGAAGGTAGGCTTCTGAGATTCATAATAAATTGCTTCCTTTAAATTAACATAACTGAGGGAAATGTTCCATGTGTATTTATTTAATTTGTTAGAGCTTTCAGAATAATGATATTGCCTGCAAAATATTTTATCCATTAAAAAAAACTTAATAAATCTTCCACTTTCTATTTCAAAACATGAGAACGCTGGCTGCTCTTAATATGAACTCAAAAATAACCACTGTCACATGAGGTAATGAAACCATTAAAAGTGCAGTATTAAGAGGAGACAAGATGCAATTAGCCAAGAAATTACTGTGATCTTGCTGACATTTTCAAAATAACATAATACAATATACATTGCACACTATGATTGACAGTCTAATCCACTTTGATGGCCCAAGTCTGCAGAGTGTGAGAAAACTGGTATATGACCAGATAAACCTCACAGCTGTGAATCCCTGATATGTCCATGCACTACCATCAGTGCACAAAGTCTGAAGGTTTAAACAGTGATGAAAGTATCGACCATTAATGACAGGATCATCTTCTTCCCTGAAATACAATACACTAATCCCTTTTGCCACTTCTATGAATTCATAATGTAAATTATAAACTCTGGTAATTCATCTGTGCTAATGCAGTAGTGTTTGGAAATAGTAAAGAAATCTGTGCCCTCTTTGAAATGCCAGCAGAAGACATGAAATGTTCTTCTAGGCTGAAACATAAAGTCCTGTGTCATTACTAATTTATCACATAGCACTGACAAAGCCTCAGCAAAAATACGTTTGTCTTTTATGTAAAATTACACTGTACTCAGGAAATTTGTAATTTAAAACTAAGTGATAAAGAAAATAAATGTCATTTGAATTAATGGAAAGAAGATCAGGAAAAATACAAATGATTTATAATGTGAGACCTGAATGTATGCTCTAAACTGGTCCTTCATGTGAACTCAAGAACACTTGTAATGTGATGGTTCTGTATAGTGCATGGAGTAGCTCTTACCTAGAATGATACTATATGAGCTAGGGCACTTACAACATAAACAGCAACTTCTGTAACCATACACAACAGCATATATTGAGAGAGATAGTTAGTTCTAGCTTTTGTTTCAGAGATGTTATTTTAGAAACATGTCACTTCTACCACATGTTTGTCCCATTTTAAGTGGACATTGTTGTGTCATAACTACATATTGTTTTATTCTCAAATGCTACAGCCCCAATTTTAATTGTGATTGTGCAATGTTGGTATTATGGATCGGGTTTTCCCATTGTCTCTTAGATGTGAGGTTTGGTTCATTTAACTTTTTTGCTTCACTCAAATGTCCCTGCAGTGTTTATTTCCTGAATGATATCCCAGTGGCAATGTTATCAGAGCTGATGGACAGGCAATCACTTTGGAGTCCAATGTTTTCAGGGACTCAACGATCTTAAGTTAAGCCAAGGGTGCATGTCAGTGTGTATATCTACTCTTTCTACAGCCAAATACTTTACACTAAGTTATCCACAAATATATATTCCAATGTATTTGTTGCAGCATTGGCCACTAGCAAGTTTTCACCTTGGACCCCATTGATCTGAGTTTTCCTCGGGCTACTGGGTACCCTAGTCAGTCAAATGCTGCCTGAATGTTCAAGAAACTCCCCCTGGCATTCAACTCTTGCATCTTTTATCAGTACCAAGAGTGCAATGAGATTTGGAGTGGAGTGAGTCTGACAGAACCCAAACTGAAGAATGATAAGTAAGATTTCAGATTGGTGTTCAGGGGTGTGTGGGTTATAGGGGGATGGGTCTGGGTAGGATGCTCCAAGGGTCGGTGTGGACTTGTTGGGCTGAAGGGCCTGTTTCCACACTGTAGGGATTCTAATGATTCTAATGATTCATTTCAGAGTGTTACTTGATGGCAAGTTTGATAACCTGTTGTATTGCTCTATAAATGATTGTGCAGTGGAGTGACCAATTAGATGTCCTTTGCTCCTGTCTGGAAACAGCCAGATGCAGAAACTTCCAATATCACTGTATCCTTTATAGCCACAGGCAGGACATCCACCTTCTCTCAAACCTGAGAAACATCATGCATTGATTCAGAGTCATGTGGAGGTAGAAGTGCTGTTATGAAACTCTTAGTGGCTGAGACCTTATGTGAAAACCCTTCTTTCTTCTTCATGCCAGCAGCCTTCACTTTCTTGCAGGTTCATGATGCTCTTCAATATGTTCTACATGACCCCCAACATACAATCATTCATACAAACAAATATATTTGAAGCAGAATTAGGCTATTTTGCCCTTCTGGCTAGCTCTGCCATTCAAACCCTGTTTGTGCTCCAAATTCCATATTCCCATCTATTCCCAATAGTCTTTGATTTCCTTGCCTAACAAGAATCTATCTACCTCCACCTTAAAAAATTCTATAATTCTGCCTTCATCACCCTCTGAAGCAGAGTTTCAAAGCTGCACAAAACTGTGCAAGAAAAAAAAGTCCCCTCATCTATGTCCTAAATGGGTAACCTCTAATTTTAAAACAATGACTTCAGTTCTGAACTTAACAACAAGAGTAAACATTCTCTTTGTGCCCCCCTTGTCAAGACCATTTAAAATCTTAGAAACTGTAATCAAATCACCTCTCGCTGTTGTTAACTATAGTGAAGAAAAGGCCAGCCTATCCAATCTTTCCTTAATAGAGCAACCTACTTATTCTAGGTATCAATCTTGTAAGTCTCCTCTGAAATGCATCCGAAGTAGTTACATCTTTCCAGCCCTGACCCTTTGAGGGCCTGCATGCCCGCCCACACTTGTGTCCTTCCCAGAATTTGCTGCATGTAGAGTGCGGTGGTACCATTTTCTTATGTTGGGTCTTTTACGGCACCAGGTATCCCAACTTAGAACACACAATGTCCAAATTTCAGCCACTGCAAAGATTTGTCCAGGCTATTGCCATTCATGAGAGGTTTAACAAAATATTACAACAATAAATATTTAATAAGAAAAGCATTAGCCAGAGCAGCAATAAACGGAAAATACGGTAAAATTAACGACTTGAATGAAGTGTCAGCAAGGTTGCCAGTAGTGATAGCCAAGTCAGTGGTTAGAACCCAGGGTAGTAATTAAGATTTTATAGTGCTTGCTGGATGAGTAGTTTCATCCTAATAAGTTCACAGCAAGGATGATTGTCGAGGACTACAACATTAGCAGGTTGAAAGCAATGTGACAGGGTGGTTACAACAATCTGGTTTGCACATATATTATTAAGCTTTATCCTTAATATCTGCAGAACAGATATTGATCATCAGCAGTAGCATCACTGGTACAACTTAATTAATCTCTTACAATTTCTCAAGGCTCATTGTCTTTTTTTTTCCCGTTGTAGTTGACCATGCTAATCCAAGGATTGTTACCACTGAAGGTTTATCAGTGAGCTAGCACTGATATCAATTTTGCTGCCATTCCAGAGATACCTCTTCTGTGTTCTTTTGAGCACCTTTATAACAAGAATGTTTTGCTCTGTTCCAAAACTAGTTATTTCTTCATATTACTAAAAATAAGTTGCATAATGTGCCACAAAACTCAGGATTTGCGCTGTTGAATATAATACCTGACTTTTCAATTTATTATAAAAACTAGTTTCTTCATAATTATTCAACCAATGTGGATCACCAATTCATTGCCAGAACAAAAGACATTCAAGTTGCTGGTTTTTCTTGCTACTATCTAATTATGATGCTTCTCTCTACATGCTAAAGTTGTTCAGTCCATCAATTTAGACTGATCTATGTGATAGTTCCCATTTATATATATATATTGATATATATGTGATTGGGCATTAATCTGAATGTTGCAATTTTGTTTAATTTAAGTCAATGCTCACACTGTAAGTTTTATTTTTTTTCTAAAAAGGCCTGTATTGTAATAAAGACAGCCAACAAACACAGATAATAGCAATGTTTGGAAATTTTTCTAGTGTCTTTCATTGTTCAACAATTTTGATTTAGTTTTGTTGCATTTAGGTTTTTATTAACTAACCTGAAACAAGATGTTGAACTGATTCAAGTTTATTTCTCTTGCTTAAGGCAAGATACAATACATACCATGTACATTGATCATATTAATCTCATGCATAACTCTATGGAATATTGGTGGTCATTTAACATAAACATAATACTATTGAAAGTACATGCATTCTGATTCACAAAAAGTCACAATGCAAGCCTTAAGATCTTTTGTAAAGTATCAACCAAGAAAAGTTGGAACTATTGGAGAGGCTAGAAAAACTCGGGTTGTTTTCTCTTGAGACAAAGAAGCTGAGATTTGATAGAAGTGTATAAAATTATGAGGTGCATAGATAGGGTTGATAGTCAAAATGTTTTTTTCAAAGTGGTGGAATCTCTAATATTAGCAGGCATATATTTAAAGTGAAAGGAGGAAAGTTCAAAGGAGATGTGAGGGGCAAGGTTTTCACACAGACAGCGGTAGGAGTCTGGAACGCACTGCCAGGGGTGATGGTGAAGGCAGATACGATAAGGACATTTAAGGAACTTTTAGATAAGCATGTGACTATGCAAGAAATGGCAGGATATGGACCAAGGGTGGGCATAAGGGATTAGTTTTGTTTGGCATCATGATTGGCACAACATCGTGGGCTCAAGGGCCTGTTCCTGTCCTGTACTGTTCTATGTTCATTGGCTGATAGTCACGGCAAAGCAGTCAGAAATCGAATCTAATTTAAATTCAGTTGGTTTGATCAAACTGGAAAAATCTGGCAAAAATTCAGAAGATTGTAGGAAGTCTACATTTAAGTCACATGGCTTAGCCTTCGCCTTTGTGAGTTATACCTTGTGATTTCTTTTGTTTCAGCTGGGAATAGCTTGAAAGGAAGTCTCATGTTTAGCACTCTCTGTATTCAGAATAAAAATATGGACAATCTCTTACAGAAACTTCAGAAGCAAAGGTGGGAATTATGATCAAAAATGAAAACAGAAATTGCTGGGAAAACTCAGCAGGTCTGGCAGCATCTGTGGAGAGAAAGATCGAACAATTCAGGTCCCGTCACCCTTCTTCAGAAAAGAGTTCCGAAGAAGGATCACTGGGCCTGAAAAGCTAACTCTGCTTTCTCCTACAGATGGTGCAAGACCTGCTGAGTTTTCCCAGCAATTTCTGTTTTTGGTTCTGATTTCCAACATCCACAGTTCTTTGTTTATTTTTATTTGAGAATTATGATGGGTCTTGACCTTGACCAAGAGACAGGAATAAAAGATGGGAATTGCTATTTTAAGAAGAGTTAATGCACATGTATATAGATTTGTGTGAAGTATTATCCTTGTATGCTCTCAAAATTATTAATAATTATTAAATATGTTTACAATATTTCATTTCCTTTCATGGTCTGAAACAAGATGCAGTCTTCCACTATTACACTTCGACTCGATGTATTGTGTGTGTTTCTGTCCTTTGTGTTCCAATGTATTAGGAAGTGTTAGCTATATTACCTTGTAATGTCAGGCACCCAACTTTTGTGTACCCAGAGCATGTGAATTTCTGTTGTTCCATTTACATTTTGTAATATAAAGTAGAAATATGTTAATATACATCTGTAACATTCATACAATGCCTCTAAAGAACATGATACACTATAAATCCAATCTTAATGTATCTAGTTCTCTATCCATTCTTTTCCTATTGTGTGATTTAAGGTAAATTACTCTCTTGTGTTCACTAGTTTTCTGCTCGGCCTCAGACTACTCTGTACAATATCTCCAGGAGAGAATGATATGAGGCATCGAAATCCTTCCAAACAACATAGCTGGACCTCATTGTCATTTTTTTATTTGTTTCTCAGAATTCATGCAGTTGGTAGTGTGGGTGATGGCTGCACATGCAAATCAGTAATAGCAGGTAAACTGGGGTTGGGTGAGTAGTTGGTGGTAACCAGGAAGGGGCAGACATGGTTGCTTGGGGCATGAAGCAATTGATAATTGGGATTTGCAGGAGGTGGATTTGGCTGCGATCAGCTGGAGGATGGTTCACCGGCGATTGTGACAAGCTGGGAGAAAGGGGTCTCAATTAGGAGTGGAAGTCTGAAACCTTGAGGTGCCACAAGAATATTCCTGCCAGCCTGGCTCTGGGTTGACAACTGACTTACCCGAGTCTTTGACAAAATTGTTCATAGTGCCAGCAGTGCCCATCTATCAAAATCACTCAGTTGGGACTGGACAGGTGTCAGCCATCCAATCTGCCAGCAGATCTCTGAGGTGAACATCCTTCCCAGATAAGGATAGAAAACCCATGTCCAGATACTTAATCGTGATTAAAGTTCACCAAAGTGCAGCTATTGAGAGCAGGGTGGGTATGGTGATAGTCAGTGAGGTGGGAACTACTGCCCTACTTCACCAAGATCTATGATTCTATTCCATCCCTAAACGTTTTTGCCTCTCTACCTCTCCCATCGCCTTGGAGATGCTCTTTAAAACTTACCATGCTGAGTAAACTTTGGTCATCTGTTCTATTGGTTCTTTGTGTGGCTCAGTGTCAATCCTGTTTGGTAATAGCCATGTGAAGTGCCCGGGGACAGTCTACCACGTGCTATTCAAATTGAAATTCTTGTTCTTTGTTCTCCAGTCCATGACAAAGCGAATTTACAGCTGTGACAGCTGTCAAGTTTTTATTCTGGAATGGCTCAAGAAAGAGTTTCACATTTAATGCACTCAGCATTTAGAGTAGGAATCTGGACAATCTCTTATAGTGCATTAACTTTTTAAAACCCTTATAGAACTGATGACAGAAATTTGACAGTCTATATGATGTGTCACCATGTCAAAAATTGCACAAAATAATTCTGAGAGCCACAGTAAGGCTCTGACATTCTACGGAGCAGTGTGATTTGTCAGCCAACATTATCCTGCCCTGAACCCAATTTAAATTTACATGCTTAAGCTCAGTGGCATGACTCCTATATAAAGGGTGTTTGTTTGCGTGGGATTGCTCAGAAATTACAATTGCAGCTCTTAAAAAGTCAAGAATGTCAAGTTTACAGTTACAGGACAGTGAGTGACACCTCAAAACAACTGTTGGAAAGCTGCTGTGTGATTTTGTCACTTTTAAAGCATGTTTTCTAGTAGAGATCCTGGCAGAGACTCTGCAAGGAGAGGGAGCTGATAAGAAGAGCGCAAAATTTCAGAGATCGTTCTTTAGCTGCACTGCATTTGGAACAGGATGTAAAGACTGCTGTATGACAATGGAAGAGAGTGCATAAAGGTAATTTCAGGACCATGTGAAGGGAGATGACACTGTAACTTATTGATAATCATGGGCAAGGTATCACAACTGACTCTGTCCCATTTCTTCCTGAGCCCCTGTGGATATCAGCACTCTTTTTGTCATTGAAAATGAAGAGCGGCTTAACATATTCATTGTTCAGAGGATCGCTAACATGCCCCCTTACAGTATATGTTCCTATTTCCTTTGATGGTAATTCTTGCAAGTAGAACTTGGTAAGCCCCCTCCCTTATTTTATCAATGATGCAGTGGTAGATCACTTGCTGTGAAAACAAAGTTTGTAAGATTGTTAGGTTTGTAACTGACTGTTTGATGTAAGAAAATATGGAAGAATGAATACATGAACTGTTGTACATTCTGCTGATAACTAGACTACATGGCTTAGTTGTTAAAGCCCAGGTTGTCAACTGTAAAGAAAGTGCAAGATATTCACACCTGTAATCAGTGAACATGTTCGCTGTGCTTTCTATGGGCAGACTGTTTGTTTCTAAGTCCCAGGGATATCTTACAAATGTCAGATTTTATGAAGGACTATACTGTCAAATGCCTACTTAATTCCAAGATAAAATGAAGTTATCGGACTAGAGAATAGTTAATTGGCATTTCTACATGGATATCAGGCCCATGTGATTCATAGTGCCATGGCATTGGCCTTTGAGAGAGGAATAGTCCATAGAAATCCATTGCTGGATTGGGTTACAGGATTTCCTAATTATCACTCAACCTCACAGATATGTTTAGTCTTTAGTAAGTTCAGTAAGTCTCTATTATTCATCTCACAGGATCTTCAGACTGAAGAGACCTGTTCTGTGGGGCTTTAAAAACATCTGGAAGATTCACCTAACTTTGGCTTTTTAATAAAAGCAAAAATTAAAAGGGGATTTTTTTCTGTTATTTAGAGAATAGGTTGCATACTAAAATGGTATTTAACCAATGTTGTTTTTTAGTTTATTTGTTACAGTAAAAGTCTTAAAGTCTCAACTGTTGTCTGATCCTTTCAGTCATTCGCTAGTAGTTCAAGTTTATCATTAAATTTTTTTGTATGATCATGTGTGCTCATGGAGATCATATCACAGTTGTCCAATTGAAGCTTGAATACATTTCCCAATTGCTAATCTTTACTTCATTCACTTGCACAAGTTGCAGACTAAAGCACAATGCCTAGGTAACCAGAGGGCAGAAGTTAATAGGAGCCATTCCTGAGGCTGCAGCTTCAACTTGACGGTATCTCAACATTAGGACAGCTTCAGAGACAGGGAGGTAGAGGGGTTGGTAGTCTGCTGTCCATGATCAGAGATGGGGTTCATAGTATGTCCATCAAGAGCGCCCACCTTTCTCTGGAGCTTACAGGTTGATTGCCAGAGGTTACCTCGTGATCTCTCCACTTTAGCAGCAAAAGGAAAATGCCTGCAGATGGTAGAAGTAGATCTTTATTGGCTGGAATTGCAAACAAGCTATCACATTTCCCATCACTGACAATATGACATGACAGCAGGAAAATATCCAGATATCGCATGGTGCTTAAGCCCAGCCACTTTGCTCATCATAAATAGGCTGAGAAAAGTTAGCTTAAAGTTTCACTTTAAAGGTCTTGCTTCATAGAGTGACTCTTATGACAAAATAAAGGCAATTGGTGAAGTCTTCTATATAGAGTCTAAACCCTGAGCTGCGAAACGGATGACAATTCTACTCACGAGATGAGTCAGATTTTCTCACATATTAATGTATGTGTGTGTTTATTTTTGTGTGAGTACAATGGCCAGGAAGTTCTTACTCCAACCAGAATCTGCTGGGGTCAAAGGTCTAGGCACCATTTTGAAATGCACCCAGATAGTCATTCACTCATTCCAAGGCAGCAGTATCACTCAGCCTTTGTTGGTGATTCCCCTGGCAACTAGAAGCTGGTCCCATGTTCAGTGATACCTCACTCAAGCAGTGTTTCCCAACCTTTCTCCACTGTGATTCTATTTCAAGGCTGGAATACTGAGACAATCACCCTCCATAATCTCATCCACCTCTTCCTCAGTTTCCAGCTCAAGTACTAGCACCTCTGCCTCAAAGGATCAACCTCAGAGGGTATAACAAGATATCATTCATATGTATCCTCCACCAGCCAGCAACAGTAAACCTGGATTAGACTATGAGTCACATCCTGGTGAGCACCTCCCAAATAGCTGTCCACAGTTGGCAGAGAAAACAATGCCCAGGTTCTCTGACACTCAGAGGACTTCTGGAAACCAGACACTTGATGACCACCACGTAGCTTATCAGCTTCTCTATTTGGCCGTAACAGTCATGCTGGAGGTGTAAAGGCAGACAGGGAATCATCAAGCAGAGCTATCATAGGCTTTCAATGGTCTAGAACTCATATTTGAGGATTCCTTCCATATTTTGTCTACTGCTGTGACTCTGGCATTCAAGCATTTGTTCGCTTCCACAGAAAGGATAACAGGTCATCTTGTAGGCCCATGTCCAGCAGAGCACACAGTGCTACCAGACTTGCACTTAGACCTATACTCCCTTGCTCTAACTATGGACACACTATTAATGGCAAGGTGGGAGGGACAAGGCACATTAACCTCTCTCCCCAGGGGTCCTTTCTCCTCAAGGGAAGTCCATTTGGTACCTGTGGGGAAGTGCAACACCAGCCACCCACTCTAGGGATTTCATTTCAGGACACTCTACAGGTGCCCTGCCTCTTAACCTTCCCTATTCCAGTGACCCTATTGCCACCAACAATTCAGGCTGAGGAGCATGCCTGTGTGCAGGAGAGCCTCAGAATGCCAAGGCCCTCTCAGTCTGATACCTCCAAGAGGTTGCCTGACAGGGTCATCACAGTCAACATGCCCCATATCAAACACTCCTCTCCAGCTCCGGCAATACCGAGAATGCTGATAGGCAAAGCAAGAAGACAATTTGAAGGTACACGCATACATGGTGTCCATTCAATGTATACTGCCAGTGCTATTACAAATATATTGCATTGAACCGTACATAAGTTTACTGTTGACTCGTTACGCACTCAATGTTGACAAGGTTGGCTGGAGTGTAAGGGATAGAAGACCCTCCTCCATCAGAATGTGATGTTGGTCTTCCCGCTTCAGGTCTTTCCTCTTCAGGTCTTTAATTTTCTGACATCATCAGCAATGGATGTGTCTGATGGAGTTCTCATTACCGAGAGAAGGAGAGACCAATGCTCTCAATATTTGAACATCTTGTCAGATGAGCTGAAATTGAGGAAAATGGGCTTGGGCTTGTTGCATTGCAATGAACATGTTTGTACATCATGAAAAAATGTAACTGGGTTCCGCAGAGTGGAGGAAGGAAAGAAATTTCTTCTGGACAGTGAAATGTGAAGGATTTCACTGTCCAGGGGGATGACAGGGAAGTATTTGAAATTGACCCACCCAGAGAGTAAAGGAGGCCCAGTCTCTGTACATGCTCAATCAATACAACAGAAGAGTCAAGGAAGTAGAATATCTCCAGGTCTAGAGGGACATTGAGAGAATAAGGTGGATGGAGAAGAATGGTAAAATTTGCTGCAGGATCCAGTTGGTCTAATTTGATCCTCTTTGCTATTGCCGACTATCTCTACGTCACCCTTACAATGTTCTCAGTGAGGCATAGCCTGCATGTATAACATGTTGCAATGTAAGCAAGTGGCTTTTAAAAAGATGGCCATATGGTTTCGTTGAGGCAAGGCCTGTCACCATTATTTCCTGTAGGAGCATAGTCATGGGAGTATTGTGCTGGTGTAATTGTGCGCAGTTCCTGCTAAGACTAGATTTTTTGTATTCAGTTTGATGCTTCTAAGGGCTCACGGTATTACCATTGTAGAATGAAAAATATATTTTATTTCATGAAACAGGGAAAGTGTAACTTAAATAATTCAATGATCATTATACCAAGGAGGAAGCAGCAGGCTCCCGGCAAATAGAACATTTTCATAACAAAGCATTTTAGAGGATACAGTTATCTCTCAGCTAATAGCCACTAGGATTTCCTGAGCATGTGGGATTCTGTACGTTGTTGTATTTCTGGTTTGTACTATATTTCTTGACATTGTTAAACGAAGTTCTCTATCTCACGTCCTATCTCTTTTTTGACTGCGAATGTTTGATCACACCCTTCTATTAATAACATTTCTTTCAATTGTTTGTGATCTCTTTTTTAGGAGCATATTCATTCCCAGACTCTGTTTGAGCTTCCACTCTGTTTTCTTGCCTCCCACCTTTTTACTTCATGTTCCCAATCCTTGATACTTCAATCCATGAACCTAACTTCCTGCTCCTCATTCTGTATATTAATTTAGCTTTCATATTTTCCACGGGACTTCCCTGCTGTCCTTATAATAGTTTTCTTTCTTTATTAACTAGTCCATTCTAGTAAGTTTGACATTAGTCACCAATTCTGCCAGTGATCATTTGGGACCAATGACCTCATATTGACTATCAGAACTGTAGTTATTAGAACCAGGTGGATCTTGTTGATCTGTCCAACATCAGCCAAACTGTCAATTGAAGCAGTTTGATCCTAATGGTTGTGACGGTACTTGGTTCCTTGTTATTTTCTATAACTTCTTCAGAGTCTGCAAATTTGTAATTTATACCAAGCAACCTTAAAGAGTATACCAAAAGAGCTTGGTCCCACCCTGTACATTATTATTTTCTATCTTTACCAAAAACCTGGATCTCCCATCTTCAACCCTGCTCTCTTTTACCAAACTATATGTCCCTGATTGAAACTGGCTTCTGATGACCTTATTGCATCTTAAGTTGCATCGTCGAGTTCTTTGAGACTTCGGCTTTGAAGAAAGCCTTTCTTGTTATATGTAGAGCGTTCAAATGCTCTGATAAAGTGGAGCTAATTGTAACTCCTTTCCAAGCTGGGGGCTGATCTCTTATACCTTTGGAATGTTCCAATTCCTACCAAAAACTAGCTGTTGTGGACTAAATCCATTTGGACTGAATGTATTATTGATCAGTTGGTTGTTCAGACCTAATTCTAGGATTTTCCAAACCAGGAAAATTTAACCAGGAAAACCATCTGCAATGAATTCCTGGCATGTAGGCAAATGATAGTTTATAGTTTTTGTTGGAACTCTCAAATTCCTTAACTTTGTTCTGAAGATTATGACCTTGAGTCTAGGCAGCATTTTAGTCAATCTACTCCATACAGAGTAGACTGTGCAGCAACTATCTAATACTACACAATTGAAAGACTCTGCCACCAAATATGTTCTTCACTGGGCTGAAACTTCATGTAAAGCACATTACTCTCTCTTTGATTTATATCTCCATCTTCTTCATCTGATTCGTCTGCTTCATGTTTAGTTTTGGAAAATTTAGTTATAGCTTTATGAACTATTCTGTCTATGATTGCATGGTTCCCTTCACATATTCCATTGATAAAAGGGCTTTATGCTGCTGTATTCACAACTATTATGTTCATATTCTCATACATGTATTTAAATTCATCATTAGCAAATTCATCCTTTTGGTTAGTGAGGATTTATTTCAGAGGTCCAATGCTGATTCCTATCTGCTTTTCCATTCCTTTATCCACAATTATTTTCTTGTCTTTACTATGTACTATTGTTGACTGAAAAAAATCTACTTGGCAAATCTACAAACTCTAAAATGAAAATGCCTTTTCCTTTATCCTCTATCTTTAAATATAACGTCACTACCTCGGTGAAATCTCTTGCTAAATGCAGACTTGCCAAAGATGGTTATAGGATCCTTTGGTATTTCTTATCAACATCCCATCTATCAATCTCTATGAGCTCTTTGTACGCTTCCTCCTTTATTCATGCATGGTTTACTAAAACCCTTCAGAAGGCAGATGGGCAAATTTTCTATCTCATTTCAATACAATTAACTCTTTGTCTCCTGGATTTCTACCCTCTGATATCAATAACACTTTTATAACGGAGAGGTTGTGATCTATTAAAGGAAAAAAAACAGCATTGTGGCTGTCAAAATTAAAAATTCAGAGATTTTCCATTTCAAGTTTCATCTGTATTTTCTTCATTGATGGCAAATTTAATAACAATCCTATTTCACTGGACACTACATCTGTGCTGATCAAGTGACTGGCTATTATAAAAGGAATTAAAACACTTTTCAAAGGTTTTAATGGGTTTTCAACACCAAATCTGAAACTGTTGGAACTCTCAAATTCCTTAACTTTGTTCCGAAGCTTATTATCCTGAGTCTAGGCAGCATTTTCGTCACTCTACTCCATATAGAGTAGACCGTGCAGCAACTATCTAATACTACACAATTGAAAGACTCTTGCCACCAAATATATTCTTCACTGGGCTGAAACTTCATGTAAAGCATGTTACTCTCTCTTTGATTTATATCTCCATCTTCTTCATCTGATTCATGCTTGTTTTGGAAAATTTACTATACTACTTGGGACACCTCGCATACTTCAAATCACACCTGAAATATCAATTAACTAAACACTGAGCATTTCTCAGGTTCATTCATCTGTTGTAAATCCCAAAACCCTTTTGCTTCTCAAAGTTATTAGTATCATTTCTGTCCTCATTTCTATTAGTTACAGGTCTCCTTTTTGACTGTTGCTTGTGATCCATATCTAAACAGTCTCACCAATTTGTTAACATTGTGTCTGCTATTTTCTGTCACATCACCAATTGCCACTTTTGCACTTCCACTGTAAATGCTACCAGAAAAGAACACTTGCCTAGGAATTCTTTCTATGCTTTCAGCATTTGTTCTAGTGCTGCATGCTTATCCACAAACTTAACTTTAGTCAAAACTAGAAGTCTGTCCATACTTGATATTTTGGCACAGTCCAATAACTTAAATGCCAGCACAGATTGGGGAATTTCCAAATGATTTTTTTTTTTGCAGTCTTCAATACAATCTGCTGAGTTTCAATGTGTAGTTTCCACGGTACCATCCTTAGTCTTGCAAAATTTTTCAAGAAACTGACCAAGCCTCATAAGCAGTCAATGAATCAGTTTTTTGATAAATTTAACCAGGAAAATTAACAATCTGTCTGAACCTTCATCTGTGTTTGAAATAACTGCACAGAGGCCAGTATCCCATCACCAAGTCATCCTTTTATTTACCTGTGCACAGTACACTGGCTGTAGCCAACCAGCTCAGAGTCAGTTCCTGAAGTGACAAGATTCTGAATCCCCTGTTTATATTGGTCAGCTAGGGCTGTCCTGATTGGCCAAGTTAACAACCCCAATCAAGGATCTCATAGTCAACAAGATCCACCTGGTTCTAATAACAACAGTGTTCAAATATTCAGGCTTTAATTCTGGAAAAAACTCTGCTTCTTATCCTGCCTCTGTATGGTGTTAAGGTCAAAGCTTATTTCCTCTTTGGTAAAGACATAACTTTTGTCCACATTCTATCTTCATCTTACACTGGTCAGAAGGCTCATTTTCAGAAAACAGAGGTGGGTAACTATATCCTGAAACACTTTTACTCAACTATCCTCTGCTAACCCTGCTAAAAATGAGAAGATAACTGTTTTGAACAAAATCCAAGTCCACACTTTTAGTGAGTTTCATTTCACCACACTCCACAAAATTCTCACCTCATTGATTAATATCTCCCCCATATTTATACAACTAATTCACACCCAACTAACCTTTAATGAATATATCCTCACCTGTTCCCTAATTCCATTAAATTTCAGGCATCCATCAGACCTTATTAGATGGTAACAGAGGAAGCAGTCGAAGACACAGTCACACAGGAATCCTAGAATTAGGTCTGAACAACCAACTGATCAATAATACATTCAGTCCAAATAAATGGTTCAATTTCCTTTTCTCCATCCTTCATGCCCCTCCTCCAATTCTATTATGATGGCAAATATAGGATGGCCAGCGGGAAACCTAAACTTGGCTCTCCGTACCATTCTCTGTGGATGAGAACAGAAATATCCCAAGGATATCACATTCCAGCAGACAGTCTGAAGCATGGTGACATTGTCCAGGTGAGATGCCAAAAAAGATCCTGGTTTTCAGTCCCATTGCAGAGAATGTCATTTAATACCAGAGTTTTGCGCAACAAGTGAAAGATGCAATACAATTTGTTTTGCATCACTCCTGGGGTGAATTTCTACCTCCTGTAGATGCTGTTGTGCCATTTAGTCATCAAGGGTATATCAAGAACAATAAGTAAATTCCATGGTCAATGTAACTTGCTTTGTCATTAGATTGAATATTACTTTGCTTTCAAAAATCCATAGACACTATTGCTATTTGCAGTGTTGTTAGTTTCAGGTGTGTTTTAGTCCATTAAAGGCCACAAATAATGGTATTCAAACTACTCTAAAAAGAACAAAATACATTGGACACTCATGCCACATTCAAAAGTCAAAGATCTTTTTTATGGGCCAGAAGATAGGCTGCACTATTGTTACTTTGGAAAGCAGAATTTGAACTTCATTCTTGGAGTTAGCCGGATTCCAATCAGACAGGCGCTCAAATTGAAATCATTTGGTAGATAATTATAACACAGAGAGTACAATCACTAAAATTTTTAAAGGAACAAATTTCAAGACAAAATACTGAACAGGGTTAATCTCAAGTATTCTTTGACCCTTATAGACAATTACTTTATGTTTAAAAAACTATCCTTAATATACTCTCCTCCATAATTAGTTTATTTTTATTGTGGTAAGAAATACTTACCTACTTCTGATATTCACACCAAACTTGCAGCTTTATAGATAAACATGCAGACTGTTGTACATATTTTGCTCATTGAGAGGGTTTTGCCTGTTTGTGGACTTCGAGCTAAAGTCACTGTATTGGCTGAACAAAGTGACTGAGGTGGCAGGCACCCTGCATTTTGATGGGGAGGTGTAGATCACTATTTTCAGTGTTCTTCAAGAGGCTTTCTGTCATCTTGCTCCTTCTTTGTGTATACTTCCCACTTGATCATGAGGAGGTTGCCTAACTTTAAAAAATCATTATTTTCTAAGTTGAGAAAAGATTTAATGTAGCAACTAGCTGAACAAAAACAGACAAAGAACTGGGGGTGCTAGAAATTAGAAAGAAAACCAGAAATTGCTGGGAAAATTCTGGCAGAACTGGCAGCATCTGTAGAAAGAAAGCAAAGTTAATGTTTCAGATCCAGTGCCCCTCCTTCAAAGTTGTCTTCCCAACTAGTCCCATCATCCTCAGAAATGTAGGCTTTGAAACCATATGCTTTAGCATTAAGCATTGCCACAGTAACTTGTTACTCAATTGAAAATGACTTGTCAATCTGAGACTGTATTTTACAATAATTATTTACATGTCAAAAGGATTGTAACATCAATTTTCTATGCAATTTTAAACCTATCTGGTAATATTTTAAAATATTCTATTTGTGGTATAGCTAATACTGGCAAGGCCACATTTACTGTTTTGTATGTTGTTGTGTAGGGAGGTGGCAGTGGATTTTCCCCTCTATCTCTGTAGTTTTTGTGGTAATGGTGCTCCTACAAATATAATGGGGAGGTAGTTCCTAGATATTGTCTCAAAAATGATGAGGGAATTACCATATATGTCTAAGTCAGGGTTGTGTGACTTGGATGTGATAATTTCCCAAGGCATTGCTCCCTTTGCCCTTCTCAGTGGCAAAGAAAACAGAAATGCTGTCGAAGTGACATTGGTGAGTTTCTGTGGCGTAGGTTGTAAGTTGGGCCAATTATAGAGCGGATGGAAATTGAGTCTGGTGGAAGCAGCATGCATCAGTCAAATTTCTCTGCTAAGAATGGTGTTCAGCTTCTTGAGTGACTGTATCATTCTGACAAATTATGAATATTTCATCACTTTCTTTATTTGATCATTGTAGGTGTTGTAAAGAAGTCAACCACTTATTGCCATGTCTCCAGCCTGTGACCTTCTCTTGTGGACCCGATGATCAGATCGCTAGTCAACTTTTTGTCAGTGGTCACTCCCAGGATATTGATGGAGTATGCAGTGATGGTAGTGCCAGGAAGGTCAAGGGGTGTTGTCTGGGCTGTCTTTCATTTGAGACCCTCATTACCTGTGGAAGGTAGTCATTATGATGTGAGTGTTACCTGACATTTGTCAGCCCAAAGCTGGATGCTATCTAGGTCCTGCTATAGTCTGATGCTGTAGAATTGGCGGCGAACACCCTCACTCTCGACAAAATAAAATCAAAAGTAATAACTGTGTTGTGTCGATCTTAGGTTTTAAAAGCCTTAAAACTGTTGGAGAGAGGAAAGTATGGGGGAGCTAAAGAATTCCATAATTTTGAGATCCTGGCAAGGAATGCATTAGTGTAGAAGATATCGTGGTGAGTCTTGATCATTAGTGACTCAATTATATCCAATTAGAGGGCAGAGCTACAACAGCTTCCCTTCAAAATGCTTTGGTGCATGACTGTGTTGTGACTGTTTAGTAATGTATGCCAGCAGGGGAGATAATATTTAGGTTTATAGTGCTTCTTTTAGATGTTATATTTAGCCAGGTTTAATAGTCACTCCTTCAGTAGAGATCAAGAAAGAAAGTGGGTACAATGGAAGTTAAAATGAAAATGAGCAAGGAGATGAAGATTTCTCATTGTTCAAATTAAAAAAAAACAGACACGAAAATCTTGTGTGGAAAGATTGATTCAAAGGTAGTAGAACCAGCAGATAGAAACTAATGTACTGGGAAGATAATAAAAAGATGTGAAATAATAAAAGGCCATTCACCCCATTAGGCTTATTTCATCTGAAGAATTAGTTTGATACATGGATATGTTTTCAGTCCCATCACTCAAATTCCACTTATCGTTATCTCATCGAAGATTTATACTTATGCCTCTCTTGTACCTTCTCAGAGCAGAAATCTATCAAGCTTCACTTAAAAAATATCTACCATCTCAGTATTTATTGTGCTATCTAGTAAATTATTCTGCAAAGTCAGTAACTTTACACCAGCAGAAGCTACCCTTGTACTTCAATGGTGTAGGGATGCCTAAGTTTGCCCTTTCATCTTATATTATGGATTTATTTCAAATATTTTTCATTACATTTGATCTTCTCCCATCATAATAGTGATGTATATCTTGTACCAGAGGAAAAGTAGTCAGAAGGGTAAAGGTTAAAATAAAGTTCTGAGCTGAATGGGACCACTTTCAGTTAATTCATCAATACTGAATTTATGTCAATGGATTAACCTATCTCTCTCAAAAGCACTCTTTCCACATTCCATGCTGCCATTTACCATATCTTGTTTTGCTTCCCTGACATCATGGCAGTTAGCGAGGAAGTTGATTTAGTCTGCAGTTAGAACGACAGCAATGTAGGTAAGAATGTTTTTTTTAAGGGTCTTGACAGATGACTAATGGGGATTTCTGTGTACTGTTGCAGGAAGTCTAATTCCTAGCAGTACAATGGACAAGGGGATTCATGGCTAGATATTATTTCATAACAAGTTGAACTGTGAATGATTCAAATATGTAACACAATGTGTTGTGTTCTTTGTAAACCCAACAACATTTTATTTACAACGAAAAGATTTCTGTTTGGAGGGACAGCACTCTCATTCTACCTATATCAACCGACTCTCGTAGTAAGTACTATATTGGCACTCATTATTCTGGCTTCAGACACCAGCAGTTATTGAATTTGTCCAAAAGATCAATAGAAGCCACACAAAAAAAGTAATATTTATTTGCATGTGCTGAATTTGTCAGCTTTTAAACAGAAAAGAAAATCATTCAAACTTGCATGAAGGAAATATTGATTATATCTTACACTGTTTAAGGAAAAAAAACAGGAGATACTTTTGAGTTTAATCTAGGTTTATAATCTGTAATCTGAACTGTGGAAATGAATGTGTTAATTTTAACCCATTCTGACTAGTGCAAAGGTTGTGATCAGAATGTTAACACAGTCATCTTGACATCTTGTTTGTGCATGCACTGTTGTTACAACCATTTCGCCATTTGTTAGGAGTTCAGCAGTCTGAACACCACCTGTTTTAGTTAGCAGTGTTATTTCTGTATAGAGCTATGCCATTTTAACAAAAATAGTGGTAGGTGCTGAATGTAAGAACTGCCAGGAAACTGAATGGTGCAGCATGCAGACTATGATATTTAAAAGGACATTCAGAAAGATTATTGTCGATCAAGCTGAAAATGGGCCTTGCCAAGTTTCGTTGCTTCTTTCAAACACTGGCAGGCTCCTAAATGTGTAAACCCTTTTGAATATGACAATAGTTCTTGCAGTACTTTCAGAGTGGAAATGGAAGACAGTCAGCAGGCAGAGGAGAAGCAACAAATAAATGGTACAGAATGCCGCAGGGGTCTGAAAAAATGAGTTTGGCGAAAGGTATTTGGTGCCGTAAGGAGCAAAGGTTTAGGAACTTCAGCATTGAGCACAACACCAGCAGTATTGACTACAAGGTTGCTTCCATTGTTATTAGACCTGTGACTTACAGTGGGAAGTGCATTTCAGTGGCCATCAAAACACTGAATTTTTTGAGCTCTTGAATCATTGTAGACTATGGCTGATCAGTCTAGACATCCTCTGAAGTGCGAAGGCATGCATACTTCCCACTCAAAAGTAGAGATCCTCACCAGAGCCCATCCACTCTGACTGCTTTTCTTTCTTCTCATTCTTCCTCTTTCTTCTTCTCTCACTCTTTCTCTTTCTTTCTTTTAATCCTTTAGCCTTTAGAGCTTGGTCATGGAGGTGGCAATGGCAGGGGCTGGGGTACTTTGACCATCGGCTACAAGATGGCTGGTCACAATTGGCCACATCACAGCTTTGTTAATGCGTGGAGCAGTACCAGAACTGGACTCTGCAGTGAGGCGGCTAATGTGGCAACAGAGCTAATGTGGCAGTGGATGGGGCCCATTGTGAGCCCCCATGGCAACAGCAGTGGCAGTTAGGGGTGAAAGATGGTGACAGCGGCAAAGCAGCAGCCAGGGTTGAAGCCTTGCGAGCAGCTGCAAAGCCTGGCGTGCCCGATGAAGATCAGCAGCAGTGGTCAGTGGCAAAGGCAGCTGGCAAACCCAAGCAGGTCTTAGCTTAGTGCGGAAAAACATGCCCAGCACAGGGGAAAGAGAGCCCTGTTGGAGAAAGCCCAGCTTGGGACATCTGCAGGCCCATGGCTTCAGAAAGGACTGTAATGTTTGACTTTTTAACTTTTTTTTTATTTTTCTGCTTTCATACAAAGAAGAATGTAGTGCTGAACTTTTAACTTACATCATTTATTTTTCTATTTCTGTAACTAAAATTTTGTATCTTGGTATTTTGTACCTTAGATGGTGCTGCGTGTGTCGACATTGTACACTTTTTACTGTATTCTTATACCCTGTACTTGAGTACACATGACAATAAAACCTATATCTAAATCAAATCTAAAAAATTTCACTTTAATAGCAGAAACAGGCTTGCCACCTTCTGCCAAGAATAGGGAGTTATAAATTGTAGATCTTATAGGTGGAGCACCTCCCCGAGCCACTTGAATTTATGAAACAGGAAGAGGTTGCTCTTCAAAACGTCCAGATTATGGCATGCCATGCCATGAGAATAATAGAAATGTGTGCAAGCTTTCCAGAGGAGGTGCTATGATGTTGCCAAACTGTAACAGGTTATAGTGTTTGCATTCTCCCAAGAAGTCCAGCCAATGTGTTGGTGGTTGCTTGGTGACCACAGCCATCCCCTAACTACCTGGTTGATGAGTAGCTCAGACTTTCAGACAGCAACTTGCAAAAAATTGATTTGCTCAAAGCCTTATTTCCAATACCACCTCCAAAATGCTGCCAATATTACCTCATCCTACCTTTTACTGACAGAATGCCTAAGGCAAAAATTGCCTCAAAGTAGTTTGGCCCAGCCATGAGTTTGCAATTCCATCAATAAAGTGGAAAAATAATCAGACACTTCCAGTGCTGCTGGAATTGTAATTCTTTCCCATCCGTATTAGCTGAAAACCACTTAACCATGTACAAATGTTGAACATTTCATTAATGCTGTTTTGAAGACTGACAAACAAACCAAATAAGAGTGTTGTTTTGTTGACTCGTGTTATAAGGAAACACAAGTAGATTTGTGTTACGGCAAGATATGGCCTCCCTCTACAAAGGAAGAATAAAGATTGCAAAAGGTAAAGCAATGTTAATCTGGGTATTATTTCACAAAATGTTATGATTTAGCAAAGTGTGCAATGAATATTGCTAGAGTAACAAAAAGTGTCTATGAAGATGAGAGAATGCAATAGAGTTAAAGATAGCTGGACTACCACAGAAATGTTCCTGAGACTGCTGAAATATCAAGGTTATTAAATTTGCAAAAAAGGAGAAATTTATTTAATCTAGGACTAAATGCCCATGGAGCAAAGCACTCCAAGATAAAGGTTGGATCTTGTTGCACTGCTTCATGGATGTCATGAAAGCAAAACAGTGCGCTGTTTTGGGAGACAAGCATTTCGTACCCCAGGGTGGCTGAAATGCGTCTAACAAATATTTTATGCAGCTTCCAGGAGCACCTGAAAAATTGTCTGACATAGCTTCAAATGTCACATATTGGCATCAAGGGAAAAAGTTGCTCTAGAAAGATGCAAAGGATGTTTTCTTCATGCAGAATAAATGTAAGTTCTGTCAATTCAATATGGATGCAGAAAAGTGTGGAGGTAAAGGAGTTGTTCTAGCCTGTCTCCCATACAAGAGAGATAGGTTTGTTTTGGCCTTGTCACATATACATTTACCTTCAATCTCAATAAAATCAAACTAAGCAGCACCCACTCCATAGAAACACAGAATTTTTGAAGTGCAGAAGGCCATCGGTCCATCGTCCCTCCACCAGCTCTTTAAAAGTGCATCATTACCCAGTCCTAATTCTTTGCTCTTTTCCCTATTCCCTTGTACACTATTTCTGTCCCAATTATCATCCAATACGCTCTATAATGCCTCAGTTGAATCTGCTTTCGCCACATTTTCTAGCAGTGAATTCTATAACCTAAGCAATGACTGAGTGATGCATTTTTCTTTCAGCTGGTCTCACATTTAATATTGAATCTCTCATTTTTCTGTTCCTTAGAATTCCCACCTAAACAGTAGGCCAACCACATCCAGCTACTCATCTTTCAATGAAGTCATTTGGTGAAGAGAATTGCCCAATAGTGTCACAAGCTAAGTTGTTTCTTGATTTTACTTTCTCCTAAACAAGACTGACATTATGAGTAGAACAGTTTCTCTTGGCTGGTTTCCCACCTTGAACCATTTTTAAACTTCAGTTCCTCAAAAAACTTCTGCCACCCATATCTTAATCCCCAATTTTCAATCACAGGATCCCTGATCTATTTTGCCACCTAGTCCTTGGTTGTAAAATTCTCATCCTTGCTTATAAATCTTTCTATAGGTTTCTCCTCTCCCTGTTTCTGTGACACCTTTCAGTCCTGCACTAAGATAACAAATCTCCTCTAATTTTGGCCTTTTTTTGCATCCCCAATTTTAGTCACTCCAGCATTGGCAGCTATACCAACGCTTGCCTAAGGATTCAAGCCTGTTTTTTTAAAATCTCATTTTCTCCTTTAAGACACTGAGTAAAACTCATAACCAATCGTGAAGCCACCTGTCTAAACATGCTTTGTATTATTTGATATCAAATTCTGTTTAATAATGCTCCTGTGAAGACATTTTGCTGGGCTAAAAACAAATAAATGCAAATTCTTGAGCATATTCGGCAAGCATTTGGCTGCTTTCAGTCTAAGACATGCCTTCAAATACCATTCAAATCTGTGCTGCAATCTGTTATTTTGTGATGAAAACTGAATACAATTATGTTTCCTCTTTAAACTTGCCACTGCTCTCCAAATTACAGGAGGTAAGTAAGGGTAATTGATAAGTGTAGTGAGTAGGGTGGCAGTAGCAACGTAGATACAAAGTTGGCCAACTTTGGAAACAGAAACAGGGAGAGGAGAAACCTATGGAAGGATTTATAAGCAAGGATGAAAATTTTACAACCAAGGACTGGGTGGCAAAACAGATCAGGGTTCCTGTGATTGAAAATTGGGGATTAAGATATGGACGGCAGAAGTTTTTTGAGGAACTGAAGTTTAAAAATGGTGCAAGGTGGGAAACCAGCCAAGAGAAACTGTTCTGCTCATAATGTCAGTCTTGTTTAGGAGAAAGTAACATCAAGAAACAACTTAGCTTGTGACACTATTGGGCAATTCTCTTCACCAAATGACTTCATTGAAAGATGAGTAGCTGGATGTGGTTGGCCTACTGTTTAGGTGGGAATTCTAAGGAACAGAAAAATGAGAGATTCAATATTAAATGTGAGACCAGCTGAAAGAAAAAACTGCGTCACACAGTGGTTGCACTATGTCTGAAAACTAACTGCAAAGCAGTCTTGAAATTTCTACATTGGAAAAAGAGTCAATACTTTCCAAATGTTACACATTTCACTAACCAGCGAGCAGGATTTTGTGGCTGTGTTCAATCATGTGAAATGAAAACAGAAGAAGTGCCGGAAACACTCGACAGGTCTGGCAGCATCTGTGGAGAGAGAAACAGAGTTAATGTCTCCGGGCATTGGCTTTTTAGAGTTCTGATGAGCAGGTTATCGACCTGAACTGTTAATTCCATTTCTCTCTCCACAGATTCTGCCAGGCCTGCTGAGTGTTTTCTGAGCTCCCTTCTGCTATGATTTCCAGCATCTATAGAATAGTGCTTTTGCTTCATTGAATTATTTCTGATGATTCTGTTTTCCTTGATCTAAGTAAACATGGTGCAAATGGATGGTATAACTTGGTACCATTCACCCACATCAGTGCCTACAGCAAAACAAGCATCAATATCATTCATGTTGACTGACCCCCTAGATGGGTTCAAATGGGTTTTATCCAGGGAAAGAGTTTGTTGGAGACAAATCTCTTACAACACTGTGGCTTCTTGCTTCTATTCTTGTGCATTGACCTTTATTTTCCACTGAGCAGCATTTACTGCTTGCTTTACAAAGTAAACTAGCACAGACAGATGAAAGGTTTCTATTGAACATGTGCTTTAAAGCCAGCATAAAGAATATAGGTAATCAATTCATTCAAATTGAATGTTGAAAATAATGGAAATGCCTATTGACTGATGGTCAGTTTTTAGGATTATATTTGCTAAGTAATGTCACAATATTTTCATCAATTTTTTTCCCAATTCTGTGGCACACTAAAACCTTTTTATTTTGAACCTTTTTTAGATTATAAATTGTTAGAAAGGATATTGCTTACTCTTTTTTTGCACACCATTACCCAGATGAACAATTGTAAGAAAGGGTAGGCCTGTGAAGACAAGACAACAGGCAGTAGTTGTCTGGGTTTGTGATGAGAGCCTTTAGTAGCCTGTGATGTCAATCACCTCATTACAAAACTAGTAATCTGCAGGAAGCCTGGCATTGAAAGGTACAGCACATCCCATAACACCCTGCCCTGACTGAGATGATTGCAGCTTTTTCTTAAAAGTGATTATTAAGAGACTGAAGAGCACAACTGAATGCTTTATGAATATTTCATGTAAATGTAAGCACAGAGAGGAAATAGCACTTACTGGAGGGGTTCCTTGATTGATACAAGAGTGGCACTAAACACCTTGATTTTGAAGGGTTTTAAACTCCTGTTTTCTCAATGACTGTTTCAAGGGCTTCAGCTAATGGTGAAATAAAGTTGCATTGAGGTGAAGAGCTCTTCATTACCAGCCAGCATCAAACAAAAGCATGAGTCTAAAGCTTGCTTCAATGAATCCAGACAAAACAGTTTCGGAGTTGCATTAGAAAAAGTCCACAGAAAGCAAGTAAAGCAGTATGGGACTTTCTGTTTCAGACTAACCATCATTTTATCTTTGTATGATATAGATTGTTTAGTAACTGTGCTCCTAATGGTATACAGACAGGAAGGATGTGAATGGGCAAGGCCAATTTTATCTGCAATGATGTGTGAAGTGTATAAGGAAATATCCTTTCTCTCCAAAGTGTATCTTCCCCAGCGACCACTGATGTGTGTTCTTGTAAATATACACATCTTTGTTGAAATCTGCCTTGAAACTCTTTAATAGGGTGACCTTGAAATACGAGCAGTTTTCGTTTTGAGAAAATTAGTAGCAAAGTGTATTTCGATATTGTTAGATGGGCGTGAACTGCCAATCAAGCAAGTGGAAATAATCAGTACTGCTGTCTGCTTCATTGTCTAAATCTCTCATGCAGCCTGTCATAGTGTCATTTCAGGCTTAACAAGGAGACCTTTTAAAAGGTCTCACAGACAAGAGAAATGTGTGCCTTGCTGAAGACCTCCCAAACCTTACAAACTACAAGTCTCTCCCCAGAGCACGATAACTCTCTGCAACTAACAATTGCTTTTGCCAGCAGCTTTACCTGCTTTACATTGAGCAAAAATCCAAATTTAATTATAAACTAGAATATCTAGACTAAATTAATCATTTTCACCCAGTAATAAAATACAAATAGGATACATCAGAATCCCTTCGAACTAGGATTACAATGATCAACTTGAGCACTAGAAGGAGCAACTTGATATTTTAAAGTCAAAGCATATTTAAAACATACAGAGAGTCAAGAATTTGAGGTGTAATTTTATAATCAGTAATTATATAGGCAATTGTAAATGTTTGCACAAGTATTTATTTTCTCGCAAGGTGAAAGAGTGCTATTTTCATGCATTGTGATTTTGTTACAAAAATAACTGTGCACTGACTATGTATGACCAGTATTCAATTATTGGTGCATTAATGAGATGCCAAAGAGGTTCTTTTACAAGCAAATTTGTTATCTTTCTACAATTTTGAACTGTATTTGCCATAATCATTGGGTCACAGTGTCACCTTTTATGGCATGATTGGATTTTGCTAATTTTTTTGAATTTTCAGAAAGGGCCATTGTTCCCTTTGCAAATTGTACATAATGTGTGCAGGTTGTAAGAGAATTCTTGTGTTCTACAGATGTTGGACTGTGAGCATCTTTCAAAAGGTAAGCATAGGTCACAAAACTGTGCATGCAGCTGAATTTTGATCAGCTGCTTAGGAGGAACTTAGCTGTTTTATGCCTGTGCAGATCCATGGGTTTATGTACATGAGATAAAACAAAGTGACTGAAGATCAATGACCATGAGGAGAAAGAGATGTTGGGCGTATTGGTAAATATTTGCATCTGAGGTTTCAGTGGATCAGGTGAAGGAACAAGATTTAGCTTGCTGTGTAAATGCACTGGACACTTTGAGAATAAGTGATGACCACACTAAACTCTAGGCAGAGCTAGAAGAAGACTTTTACAGGAGATGTCTTTGTGACTTTCAAAGTCTTTTGGACACTGGATATGACAGGTAACCGTGAGGCAGGAAACTAAGTGTTATTGTGTTGTGGCACTGAGTAGACAGAGTGATTTTTACCATGAGAGGTGGCAATGCAAATACATAATAGTGTGAAGTTAAGAGGAGAACAGTCTAGATGTAAAAACATAAATTTCTGAGGGGACAATTAAATAAATCTTTTCTGCTCCCAACTCCATTTCTGCTGAGACCCCAAACCTCTGCACTCATTTGCATCCAGTCACGTGCAGTTGTGCTCAACTTTCATCTTGCCGCTGTATTATTGTTTAAATGATTTAGCATAAAAGTCTGGTTCTTTTTGCACATCGTCTTATTCACAAGATATTCAGTGTCAGGGAGAATAACAAGCCTGTTGACATTGGAATAACTATTATTTTTTCATTATTCCCCACTGCTTTCCTTACCACCATGCTTTAGTTTAACTTCTTTTAAATAAAGTGTCTCCTCAGCCGAGCCATATTTCACAATGCCCTAACCTTGCACTCCACCTTGCTCTATTATTTGTGGTATAAAATGTGTTTTCGCTACAAAAACATTTAGTTAATATACTCCACAAATTATGCAACCCACAAAATTTGGCTGGAGCTATCCACCATAAAACTTATTGATATTGCCGATAGAAGAACATGAAATTGGTGACAAAGTGAGAGAGAGAGAGCGTGAAAGTAAATGAATGTGAGTGTGTGTGTAAGAAACAGATATTTTCTTTGCTGTATATATTTGCAGCACCATTTGCAACCTGCTAATGACAGAAGTGGAATGCTGTTATGAATCCTCTTTTTTATACTGAGTTTGAATGCCTGGCGATAGAGGATGAACCACAAGTTTTAACAAGAAGAGGCATTTTTTTTAGAACATAGAACATAGAACATTACAGCGCAGTACAAGCCCTTCGACCCTCGATGTTGTGCCGACTTGTGAAACCAATCTGAAGCCCAACTAACCTACACTATTCCCTTATCATCCATATGCTTATCCAATGACCATTTAAATGCCCTTAAAGTTGGCGAGTCTACTACTGTTGCAGGCAGGGCATCCACGCCCTTACTACTCTGAGTAAAGAACCTACCTCTGACGTCTGTCCTATATCTATCACCCCTCAATTTAAAGCTATGTCCCCTCGTGCTAGCCGTCACCATCTGAGGAAAAAGGCTCTCACTATCCACCCTATCTAATCCTCTGATCATCTTGTATGTCTCTATTAAGTCACCTCTTAACCTTCTTCTCTCTAACGAAAACATCCTCAAGTCCCTCAGCCTTTCCTCATAAGACCTTCCCTCCATACCAGGCAACATCCTGGTAAATCTCCTCTGCACCCTTTCCAATGCTTCCACATCCTTCCTATAATGCGGTGACCAGAACTGTACGCAATACTCCAAGTGCAGCCGCACCAGAGTTTTGTACAGCTGCAACATGACCGCACAGCTCCGAAACTCAATCCCTCTATCAATAAAACTTAACACACCGTACGCCTTCCTAACAACCCTATCAACCTGGGTGGCAACTTTCAGGGATCTATGCACATGGACACCGAGATCTCTCTGCTCATCCACACTACCAAGAATCTTACCATTAGCCCTGTACTCTATATTCCTGTTACTCCTTCCAAAGTGAATCACCTTACACTAATCTGCATTAACCTCCATTTTCCACCTCTCAGCCCAGCTCTGCAGCTTATCTATGTCCCTCTGTAACCTGCAACGCCCTTCCACACTATCCACAATTCCATTAACTTTAGTGTCATGCGCAAATTTACTAACCTATCCTTCTATGCCTTCATCCAGGTCATTTATAAAAATGACAAACAGCAGTGGCCCCAAAACAGATCCTTGTGGTACACCACTAGTAACTGAACTCCAGGATGAACATTTCCCACCAACCACCACCCTCTGTCTTCTTACAGCTAGCCAATTTCTGATCCAAACCGCTAAATCACCCTCAATCCCATGCCTCCATATTTTCTGCAATAGCCTACTGTGGGGAACCTTATCAAACGCTTTACTGAAATCCATATACACCACATGAACTGCTTTTCCCTCATCCACCAGTTTGGTCACCTTCTTAAAGAACTCAATAAGGTTTGTGAGGCACAACCTACCCTTCACAAAACCGTGTTGACTATTCCTAATCAAATTATTCCTTTCTAGATGATTATAAATCCCAGCTCTTATAATCCTTTCCAATGTTTTACCGAAGTAAGGCTCACTGGTCTATAATTACCAGGGTTGTGTCTACTCCCCTTCTTGAACAAGGGGACAACATTTGCTATCCTCCAGTCTTCTAGCACTATTCCTGTAGACAATGATGACATAAAGATCAAAGCCAAAGGCTCTGCAATCTCATCCCTAGCTTCCCAGAGAGTCCTAGGATAAATCCCATCCGGCCCAGGGAACTTATCTATTTTCACACTTTCCAGAATTGCTAACACCTCCTCCTTGTGAACGTCAATCCTGTCTAGTCTAATAGCCTGTATCTCAGCATTCTCCTCGACAACATTGTCTTTTTCATGTGTGAATACTGACGAAAAATATTCATTTAGCGCCTCTCCTATCTCTTCAGACTCCACGCACAACTTCCCACTACTGTCCTTGACTGGCCCTAATCTTACTCTCGCCATTCTTTTATTCCTGACATACCTATAGAAAGCTTTAGGGTTTTCCTTGATCCTACCTGCCAAAGACTTCTCATGTCCCCTCCTGGCTATTCTTAGCTCTCTCTTTAGGTCCTTCCTGGCTAACTTGTAACTCTCAAGCGCCCTAACTGAGCTTTCACACCTCATCTTTACATAAGCCTCCTTCTTCCTCTTGGCAAGAGATTCAACTTCTTTAGTAAACCACAGTTCCCTCGCTCGACCACTTCCTCCCTGCCAGACAGGTACATATTTATCAAGGACACGCAGTACCTGTTCCTTGAACAAGCTCCACATTTCAATTGTGCTCAGCCCTTGCAGTTTCCTTCCCCATCCTATGCATCCTAAATCTTGCCTAATCGCCTCATAATTGCCTTTCCCCCAGCTATAACTCTTGCCCTGCGATATATACCTATCCCTTTCCATCGCTAAAGTAAAAGTAACCAAATTGTGGTCACTATCACCAAAGTGTTCACCTACCTCCAATTCTAACACCTGGCCTGGTTCATTACCCAGTACCAAATCCAATGTTGCCTCGCCTCTTGTTGGCCTATCTACATACTGTGTCAGGAAACTCTCCTGCACACATTGGACACAAACTGACCCATCTAAGGTACTCGAACTATGGCGTTTCCAGTCAATATTTGGAAAGTTAAAGTCCCCTATAACAACTACACTATTACCATCGCTCCTATCCAGAATCATCTTTGCAATCCTTTCCTCTACATCTCTGGAACTTTTCGGAGGCCTGTAGAAAAGTCCCAACAGGGTGACCTCTCCTTTCCTGTTTCTAACCTCAGCCCATACTACCTCAGTAGACAAGTCCTCATCAAACATCCTTTCTGCCACCGTAATACTGTCCTTGACTAACAATGCCACACCTCCCCCTCTTTTACCACCTTCCCTGATCTTACTGAAACATCTAAACCCTGAACCTGCAACAACCATTCCTGTCCCTGCTCTACCCATGTCTCCGAAATAGCCACAACATCAAAGTCCCAGGTACCAACCCATGCTGCAAGTTCTCCCACCTTATTCCGGATGGTCCTGGCATTGAAGTAGACACAATTCAAACCACCTTCCTGCCTGCCGGTACACTCCTGCGACCTTGAAACCTTATTCATGACCTCACTACTCTCAACCTTCTGTTCACTGGAGGTACAATTCAGGTTCCCACCCCACTGCTGAATTAATAAATTGTGGTTTATTATACAATAGCAGTAGGAACAAATTACATTGGCTAATTAGACATATTCACTAAGACCATGAGGAGCCAGAAATGACATATTTGACCTCACTGGGACCTAGAGCTAGAGTCCTTGATTCTCCACCCAAGACTCTGTGACATTATCAGATGCATGGAACCCAATACAGTCTCTGAGCACTAACCATTTTGGAATCTAACTGTTTTCACATTTACCCCTAGGCTACATGAATATGTGAATTTAGAGATTTGGGGAGAGATGGGGTAGTATTCCTCCACTACATAATCCCTCCTGACTTGGAAGACTGATTCCATGGCTTTAGGAATGTTAACCTTGATTCGAATCTTCTGTGAATCATTTATCCTCTGGAGGATCTTATATCTCTAGTATTTCTTTCTCAGGATTGTTGTTCCTGCTTAACCCAGGAATTGGTCCATAACCTTATTTGGAGGACCTTCAATCTCTTGAACTCCCTTCAAGGTGGAATTCTTGCCTGCCAGCTCAGGTAATAGCCCCAGGAAATTATCTGAGACCTGTAATCTCATGAATGTCTATCAAGGAAGATGGAAACTCAGTTGAATCACGTACTTAATTCCTTGAAGTATCCTAGATTTTCAGATCATGTAACTTCCTCTTTTGACTATGTCCCAAATCTGTGGGCATTGGTCTGGCTTCAGTGGAGTTACATGCAAACCGTTTCCTTTTTGCTTATGCAAGCCATCATTCTCAATCTGCTGATGTATCTGTGTTGAAGTATATAATCGCTTTACCTTAACTTGTTGTGTGAATTGGACATCTTCATGTGAAACTGGAACCAGTTGAATTATCAATTTCCCCTAGGATTGCTTGGGGTATCTCTTCCAGCTGTATCTGTTTCACTCTGTTTAGCTCTTTGCATGTGGAACCACCATCATTTTTGTTGTTCAGTAACTATGTCCTGCTTCAGCACATCTTCTGCAATTGACCTATAGTTTTATGATTGAACCATGTAGCATTGTTTTAACATAGCTGGGCAGTGATTGTGCTTGTGAGGCCTTTCCATTCAAAAGTTCTGACACTGACTCTTAGTGTCTGCTATTTGGCATAATCTTTGTGTTAGCTTGTCACTCTTGTTCTGAGGAAGGGTCACCGGACCCAAAATGTTAACTCTTGTTTTTTCCCTTCACAGATGCTGCCATACCTGCTGAGCTTTTCCAGCAACTTTGTTTTTGTTCCAAAGTTTCAATTCTGTTCTATAGAAATCTGTGTCATGATACTGCTTGATGGCAACTTTCCTGTCTTTCTTGTAATCAAATGGTGATCTTCCACCTTTTGTGGAAGAAATAGTACTTTTCCGGTTTTCTGCAACCTAGATGGAATTTTCTCGATTCTCCACAGGTAAAATAGATGCTTCCACACCATTCATAGCCTAACATACAATGCACATCCCTGTCCCTGACTTTTCAAATAAATAAATGGCTGTGGCCTTCATAAGTCAACCCATTAAATTGGCTGTTGAATGAAGTTATGCATCCTCCAATTTTATTATAGTTTTAAAATTCTTCTAAATGTCTATTTCTGTTAGACTCTGTCTTCTAAATCTTTTAACTTGTCCTTTTTCCCCTTTAAATCTACACTGTATAAATTAATATGACCCTTGATTTTGCTACTGTAGCCATGTATTGTGGTGTGCACTTACTAAAACAACAATACTTGCTGTGAATTATCAGTGCTCCTTTTGACTTCTGTCCTTCTTAACCTGGCGCAGTGCACCATTAATTCAAAGTTTTGTCCTGTACTAACAGGGATGTTTTAAACTTTATTTTCAGAGCTCAAAAATGGTTGAATCTGAGCCAGACTTTGGATCAGACTACAGACCCTTTTTTGCTCTAAGAACTCTGTAACTTCCAAGTGTGGCTCAACCTTTTACTCTTTCCTTCTCCACATTGACTTTCCTGCACCTCTTACCATCTGCCAGATGAAGGTTTAAGCTTGAAGTACTTCTTTTGCTCTGTTGTTCCTTCATGGGTACCGCAGGCTGCTTCTCAGCTTAACAGCAGCAGCTGGTGAATGACTGTTGGAGTATTTTTAGAGCATTAATGTCCTTAAAGTATGAAATTCATTTATCTTCTGGAGTTACTTTTTTCCTGGGTTTAAAGGATTTTTTTTACCATTGTTGTCTTAAGGTATTTAAGCAATAATCCCACCTCTGGTTGTCTCATTATGATGCCTACGTTAGGGCTCCAAAAGCAATCATGGAATGACTTTTGTTGGTGATCCCATTTGATTGAAAAATTACCTCATTCTTTCAGTATACCGGGGCCAATCCTCCACACACACAGCATAATGTTCCAGGTGTTTATGGAGTGAACCACTATCTACTAATGATCGGAGTAGGCTGCCATCATCAGCTTTACTTTCAATACTGAGTCTAAGGTTCTGTCAATTGTGTAGAGAATGCAGTACTCATGAGGCTTAACAAGAGATATGCCTCTTAACAACAAGGCATAGTTTATTGTGTGATGACAATAGGAACACATTACATTGGTTGCTTTGTCTTTGTAATTAGGTCTATATCAAGGATGACAGTTCTGATCCCATCAGATTCTCGAGCTAGACTCCTCAATACTCCACCTCAGGCATTGTGACATCATCAAATTGGGTGGAGCCTAATACAGTCTCCGATGAAGCCTTTCACAATCTATACAACATGTGTGTGCGTATGTGTGTGTGTGTGTATGTGTGTGTGTGTGTGTGTGTGTGAGAGAGAGAGAGAAAGAGAGAGAGCAAGAGAGAGGGAGATTGTTGTAGAGTAGGAGAGTATATATGAAAGTGAAAACTCTGCGATTGGGAATGAACTTAACCCCCACACATGTGCATGTACAGATAGAGGCTGCTTAGTGCGTGCACACCTTAATCTCCACCTCACTTCCCGAAATCAAGCCACACACTAGGCTAGGAGAGGATGAAAACCTAAGCTGAAAGGCAATCTGCTCCAAGTCCCAGTTTTGCAGAGGGCACCCTCTAATATGATGAGAGACAAACACGAGTTAAACCCAGCTCCTTCATTTAGCCCTGGTCTTCTCCCATTTCTTAGCAATCAGAATTTGGGAGATATTTTATCTCAATCTCAGCTTCTTATGTACAAAGGCAATTAAGCTGTTATTACTTAGTTCTGCTGACTCTGCATTTTTAATGATCATCAACTATTAATCATTCCTTTTTATAAAAAATGATCAAATCTATTCCTTTGACTATTTTTGCCCAGCAATTGTTTATATTGTTTATATTTTCTTCATAGCTTATTTCTTCTTAAATTAATGGTAATGTTGTTGTGATAACCTTGACAAGACCCATGGGGAATCATTAATTAATCCTGTCATTGATCTCTTTGAGTATGAGTTCCATGGTATGAGACAATGATCCACCAGGCTGAAATCCATCACCTGAGCCCTAAATAAAAAAGAGGCCCTCTTGTGGTGCAAAGGTAATGTAACTACCCCTGGACTAGGAAGTCTGGGTTCAAGTCCCACATGCTCCAGAGTGAACAGGTTGATTATGAAAATAGGTTAAGTTTTTTTTTAAATGATGAACTGTCAATCCCAGCATGGCTCTGTTTTGGTGTTCAACAATAAATGATGATCCATTCCAGTCGGGCTTCCTGAATTATTACAGTGGTGACAGAGTCAAGAAAAGTTTTGGACAGACTTGCCTTTCAACAAACCCAGTAAGGCCATGATGGGGAATGATTAAAAATGCCGCTGTTCAGGAAACTGAAACCTTATGCTGTGTGTGTGGAGGATTGACCGCGGTATGCTGAAAGAGTGAGGTCATTTTTCAATCAACTGGGATAGAAGGACATCACCAACAAAAAGTCATTCCATGATTGCTTTTGGAGCCCTAACGTAGGGATCAGAAAGATTAACTTACGCAGTAAAATTCTTTGATGAACTGATAGATATGGTAGCGGACCACTATGACCCTGAACCATGTATTATATTGCAGCATTACAAGTTTAAAATAACAAATAAACTTCCTGGGGAACATGTCATTGAATTCATCATGAGACTGTGGAACAATGAGAATAGGTTAGTACTTTGGGAAATATTGAGGGATTACTTAGTTCATGGAGTTAACAATACCATGATCCAAAGGAAGCTACTGACTGAACCAGATCTGGACCTCAAGAAAGCCCTTCTCCATAAAAATGTGGAAGAAGAGGCTTGGGAGCATCAGGCACCCAAAGACGGTAGCATCCCCAACATTCAGCAATCCCTATTCCGCAGAGTCATGTCCCCAGCAGATAGTACTCACGACTCCTGTTTGTTGCCAAGGAAGGGAGATTGGAGTCAGAAGCTGCAAGTTTCCAGAATTGGGTGGGACGTTCCTCCACCATACAGTGAGGAGCAAGAACATCCCTGGCCCACTGTAGTCATAGGTCCACCCAGACAAGGCAACCGAAACAGGCAAAACATGTACCACCCAGGTCGAAGGGCAAAGTCACCTCACGACAGGACTTTGCAAATAAATCAGCCAAGGATGAGGAATTGATACAACTAAATTATAGTACTGCTCCCAAAGTGGTCCCAGTTAAGGTAAAACTCCAGGTACATGCCACACCTAGACATGGATGTAGCCGCAGGGGCCACTATTGTTGGGGGAAAACCTCTACAGAACTGCAATGGGGCATCTTGCCTTTAAGCCCATGAGACACCAAGGCTAAATTGGCCATATACACTGGGGGAACCCTCATGCATTTTTAGGACTTACACCTGGGCAACAGACTGTCCAACTCCCCTTAATGGTGGTGCAAGGGCCAGGGCCCAACCTATTGGGAATGGTCAGGATACAGAAAAGATCCACCCGGATTGGCAACAGATCTTTAAACTGGGCACTGTGATCTTTATGAAGTCATTGGAAAGTATCACAAAGTGTTCTAAGAGGTGCCATGGCCAAGCTGTATGTAGTTCTACAGGCCCGACCCAAATACTTCAAGGCACAGCCAGTCCCCTATACCCTATGAGTAGTGGGCAAATTGGAACATCTAGGGAAACCTGGCGTCATTTGCCCTATCAGTATGCTGAATGGTTCATGCCCCTGGTCCCAGTTGCAAAACCTGACAACTTGGTCTGTCTCTGCGAGGCTTATGAGCTGATAGACAGTAGAGTTTCCTGCTAAGGCAGTTACCCTATGCCATGCGTAGAAGACTATTATGCAAAGCAGTCTGGGATGGTTACATATTTTTTAAATTGAATATGAGCCGTGCCAACCTCCAACTGGAGCTTGGAGGGTCATTCAGGAAGTATGTTACTATAAATGCTCACAAAGGATTGTATGAATATACACACTTGCCCTTTGAGGAGCTGGAGCACATCTGGCAGTCTATCTGGATGATGACTTCATTTCAGGAGCTAATGCAAAGGATTATTTGGAGATTTTGGAGGAGATTTTGTGACGTTTTTCTGAGGCTGGCATGTGACTAAACAGAGAAAAATGCCTGCTCCAGGGAAACAGGATAATGTACCTTGGGTAAAGGATTGCCAAGGATGGGTTATATCCTGTGGACGAGAAGGTGTAGGCCATAAAAAGGGCTCGGAATCCAAGGAACACAATGGACTTGAAACCTTTTCTAGGACACATAAATTACTATGGGAAATTCCTACCCCACATGTCGATCCTGCTGGCACTCTCCCAGCTCCTGCCTAAAAAACAAGAATGGTTGTGGCAAATCCCACAAGAGAAAGCCTTTGCAAATGTTAAACAACAACTAATCTTGATGAATATATTAGCGTATCATGACCGCTGAGACCACTCATTGTAATCTACAATGCCTCCTCCGAGGGGATAAGAGCAGTATTATCGTATCATTAGCAATATGGGACAAAAAGTCCAATTGCATATGCATCACAACCCTGGCAGACACAGAAAGCAAGTATGTCCTGATCAAGAAAGAAGGTCTGGCCATGGTATTGACAGTGAAAAAGTTCTACCAGTATGTCTACGGTCAGCATCTCACCAAGGTAACTGATCACACAACTCTGCTGAACATCTTCAAAGAAGGTAAGGCGATTCCTCCTGAGCTCATCAGTTCAGATCCAAAGCTGGGCACTGCTATTAGGTATCAATGAATATACTTTGATACATTGCCCAGAGAGACATATTGCCACTGTGGATGGCTTGAGACACCTGCCTCTACCCACTAGCCTACCCTCCCCCCCGAAGATGAATTAAGTCATCATTATTTCAAACTTCATGGACACTCTATCAGTATCAGACAAGCAAATCCAGGCTTGGACCCAAAAGGATCCTACATTAGTGAAGCTATGTCACGTCATCTTAAATGGTGGATCACACGGATGTCCTCTGAAAGTGCTGTAACCCTGTATCTGAAAGTATCAGGAGTTGAACATGGAAGATGATATTATCTTGTGAGGAGCACAGGTGGTTGTCCTGCATCCAGGCCAGTGGCCAAAACTTCAGGAACACACAATGGCTATGGGGGAATTTCTACAATGAAAATACTTGCAAGGAGCTATGTTTAGTGGCCTGGCACATAGGCATGGATATTGAAAACCTGATCAAATGGTGCAAAACTTGCCAGGAAATCCAAAATGGACCACCAGCAGCCTCCCATGGGAATGGCCCAGAAGACCCTGGGTACAAGTCCATGCAGATTTCCCAGGGCCTATGGGGTCTATATTCTTGATCCTTATTGACACCCATCCAAAATGGATTGACATGCACTGAATGGCCTCTACTATCTCTTACGACACCTTAGAAAAACTCCGCCAATGTTTTAGTATACATGGTATAACTGAGGTCCTTGTAACAGACAACAGCATCCCATTACTCAGTGCGGAGTTTCAGATCTTTATGATGACAAGCAGGGTAAGGCACATCCAGACAGCACCCAGCCATCCATCTTCAAATAGTCCAGGTATTCAAAAGGAGCAAGAGAAAACAAACTGCAGAGTCCTTGGATGTTGCACACTTATGGCACGGTGGTACAGTGGTTAGGGCTGCTTCCTCACAGCACCAGGGATCAGGGTTTGATTCCACCCTTGGGCAACTGTCTGTGTGGAGTTTGCACATTCTGTGTGGGTTTCCTCCGGTTTCGCCCCACAGTCCAAAGATGTGCAGGTTAGGTGGATTGGCCATGCTAAATTGCCCATAGTGTTCACAGGTGCATAGATTAGGTGGGTTATAGAGGAATGGGTCTGGGTGGGATGCTCTGAAGTTCAGTGTGGACTTGTTGGACCAAAGGGCCTGTTTCCACACTGTAGGGTTTGAGGGCAGCATGGTGGCTCAGTGATTAGCACTGTGTGTCTGTGTGAGTTTCCTCCGGGTGCTCCGGTTTCCTCCACAGTCCAAAGATGTGCAGTGTAGGTGGATTGGCCATGCTAAATTGCTCATAGTGCCCAGGGATGTTTAAGTTAGGTGGGTTAGACATGGGAAATACAGGGGAAGGGGAATGGGTCTGGGTGGGATGGTCATCGGAGGAGCAGTGTGGACTTGTTGGGCCGAATGGCCTGTTTCCACATGTAGGGATTCTATGAAGTCTACTCTTCAAATATAGGACAGCAGGGTAACCCTGGTGGAACTATTGATGGGCCTTTGCCTTGGGATTATGCTTAGCCTGACTTTCCCAAAATTGGATGGCAAATTTGAATTAAAACAATAATCTCAACAAACAGGTCACAATAGGTGTAGACCAGCCATGGATTTTAAACAAGAGATCTGGTCCACGTAAGGATTGATGATTCTCCATGGATTCAGAAGTTTTCCTTAAGAAAAATGGACCAGCATCATACCTGGTTAAAATAGGGGAGAAGATCACAAAAGAGCACATCAACCGCCTCTGTCGGTTGGAACCCTCCACTGAAGCAATTGTTTCGATATTCTCATTACCAACAGCATCGTCCAGATCAGACAGAAGTGGCAGAAGCTGAATCAGAGATCACTGCCTCCTGAAGTGCCTCTTTAACGGTCTTCATGGAAGAGATGTTTGTCTCTTTATTAAACAACCCTCAACCAGATCCAGAAAGCGACAGGAATGGGGCCATTGGCAAAGCAACACAAAAGACTCCATCATCAAAGGAGTTGGAGGACAGAAGTGATAACTCCTACAAACCCCATGGGGAACCACTAATTCATCTCCTTATGGATCTCATTAAGTATGAGTTCTCTTGGTAACAGGCAATGGTTTGCCCAATTGGAACTCATCACCTGAGCCCTTTATCGTGCAGAACCTTTACCCCCGGACCAGGAGGCCCAGATTCAAGTCCCACCTGTTCCAGGCATATATAATTACATCTCTGAACAAGTTGATTAGAAGAACAGGTTAATTTTTTTTGAATTAAAGAGAAATTATAATACAGACCCTTAGGAATCTTGTAGTGCGGTGGCAGTGTACCCACCTCTAGACTGAAAGGCCTGGGTTCAAATCCCATCTGTTCTAGAGGTGTGTAACAACATTTCTGAACAGGATGATTAGGAAAAATAGGTTAAAATTTATAAAGTTTAATGAATAGAGGCATAAAATACAAAGGCAAAGAAGTTCTGCTAAATCTCTGTATTACCCAGCCCCAGTGTGATTATGATTCCCAAATCTGGACAGGCAAATGATCAGAAAGAATGAAGGGATAAGGAATCAAGAAATAGAAGAAGATCCAATGTCCATGATTTCTCTCCCTGGCACTATTCATGAGGTAGGAATTTAATAGTTAGACGTTATTGAACAGAGGTGATAAGGAATGGAGAATACACTCATGTTGAAGGGCGCAGGATCTGGAGATTAAGTAATTTTTAGTAAGGTGACAGAAAACCTTGCGGAGGCTTGTATTTAGCAGAAGCACACTTTGTATTAGTCAACGTCCAGTTTACCATGATAATGAATAAAATGCGAATAGATTTCCCCATGGAATTTACAGTGGGCACACTTTCTAATTTCCTAAACTCCTAAAGCATTTTTCAACACAAGTAAACAAATCAATTGCGTTCCCACTGTTAGTGCAATTAATTCATTCAGACTAGTGCAGTCAGTGAAATTTTAATAAAATATTTGTAAATGTGGTGCTGCCATCCCAAATTGGATTACATTATGTTCCATCTACACTTTTTGAATAGTTGGAATTTAAAACATAAATCAGAATTTACAAGCAGACCACTGCAAGCATTTTTATTCTTTTATATGGAGGAAAATATAAGATAAAAGTATAAATAGTAAAAATGTCAAATATGCACAGTAACTCAGTCAGGAAACCCATGACAGTTCTGATACAGGGTCCACCTGATCCATCACCACCACCTTCTGTCTCAGATACTGATTGATCGGTTGTGCATTTCCTGAATATTCTGATTATATTATGGATTTCTGCCATTTTATCTCTACAAGTGCTTCCTATGTTGCGTTCTTTGTTAAGGTGTTACAGAAACTGGTCGACTGATGGACTGGTTTTATATTAGCTTATGTGTTAAACAATGTTTCTTATGCATTATTGGAAGAACTGGTTGACTGGAGTGTCGACATGATCAATTGACATTCCTCACTGTGAGGTATTTCCAAGTTTCTGCTCAATCATTTATTCGCACCAAGTTCTATGGTCTTGGAACTACACTTCAAATAACAGACTTGGCTATTCATTTATTTCTTCTTCTGGGAAAGGAAAATGTCCTATCTGAATGCAGAATCCTTTAGCTTTTAAAACAAGAAAATAAAACTTATTCCAAAGATTTTTACATCCCAAGATTGTTTTATTTATGTGCAAGATTTATCATTTGCAACATCTATATTAATTTACATTAACCTCTGCATGACTTGATAGAATCAAATATTTTATGGTTCTCTTCTTGATCTAGATACAATTCAGTATGAACAACGCCCTGCCACAGATGAGAAAAGGTTCAATCACAGTTTCCGACATCAATCCTGCAACACAGGAATTAATTTTACGAAGAAGTCATTAGATGAGAATTGTTCGTAAACTTTCAATTTGATGTGATAATGATGATGGAATATTTCATATTTACACACAGCAGTCAATCCTGGGCACATTTAACAAAGAAAATATTTGTTAGTGATGAATAACATTAGAGCCTTAATCAGTCAATAATTCTTCTTAAACGTTCCTGGTTTCTAAATTGTTATCTATAACTGTGACTAAATTGGTATCTAAGTGTATCAAGGATTCTAAATACTGCCACCATGGTGGGTAGGTCCTTATTCGGAGCCAATTTGGGATTAATTGATAAATGTTGATTATCATGATCAGTCAACAGCTGAATTATTACTGTATCATGTGATTAACAGGACTGGAAGGTGAAGAAGACGAATTCTGGCTTTTACCATCTGGCAATTACTATGTTCTTCAGTGAAAGTCTGTTAAAAATGATAACATTAGTCAGATAATTTTGTAATTAACAATAACTAAATTAGATGTAGTGGTTCTCTGCCTGAAGTAGTACTCAAATTACCTGCACACATCTAATGAAAAGCATACAAGATTTATGCAAGGAAACAAGTACTTACCAAGATAAGGAAACTTGATGGTCTTTTCCTCATGAAGGTGCAATCAACACAAAGTTCGTTTCATAATTAAGTATATACGGGCTGATCTAGGGCTGTTGTAGTACAGGGCAGTGGTTGTACCTCTGAGCCAGAAAACTGGGGTTCTGAAGAGGTGTGACATAACATGTCTAAACAGGTTGATTAAAAATATCTATATTAACAAATCTCATTTTCAAACAATGCCACGATAAGTAACACAACTCTGATTGGCATTTCTCTGAGAAAGCATCCAGCATTATGTTTAGACAAGCATTCAAATTTGTCAATACTGCCATTGGTTCTGCTGCTCCTCTGAAAAGTGAGACATCCACTTGCACTTATTATAAAATGAAGTATGCTTGTACCGTCTGCAGGGGTGTGTGTGTGTGTGTGTGTGTGTGTGTGTGTGTGTGTGTGTGTGTGTCAGCTTGAATTGCCTGGAATCTCTCTGTTCATTCTCCAAATGTATCAGCTAGGAGCCCCAATGCTGTCTATAAAAGAGCTATTGCTGAGAAGGAAAAGAAAAGTCTATTTTTTTAAAAAGCGATTAACACAAAACACATTTTTTAAAAACCCTCATTATCGGAGGTTGCTCATCCATGAAGAACAAAAGTCACTGAACTAAGTTCACCTAAGACAGCAATTGCCATATGGCTGGGAGAATGACAGGGCTGGAGTTTACTAAATGTCTAATTCTTCACTCAAAAATCAGGAGTGTGAGCTGGCTTTAATTGTCCTGAAACAGATCAGTTCTACACTACTAGAGATTTGATGTTGCAGATGTATTTCATGCATTGTTGCTTCTGGATAAAAATGGTGCTTTGGACCCAATGCAGCTCGACAGCTATAGCTCAGTATTCCAAGCAACATGGCGAATGTGACATTGGGGTCCCAGTGATATCAAATCAAATTTGTATCTCTTAATATAACTTTACCAGCGCATCTCTTGCCATTTGACTTTGAAGCTGATTAAGATCCTCAATAAAGCTCCCACAACAGCTTTGTTGGATGAGGATTTGTTGGATAGATATTGCTGGAGAAGTACAGAAAGATTGGAAATCCTAATAATATGTTGTGGAATTTCCCCAGTCATTACTTAAGTACTAGGATTGAAAATTCTTTGAGGAGGTGTTACAAATTCATGTTCTCTATAATCTTGCCCTGATGATTTCAGGAGGCTCGCCACCTTTAATCCAGTTCAACACAACAGTACTTTGAAATTGGCTACATTGATAGCAGACTTCAGGCAGTGTTTATTATCCCAGAAAAAGCAAATGTAATTGGACTGTTGATAGTCTTTGTTTTCTGATACAGTATTTCCACCTTGTTTCTTAAAGTAAATATTGCTGGAGGAGTTTGGAGGCCATTGTAGCTCCTCCACAGGCTCATCTTTAATTCCCTTCCCTCATCTCAGCAATTCCATCTTTAAGGCAGATCATTTGAACTTACATCTTAGGATCTCGCCCCATGAGACCTCTCAGCTGAAACCATTTCAATCCCTTTTTGGAGGATTTCCTTCAAGTTCTACTCTCTCCAACTGTGATTTGTAGCTCATTTTATGCTGTGTCCTAGTAGCAGCTTTGTGAGCCCTTTATTTATTTCTTTTCTAGGGAGAGAGACTTATACTTTTTTTGCATTTCTATTTTATGGTCTACGATTATGTTGCCAAACGTGCCTGTTATAAAAATGTCAAATTTCAGTGACAGCTTTAAATAAAACAAACAAACTGCAGATCCAAACCCTGCAGGCACCATATCACATTTTTTGATCGGCCTAATTCAGTGTGGATCAAGGCTTACTCCTTCCTGCTGTCAATAAATCATTTGATCACATGTCCAGCTTTGCTCTAAAAACAAATATATGCAGATTTACACAATGTGGACCAAGCTGGAAAACATTTTGATTAACTCTGTCAGACTGGTTCTGGATCAAACCTGGAACCAGTGCCTCAGGTGGTGAAGTGCAGTAGGGTGGCACAATAGTCTGTCAGATACTGCGCCACTCTTGTCACTGGCGCTAACCTACATTTAGAATTGTATCTGTCGAATTCCAGACAGCACTCACTTGGATTTGTGTCTACACTTCCATTTTAATTTTTGTACTTGATTAAGAAAATGACACCTTTACTGACATTTTGTGATTTCAAAAACATTATACATCCATAACTGAAAATAGATTTTACTGAGGGTTTGAATTCATTTTCGCTAATTAATAAAAAGAAATTTTGAAGTTTACTCTATAAAAGTGAGCCTTTACCACTTTTCAGTATCAAAGCATTTGCAAAATCTGTATTAACTGTAAATTTCAAATGGAGGGCAAAACTCAATTATGTAGAAACAAGAAACATTTCAGAAAATTACATTTTTCTTCACTGAATAAACTTTAATTTTATAATGCTATAATATTACACAATAATATGGCAGTTCCCAATGGGTTAACATCAACTTGTTTGTTTCCAGTTTTGTTCGCAGCACAAGTGCGAAGAGCCATTTGGGATTGTTTAGTTTAAATGTATTTCAGGGAGAGCTTCATGTCATTCTGAATTGTTTCTATCACATGGTACAGCAGTTGACATGTCTGAAATATTTACACTATGTTTAGATTTACTGCAACTGATTTAAGTAAGTCCCAAAGTGTATGGAGTCAAATCCTTTAATAAGAAATTATTTGTCTTGATCAAATTTCAGCTTATCAAGACTTTCACTTCACCAAGACAAAATTCATTGAGAATTAGCAACAACTTAATGAACAGGAAATCCATAGATTTATCCTTTGCTATAATTGCTGTGAGACCCTTGGTTTGGCCTCATTGAGAATGCTGTATCTAACATCAGTCCCCGCATATGGTGAGGTACAGAAGACCTGGAAGAAGTACAGAGAAGATTCAGAGAAGAATTTCCATTGGATCTCAGCTGATTAAGAAGTATGTATGAGTGTATATGTGTGTGTGTAAAATTGGTAGGCAGGAGGTTGGCAGGTTGAGCTATTTGAGGAGCAAGATTCAGCAGAACAGTGGCTCACTGTTGTTCCTTTCAGAAAATGTATTGTTATGAGAGATTAGCAAGTCTGCTTATTAATACCAGGCATATGAGCCCTCGGCCATTGCATGTAACTTTGAGAAGCTAAATGGTTATTGAGTTAGTGGGTCATACGGGGGTGGGGGGGAAGCTGATTCACTGAAAATGTAGTTGGACAAGTTCATTGGAAAGAGTGATAGTGTTGTGTAATAACCTAAAGTGGAATATTGGTGGATGTACTTTGGATTAATTATTATCTCACAGAAATAATTTTTGATCACACCTTGTGGGGTGAGGTAGTATAGGGATACGGGTAGCTTATCAATGAGATTTCCTGACTTTTCTCTTTCCTGAAAATGCACTAGGGTTTTCAAAAATGTAATTTTGGTCTCTCCCAGGGCATTGCATGGTGGAGAGTTTTAAGAGATACACCGTCTTTCTTGCTCTGTGACCTGGGACAGATCTACCTGGAGAATTATGTTCAGTTTTGGTTCGCAGATCCTCAAGAAAAATACATTCATGTTAGGGGAGCTGCAGTTCAGGTTCATCATAAAAATACAGAGTGTATTTTTTTCAGTCATTCATGAGTTGTAGACATTGCTGACCAGGGCAACATTTATTGCCCATCTATAATTGCCCTTTAAAGTGTGGAGATGAGTTGCCTTCTTAAACTGTTTCAGTTTAATGTCTTTTATGTCTTTGCCATATAGGTATCTGCACAGTGCTGTAACACAGGGAGGTCCAGGATTTTGACCCAGTGATAATTAAAGACTGTCAATATAGTTCCAAGTCAGGATGGGGTCTGGCTTGGAGGGGAACTTGCTGCTTGTGATGTTCCATGTATCTGCTGCCCATGTCCTTCTTGGTGATCGAGGTCATAGGTTCAGGTAAGCTGCTGGTGAGGTACTGCAGTGGATCTTACAGGTTGATCGACAGTGGTAACAGTATATACTATGTTGAAGAGAGTGAATGTGATTGGTGGTGAAATCTTTTAAGCTGCATTGTCCTGGTTGAAGTCAAGCTTTTTGAGTGTTATTGGAGATGTACCAATACAAAGAGTATTCCATCATTTTCTGACTTGGACCAAGGCTGTAATGAGATCTGGAGCTGTGTAGCTCTGGTGGACGCCAACTGAGTATTAGTGAGTAAGTTATTGATTACCAAGTGCTGCTCATTAGTACGATTGAAGGCTTTTCACTTTCATCACTTTGATAGTTGACAGTCAACTGATGGAGTGGTAATTTGTCAGATTAGATTTGTGGACTGTACATATCTGACTAATTTTCCACATTGCCTCATAGTTGCCAATGTTATAGCTACATCGGAAAAACTTGGCTAGGGACATGGCTAATTCTGGAACACATCTTCAATACCATTACCAGACTGTTGTAATGGCCCATTGCCTTTGTAGTACCAGCAGCTTCAGTCATTTCTTGATATCATGTGGAGTGAATGTAAGATTGGTTGAAAATTGGCATCTGTGATGCCATGGAGCTCAGGAGGGGGCCAAAATGGAGCATCCACTCAGCACTTCTGGCAGATGTTGAATTTTTCTGCCTTGTCTTTTGCACTGATGTGTTGGACTCCCCCATCATTAAAGCTAGGAATACTTGTGGTGCCGCCAGTTAGCTGTTTAATTATCCACTGTCATTCATGACCAGACATGGCAAGACTGTGGAGTTTGGATCTGGCCTGTTGTTTGTGATTGTTTAGCACTGTGTATTAAATGCTGTTGTCACTGTCTGGCCTCCTAGTGGTCATCTGTTTTAACTTCACCAGCTTTGCACCTCATTTCTAGGTATGCCTGCTGCTGCCTTGGCACCCCACCCTGCATTCATCCAGTGTGGATCTCATAGCTTGATAATAATGATATTATGGGAGATATGTCAGAGTATGAGATTACATTTTTAAATTCTGGATTTAATACAATCTTGCTGCTACTGCTAAAGGCCCACAGTGTCTCATTGTTGCCCATTCCAGAATTGCTAGATCTGTTCAAAGTCTGCCCCATTTAATAGGGTGAAAGTGTCAACAACAGGATGGAGGGTAGTCTCAACATGAAGCCAGAACTTTGTCTCTGCAATGACTGTGCAGTGAGCCCTCCTATGAATATTTTCTTGGGCAGATGAATAACTTGGAAAGATAGATTGGCGAGGACAAAGTCAAGTAGGTTTTTCCCACTTGTTGGTTCCCTTACCATCTAAAGCAGATCCACTTTAGTGGTTATATCCTTTAGAAGATGGCCAGCTCAGCCATTCATGGTGGTACCAAGCCATCCTCAAGCATTGATGTACCTCACCCAGAGTACATCCTGTGCTCCTGCTGCTCACATTGCTTCTTCCATGTGGTGGTCAAAATAAACTTCTAATTCAACTGAGGGAGCATGGTACATCATGAACAGCAGGAGATTTCTATGCCCCATTTTAACTATTTCCATGTGACTTCATGGTATCCAAAGACAATATTGAGGACTTCTAAGGCAAATCCCTCACAGTTGTGCCATGCTTTGGTGAATCTATCTGGCTGACGGGAGAGAACATGGCCAAGGATGGTGATGGTTGAGTCCGTGACATTGTCGACGAGATATGAGTCCATGAATATGACTACATTAGGCTGTTGTTTGACTAGACTGTGGGACCACTCTCCCAATTTTGTCCCAAGTCCCCAGATGTTAGTAAGGAAGACTTTGTAGCATTGACGGATTTGGGTTTGCCATTGTCGTTTTCAGTGTCAACATTGATGCTGGGTGAGCTATTCACTTCGTTACTTGTTTTAGACTTTGTAGTGGCTTCACTGCAACAGAGCAGCTTGCTAGGTCATGTCAGTGAGCATTTACAAGTCAACCACATTGGTGTGAATCTGGAATCACATCTAGGCTGGGCCAAGCAAGGGGGGCAGCTTTCCTTCCCTTAAGGATATTTGTGAAGCAGATGAATTTTTGATGACAATCAATAATGGCAGCCATTGGACAAGATTTTTAATTGCAGACTTTTTGTTGAATTCATGTGGGATTGAAACCCATATCCTTAGGGGTAATCTAAATGAAGTATTTAAAATACAAAGGGAGCGAATAAAGTGGATATATGGAATATATTTCTGTTGAAGAGGCCACCAAAATTGGAGCCAGACCATTCAGAGATGAATACTTTTCCTCACAAATAGTAGTGGATACTTGAAAATCTCTCCCTAAAACACTGTGGACTTTTGAGAGCAACTGCTATTTTCAAGACTGAGGATTTTAGTTACATATGCATATTTTTTGTTTTAGTGACGCATGTGATGTTGACTTCACTGGCTTGAGTCAACATTTATTTCCCATCGCTAATTGCCTTTGGGAAGGTGGTGATGAGCTGCCTTTTTTAACCACTTAGGGTGTGGGTACACCCAGCATGCTGTTAGTAAGGAAGTTAATGCAGTGGCCGTGAAAGAACAACAATATAGCTCCAAGTCAAGATGGGGTGCAGCTTGGAGTTGAACTTGAAAGAAGCAATGTTTCCATCCATCTGCTGCCATTGTCATTCTAGGGAATTGAAGTCATGGTTTCGGAAGGTGCTTTTGGAGAGGCCTTGGTAAGTTATTATGATGCATCTTGGAAGTGGTATACACTGCTGTTACTGTGCCTCAATGGTAGAATCACTGGATGCTTAAAGTGATGGATGGGGTATCAATCAAGCAGACTGTTTTATTCTGGGTGTTGTTGGAGTTTCAGTTATCCAGGCAAGTTGGGACTATTCCATCAGACTTTTACTTGTGCCTTGTAGATGGTGGTCAGGAACCGGGGAGATAGTTTGTAAGTTACTCACTGCAAGGTATATGAATCAAAGATGTGTAATTGAATATACACTTAAGTCAGGACAATGCCTTGACTTGTCACTTTGGAAGCAAGAATTGATTCACATTTAGTTGCAGTATGACGTTTGCAGATTGTAAGGTGCCCATGAATTTTGGATTCTAAGTCTACCACCTCCATTAACAATAAATACTCTCCAATCAGTGTTTGCAGACTATGCTCTTGAGGGATGTTTTGGTGCAGTGATAGTGCCCCTATATCTCATCGAGGAAGCCCGGCTTCAAAATCCTCCTGCTCCAAAGGCATGTCATAACACCTCTGATATAACAAGGTGTGGAGCTGGATGAACACAGCAGGCCAAGCAGCATCATAGGAGCAGGAAAGCTTGACGTTTCGGGCCTAGACCCTTCATCAGAACCTTGTCATCTCGGATTCTTCAGCATCTGCAGTACCTATTATCTCTCATAACACATCTGAACAGGTTAATTAGAAAGTATCTACAATAGCAGGTTTAAAAGTTCTGGTTGCGCAGTGGTAGCATCCCTACTTCTGGACTCAAAAGTTTGGGTTCAATTTCCACCTGTTCCAGAGGTGTGTTGCAACATGTTCCAATAAGAGAGCATCCTACCATTTCCCCCTTGACATCCAATGAAACTACCATTGCTGAATTGCCCACTATCAACATCTTGGGGTTACCATTGACCAGAAACTCAACTGGACTAGTTATAAAAGAACTGTAGCCACAAAAACAGGTCAGAGGCTAGTGACTTAATTCACCAGCTGAGTCCCCAAAGCCTGACAACTGCAAGTTTCAAGTTTCTGCAGCTGTAGGCAAGGCCTGGCTCAAAAAAACTTTCACACCAATGGGTTCACCTTGATCATTGAGGATTTCTGCAGGTATAAAAACTCATGATGCGTGCACACCTTCTTCTTCCTGTTCTTCTTCCTGATACAATAAGGTTTGTAAACATACAATGACCATCGACAGGCACATGCTTGGTCTTTAAATAAATTAAACAGAAGGCTTTAGTGAAGCCTACCATTAGAAATAGGTCAAGAATTTTAAAAGTAGCACTTGGCTGAAAATAAGGAGGTAAATAGCACAAAATGTAAGCTGTTGCATTCCAAATTGCACAATGCACAAGCTGAAGCCTTCATGATAACAGATTTTGCACATAGATTCTGATTATATTCTGTTAATAGTGAGCAGCACAGCATTTTTCAGCTGCAGAAATCTTTGGGATGACAGAACTGCACCATTTCCCAAGTTGACAACTTGTTTGCAATATGCTGTAGATGCTCTCACCGTCAGCTTTGTCTCAATGTATACCATTCCTCCGTCTGAGTTCAAACATTGTGAGTTTACGTCCAACTTACGTCCAACAATACTGCATTGTTGGAGGTACCATATTTTGAATGAGATTTCAAACCAAGACCCTATCTATCCTCTCAAATAAGTGTAAGTACATAGGATGCCCTGCAGTTATGGAAGGCGCTAGATAAATAAATTCCTCAAATTCACTACCCTCTGTGGGAACAAATTGCTCCTAATCTCTGTCTTAAATGGATGTCACTTTATTCTAAGATGATACGCTCTGGTCCCAGACTCTTAAGAGAGAAACAACCGTTCCACATCTACTCTGCCCAGTGCCCTAAGAATCTTGTATGTTTCATGTAGGTCGCCTCTCATTCTTCTGAATTGCAATGGGGACAGGCCCAACCCGCTCAGCCTCTCCTCATAAAATTATCCCTCCATATGTGTGATCAACATAGAACACAGACCACAGGACTGCACAGCACAAAAACAGGCCTTTTCAGGCCACGATGTTGTTCTGAACACAATGCCAAATGAAACTGATCCTTTCTGCCTGCCATTGGTCCATATCCCTCCATTCCTTGCTTATTTGTGTGCTTATCTAAAAGTCCCTTAAATGCCCTTAGTGCCTTCACCACTACCCCAGCTGTGTGTTCCAGATTCCTACCATTTTCATTTAAAAACTTGCCCCTCACATCTCCTTTGAACATCCTCCCCAACCTTAAATTCATACTCCCTAGAATTAGACATTCCAACTCTGCAAAACAGATTCTGACCGTCAACCCTATCGAGGCATCCCATAATTTTACAGACTTCTATCAAGTCTCTCCTCAGTCTCAACCACTCAAGAGAAAACAACCTGAGTTTTTCTAGCCTCTCCTTATAGCTCATATACTCTAATCCAGGCAGCATCCTGGCAAACCTCTTCGACAAAGGCTTCACATCCTTCCTGTAATGTGGCAACCAGAATTGAACACAACGCTCTAAAAGAGGCCTAAACAAAGTCTTATAAAGCTGCAACATGACATCCTGACTCTTGAGCTGAATTCTCCGACCAATGAAGGTAAACATGCCTCTTGTCTTCTTTACTACCCTGTCTACTCGCATGGCTACTTTCAATGACCTATGGACTTGAACCCCAAGTTCTTTCTGTATATCAATGTTGTTCAAAGTCCTGCCATTAACTGCATACTTTTCCTTAACATTTGATCTCCCAAAGTGCAGCGCCTCACACTTACCTGGATTAAACTCCATATGCTGTTTCTCTGTTCATATCTGCAACTGATCTATAGCCCACTGTATCCTTTGACAGCCTTCTATATTATCTACAACTGCACTGATCTTTATATTGTTTGCAAACTTACTAATCCAGCTTGAAAAACACCCTTTCGCCAATACCCTCTGCCTTCTTTAGGCAAGCCAATTCCGAATCCACACAGCCAAGTCACCATGGATCCCATGCAACTTAATCGTCCAGATGAGCCTACCATGAGGAACCTTGTTAAAAGCCGTACTAAAATCCATGTAGATGACATCCACTGCTCTACCCTCATTGACACCTTCGTCACTTCCTTGAAAAATTCAATTGCGTTAATAAGATGTGACCTGCCCTGCACTAAACCAGACTGACTGTCCCTAATTAGGCCATGCTCTTCCAAATGTGCATAAGTTCTATCCCCAAGAATTCTCTCTAACAGCTTCCTAACCACCGACGTGAGGCTCGCTGGTCTGTAGTTTCCTGGATTATCCTTATTTCCCTTCTTGAACAGAGGAACAACATTAGCTACTTGCCAGCCCTCCAGGACCCCTCCAGGGGCTAGCAAGGATATAAAGATCTTGGCCAAGGCCCCAGCAATCTCCTCTCTTGCCTCTCTCAACAACCTGGTGTAGATACCATCGGGCCCTGGGGACTTATCCACCTTAATGCTCTTCAGTAGATCCAACACCACTTCTTCCATGACCTGAAAATACCCTAGTATATTAGCATGCTTGACAATAATCTCACTATCCTCCATATCCTTTTGCTGGGTGAATACTGATGCAAAGTACTCATTTAGGATCTCTCCCACATTCTCTGCCTCCTAGCACAAGTCCCCTTCTTTATCTTTGAGTGGTCCTACCCTGTCCCTAGTTATCCTCTTGTTTTAAATATATCTATAGAATGCCTTGGGATTCTCCAAACCCTACTTGCCAAGGTTATTTCATGGTCCCTTCTTGCCCTCCTAATTCCCTGCTTGAGTACTTTCCTCTTTTCCTTATATTTCTCACAGGCCCTGTCCAATTTTAGCATCCTAAACTTTACATATGCTTCTTTTTCCCTTTGGACTAAATTCAAAACTTCCCTCGTTGTCCAACATTCCCTTACCTTGCCATCCTTATCCTTCCTCCTTACTGGAACAAGCTGGTCTTGAACTCTCCCTAGCAGGTCAAATGTGGATTTGCCTGATAACAGTGCCTCCCAATTAATACATCTGCCTAAGATCCTGCCTAATACTGATGTAACTTGCCCTCCCGCAATTTAGTACCTTCCTGCAAGGTCCTGACTTATCCTCGTTCATAGCTATCTTAAAACTTAAGGAGTTGTGATCACTGTTACCAAAATGCTCTCCCACTGAAAGGTCAGTCAACCTAATAAACTTTTCTCTAGACGCTAGTGCCAATGCATCTTTCCTTAGATAGGGGGCCCAAAGCTGTTCATGATATTTTAGGTGTGATCTAACTAGTGGATTGTATAGTTTCAGCAAGGTTTCCTTGAAATGAAGACTAAAATTCCATTTGTCTTCCCCAAACCTGCATGTTAGGTTTTTTGTGATTTTTTTTGAGGACATTCAAATTCCATTGTGGTATAGCTTTCTGCAGTCTTGCTCCATTTAGATTACATTTGAGATTCTAGCCGTAAAAATATTGTTCCACGTGAAGAACAAAAGTTATGTCATCTTGTATGAATTTTCAGCTTTAAAAATGTTAAGGGACATAATGCATACAAAAACACCGCTATCTTACAATTATCATTGAATAATAGGAAGATTCATAGAATTCAATCCCCAAATACCAATAAAAATTTCAAAAAATCATTTAATGAAAATATGTTTTGATTTATTCACACAATGGTCTTAATGTTATCCCATATATGGAAGAAAATACAATTGTGATAAATACCACATAGATCTACTGCTATTCAATAGGTTACTATTTGTTAATGTCAAATCCATTCAGCCCACATTTTGTAATTTATCCATCATGGAAAGCTATTGTGACACACAGACATTTTGACTATCCCATCTCAATTGCTTCTGATCCATCAAAAAAGAATGATTGTGTAGGCTGGTGTCCTCAGTAGTAATCATTCCCTGGACCAGGAAGAGGAGTCCAATTTTCTGAACTGGTATAAAAGGCTTCACTATGTGTTTATGAGCACAATCCTACTTGGTGTCTGCAGTCTAATATTCAGATCAGAAATCACAAAGAGCCAATGATATCTTTGCTTGGGAATTTGTTACTTGGTTTGAGACAATTAGTTTCATTATCTAGATATAGAGGCATTATCATGAGGAAACAGAGTAATAATTAGCTGCCAGAATAATCAGGGGACAAATCCTCGACCAATACATTACAGCAAAAATTGAGAGCTTCCGGAAAAGTTGTGGCAATTAAACTTTCATTTCAGAATTGCTATATTGTGTGGTGGACAGTCTTAAGTGTTTGTCTACGATCTTTGAACTGTTTCATAAAATTACAGTCTCAGAAAGTCAAATTGTTGTCACGGCACATGTAGTTGTATTCTGGCAAATGAAGACTCTTTCTTCCACAGGAACCCAACCTTTTGGATTTATTTGTGAAACTCAAAGTAACAGCTGCCTGTGCCATTGCTACTTGATGATTGAGCTGTCTGACATTTTCATAATGTTGTCTTAATATGAGTGGCATACACTGATACATCTTAATGATGCTATTCATTGTTATTAAATGAGTAAATTGTTGCCATTCATTCATTAGGGAAGATTTAGTTAGGCTGTAATTCTAACAGTAGTAATAATGGTAGTTCTGTCCTAACTGCTGGTCTGTCAAGTGTACCAGTGGGAAAATGTAGTCCATGATGTTGAACAGATTAATTGTTTTGCAGCCATAAAATAGCAGATTAAAATTGCAGTGGTTTACAAGGTTAAAATTTTGTTGTGCTCGCTGAGTTTTAATGTGTATTGGTCTCTTGAAAACCTTACTGTAAAGATCCCTTTGCCTTCTCTGCAACATTTGCATGACTCGCTAAAGGTTTATAGATCTACTTTACAGCATGTTGTTTTAAAATGTACTGGGAAAGCCTTCCCATACTGATTGCTTTCGATAAATTTCAAAATGCATGGGTGAGGTTATCCAGCACTGACTTACTGCCACTGTCAGTGTCCTGCTTTCCTTGCTAATGCAGGAAGCTGTATGATGTCAACTGTCCCGAAGGAATATATTGATTTCAATAGCCCTCTTTTAGATATCTCCAACGAAATGGCGTGCAATTTTTTAAAGACAAACTCTTCTTATTAAAAGCCCAATAAATTAGTTTAATATAAAATAATAAGTAAATGAACTGTAGCTGCTGTTTCCCTTGGAGAAAATATATCATTTCGAAAATCATCTCAGATCACTAAAGACAATTAAGGTGGAGCTCCTCAGTAACTTTCTCTTTCTGTCATATTACTCAGTCTCCTTTTGAAAGATTTTCTAATTCCTCAATCTCCCTTTGGTCACACCACTTGCTCCTCTATGGTCACCTCTGAGAAGATTAACCCTTTCATTAGAAAGCCTGATCAGGGTCAAACTGCTGCTTGGCTTCAGAACTCTTGCTTCCTTTGATCTATCAAGGACGGAGAAATTATTAGCAAATTCTAAGCCTTCCCATGTGATCTGTTTTTTGTAAATTTGTAAAAATTATTCCTAATCCTATTATGTGGCCCAGGCCAAACTTGCACTAAATATATGAGACCTTTGTTATGCAGCAGCGAGATGATAAAGGAATTCTGAATCTGGTCCTATTCCGAGTTATGGGAAGCTGGACACTTCATCAGCATTCGCTAATCCTTTGCCACGGCCAACACCTTTGATGAATGCTTTCATTTATGACCATTGATGCTACTTACTTAACATTACAAGGCAAAAAAAAAAGTTGTGTTTCTTTTAGGTCAGTAATAGATTTTAATACACGTATATACACAGTAGACTAATTGTAAAATCTCCTGTGTGATACCTGTGTGCTCATTATTCAGTCATAGACCCCTAATAATCAAAGATAGGAAAATTAGAATTTTGCAGCTCCCAGCTCTCTTTTCAACGCAGACACCTTACAGACAAAAGTCACTGTCTTAACCCAAATTCTAGCTGACAATGCGTATCAGCCCTTGCTATTTTCAGTCATTGTTGTGCCAATCTTGTATCTACCCACGGACATTTTTTCAAAGAAAGAGTGGATTTCCTAGAGACTCTACCCCACGCAACTTCCACAGCTTTTATTACAGAAAAAGGAAAACCTGTATCTTTTTTCTCCTGTTTTAGAACTGTCGCTCAGTGGGTCATTCTTGCTGATTAAACTGGGCTTTCACAATTAAGACAGTGTGTCTACTTCTACTGTTGGTCTGCGAAAAAAAACTTACAAAAGGAAAGGTGAGCTTCTTATTTCTAAATTATTCGTATCTCTTTTATTAATATGTTAACTTTTACGTGGCAATGAGAAAAAGTAATGAGGATCTAATCTATTGAAGCCTTTTGTTAAATTCTACAATATAACACATCAACCATATTGTCCATAAAGCTGCCGGATAATGGAAAATGGGAAAGCCGTGTGATCTGGAAGGTAGTAGCATTTGAGGTTTTCTAAAAATAAAGTGGTGTTTTATTTAGAAATTGAAAAGTGAAAGATATGTATCTAGCATAACTTCGAAATGAATCCTAGAAAGATTTCTGGAGAAGCCCCTTATTACATTTCTTAGCTTTGGCGCAGGGAATCGATTCTATCTAGCAATTACTGTTAAACACAAGTCAACCAAAGGAATAATGGATATTTGTACAAAAATTGTTGTGTATTTCCTTCAAACTATGAAAAGAATGAAAAATGAACTTTTTTGGAAAAAGGCCCATTTCTTTCAATTTATGCCATTATTATTTGAGGAGTCTAACACTGTGAGAATCCCAACCTTTTATGTTTGCTATTGCCTATAAAACCCTCCAACATCAGCAATAACAGCAATTTAAGATTATTGCTTGCAAAGTCTTCAGCTTTGTTAACCCTGTTAGAAACTAGTTTGCCTGTTAAACCCATACTTTATTTATTGTGATACTTTCTGCTGATCTTTAGCATTATAATTTCATGAGAGATTAAATTTTTCAGGCAGTATTACATTAGCTTTTCCGCATGAGTGACTCTATGCCTGCTTGAAGTGAGTAATGTGAAAAAAATCTGAGCCTGAGGTAAGTGTGTAACATTTTAAAAATATTATTCCCTAAAGCAAGTACATTTTTAAACAACAGGTCTGCAGTGGCATGGATCACAGAAAATGATTGAGGGGATGATGTTCCTGTGTCATAGGTAATGTTTCAAAACAAGGTGCAGTTGATTTCTCTTAAGCATATTCAGAAAAAGCGAATAATAAACTTGTCCTGACAGTTCCTGCAGCAAATCGTGAGCATGGCAGAGACATGCTGTTGAAATCCTCACAGCACCAGCATCCTCCCATTTTACAAGGAGCTCATTCTGCTCCCATTTTTAGTCGAGCTGCTGTCATTTGGACATTTTCAATTCTTAAATTTAAAAACCTACTACCCCCTGCACCATTAAAATAAACAGCAAATATCTGTTGCTCTGCACCCACTCGATCAACACAACGATGTATTAATTAAGAATTTAGTTTACCATTCACATAAATGGAAACTGAAGCCTTAAAAGTACTGATCGCTGGCTCATGAGTGTCTAGGCATCTCTTTGTGATTGTATGTCTTGCATTTACAGTCACATGATATTCATAATATAGGATCGTGTTTCCTTGTGTAGAGAGTAATCAATAGAGATGATTCTGTTGTCTTCAACATTGCGTTTAATTTTAAGTCTCATTTAAGATTGAAGAAAGGAAGAGAACGTAACTTAGCAAGAATGACAGGATTTCCTAGTTGCAACTAGTTAATGTTTAACTGACAATACATTTTAAAAAAGACATAAAAAATTCTAAGATACTCTGTAGATTTTGAACTCATGGAGCTCCTTGACTTGAGCTTCAGGCAAGTAGGTAGCAGAACCCAAGTGAACTAAACCCAGAGTATAGAGTTCATTTTTGCAACTAGGTAATGGGTATTAAGCCCAGATGTCCATGGTTTTAATTAAATGTTTGAATTCAATTGCAGTTGCTGCTGTTACTTTATTTCTTGACGCCATAAAAGTAGAACGATAAAAGGTTGTGAGATTGCACAAAATGCAAAGAGTATTTCATCGGTCCTACAAGACACCCACCTAATTGAAACACTTCAATCGCGGTCCATAATCTAATTAATTACACACAAAGTTAGGGTCAAAACTTAAATTATTTTGGTACTTCAGATTAAAATTTCACTCTTCACCACAGCTGAAAATTAGTAGGATCCAGTCCAAATTCCTCAGCTAAGGGAAGGACAAAAAACTGCTGTTAGAGTGCCAAGCAAATGGACATTGTGAATACAGACTATGAGACATTTCAGACACTGAGCAAAACCTGGAAGTGCTAGGGAAACAAATGTACTGAGTGAATGGCACGCTCCCAGACCATTAGGCAAATGGATAGCCACAGGACCTGCACTGCAAATGGACTAGGGTCATACATATGCAGTATCAAAGTAAATTAGACTCATTTTGTAAAGAAAACATAAAACCTACTAAGCTGTCGCCGTCTTATAGCTGCTGGTTTTGTAAGCCAGCAGAGGCCACACAAAGCAACACTGATGCTTATTCTGCATTTTCACAAGCTTTAGTATTGCGAGCAAAGAAGACACACTCAAAGACAGATTTCACTATGCATGTGTAGGGTCATTGTTTAAAAGTGACAAACCCATTCAATATATCAGAATGGAAATTAAATTGATTTTTATGTACAAATTGTGTTTAATCTGAACTCCATTTACTTAAATCCCGAGCCTACTTACAACTTTGTTGTTCCATTACATTATCTGATTCAGTCCTACAATAAATATTGTTTTCCAGCAACATCCTGTGCTATATCCTCTACTTATGAATAAAAAGGACATAATTTTAGGAAGCCGGTCCTTTTATTAAGACTGCCCCCTATCAGAAATAATAAATGGAAGATCAAAAAAGATCAAAATGCAACTAAAAATTATCATGGAGGAGGGAGATGGAGATTGTGCAATTTTTTTACACTAAGAGTAACTTATTTGAAACAAGTCTGTTTAAAAAATATTACAGAATGAAAGAGGGCTATCATCCCATTGATAAAATCAACGGTGTCAGCCTATCACAAAGCAGAATGCAGTAAGCTTATTAACCCTTCCCCTGTTTCACAAACGCGGGATCCTTGAAGTTAGAACAACAGACACCATGAGGGACTTTTAATGACATTGAGTCATTAACTATGGCTTACATTTTGAGTTGTACTAAATTAAAAAGTAAGTTTTCCTCTCTGTCTGAATTTAAATGTCAGTACTGAATGGTTAATAGTCTGGGACAGAAATATTGGTATTCACCTGCTACATTCCACTTGGCTGGATACACCACTCTACACGATAGTTCAACTGAAGAAATGTGGCAACAAAGCAATTGAACAATAACTATCAAGAAGCATTTGCAGGAATACAAGTTGTTTGCATTCATATTCAAGAGTAAAATGTGCATGGGGTGTGATTCTAGGATATTCAAGAAAGAATTTTATGAAATAAAAATAGGGATGATTACTCTGCAAGACAAAATGTAATTTAAACAGGAATAATCTGCAAAATTAAATCTTACATGACCTGAGGTAACCCAGACTTATTAAAGGGTGCAACTTCCTCACTCATTTCTCAACAAGAGCCTCAATGTATTTGGGCACCATAAACCATGACATTTATTTTAAAATACAGGAAACATTTGTAGCATTTATTGGCAAATTTTGTGTTTTGAAGCTGAAATTAAAAGCCAATAATAAAAATTTTCAGGGTGTCACTATTTATTTATAACACCGTGTAAAAAAACTGTTAACACTTTATTTGCGACTGATACAACACATGTGAGATTTCCAGCAATGCTTTGCTGCGGGTGTTTTTATGGCCAGCATGCACCATTCCTATAACAATGAGTCCTCTGTCACCACTGAGATTGTGTGGGATCTCCTGAACTGAATCAAATTTACAAGTGAGATGACGATTGAAATTCTGTTCTTTAAACGGGAATGTTTTGATTATGAACTATGCATCTGATATGATTCAGGGTATATGTTGTAGCATGAGATATCAGTTTGTGATATACATTTGTATATGTGTGTGTAATATATATATACACACACACACACCTGGGTATATTGACATCACCAAACGTATTGGTCTTTCACCAACTTTCAGCCAAATAAGTAAAGAGATTACCTATATCTCTACAATTATGTTATATATAACTAGATATAATAATCTCTAATTACAGAAGTGTGTACATAGCTGAATATTTTTAATACATCAACTGCATTTTTTCCCTCCGTTAAATTGTGGATTTAGTACAGAGGTGGCAGAGTTTGCCTTTGATCTGAAGCAATTTATACCACTAGAAATGATAGATTACTTATCATAGAATTACTCCTTTTCAGAGTCTAGCAGTTCAGACTCATTTTTAAAAGAAAAACCTTCATATCCACAATCCTTTCTCTTGTTATATTCTTCAGCTACCTGTGTAATATATTAGCTGTAATATAAATGTGAAGAGGCACTATGAGGTATTAGGAGGCTCTTTCCCTTAGTCCCTGGAGGATTTAAACCCTACTGTCATTTATGTGCTTTTGGCTTAAGGTGACATATATATGGGAAGGAAAAACTCTTTATTACAGATAAAATCTACACACTGCTCCCTGTAGTGAGTCCAACACCTGCATAAACGTTCAAGAGAAAACATTTAAACCAGGGATTTAAACCACATTTTTCTAATAAAGATATTCCTAAAGGGAAAATAGAATACCTTAGTTGCAAAAGAGGAAGATGTTTTAAGTTGCTGAAGATATATACATGGTAAACAGAAAGTGGCAAAATTTAGTGAAAGGTACATTTTTGCTTCAACTGAGACGACTGAAATGAAATTCACCTTTGATGAAGAATGCAAAATTATCTGTCAGTCAATAGTCAATGGTCTGTCTTAATACACCAAAGGATCATTGTTTGCCCATTTTAATCCTAGTTGTTAGGAGACTTTCCCCATTTCAACCAATGGTGATTGGCCGTCTTTATTCCAACCAATGGCCCGTAGCTGCCTATGATTAAACCAATGGTGTCTGTTATATGTGGTCAATGACAGTCATGGTCGATGTCTGTCCATTGTACCCCCTTTTTATGTTGATGGGTAAATCTGGTATGGTGTATGTTAGACAGCCAAAGCTCACACCATGTCCCAGCACACCAAAGCTGAACAATAGCCTCCCCATATTTCAGTTCACTTGAAAATGTAACTCATTAATATTTATTTCTAGAATAGCTGTACTTATGAAAAGAAAGAACATATGACACACTCGATGCTGACTATTATAACACAAAAGAATCTAGGAGTGGCAAAAGACTATTGAGCTGAACAGCTTTACCGGTTTTTTTTGTAAACTGTTTCTTTTGTTCCAATCTGGGAGTCCAACATCTGGAAACTGAATCTAGGATCCTGGACTCCTAGCTTCCAAATTAATAAAAGTAACATAATGGCTGTCACATTGCAGTCTCAATAACTTGCCTTTTCATCATATCCTTCAAGCTTTTCCCTTCAGTCTAATAATTAACTCTTGAATGAATTTATTCTGACAGCTTCAAGAACAAGAACATTTACAATGGTTAATGTGCCAACTTCAATACAGCATGACAGCACCCTCCATATCCATGACATTTACCATCTAGAAGGATCAGGACATCAGACTCAGAGGAAGATCAGCATCTGCAAATTCTCCTGTAAGCTATGCACTATTCTCACCTGGAGCTCTTTAGGTGTCCCTTCACTATCACTGGGTCACAATGTTGGAATTCCCTCCACACTAACATGATCGATGTACTTCCGGCACATGAACCACTGAGGGTCAAGAACGCAGCTCATCTCCATGGTTTCAAGAGCAATTAGGAATGGTGCAATGAATATTGGCCTCACCAGTGATGGTCACTGGGGAGGCATGTTGGTGGCTCAGTGGTTAGCACTGCTGCTTCACAGCACCAGGGACCTGGGTTTGATTCCATCCTCAGGTGACTGTCTGGGTGGAGTTTGCACGTTCTCCCCGTGTCTGCGTGGGTTTCCTCCGGGTGCTCCAGTTTCCTCCCACAGTCCAAAGATGTGCAGGTTAGGTGGATTGGCCATGCTAAATTGCCCATAGTGTTCAGGAATGTGTAGCTTAGGTGGGTCATAGGGGGATGTGTCTGGGTGGGATGCTCTGAGGGTTGGTGTGGACTTGTTAGGCTGAAGGGCCTGTTTCCACATTGTAGGGATTCTATGATTCTATGAATTATCCGTGGACAAGTAATCCAAAGGCTGAGGCAAATGTTATAGCAAAACAGGGTCAAATTCCACCATTACAGTTGGTGCAGTTTATATGCAATTAACAAAATCTCAGTACTGGTGACCATTAAAATATCATTGATTGCCACAAAAGTCTATCTTGTTCATTAATGCCCTTATCTGGTCTGTGAATCCAGACCTACAGTAATGTTGTTGACTCTTAAAATACCCTCTGAAATGTATGTGACTGGATAAAAAGTCCCAGAATTCCCTCCCGAATAGCATTGTGGGTCTACCTACACTTGTCGGCCTTCCTCCATAAAATAAACTGGAGTGGTTCAAAAAGGCAGCTCACCTGCTCCTTCTCCAAGGCAACCAAGGATGGGCAATAAATGTTTGCCCAGCTAGTGATGCCAACATCCCATGAATGAGATTTTAAAAAGGCAAATCAAGCTACTCGGTTCAAGATCAATTAGGAATGGATAACAAAATGACTGTGCCAACAATGTCCACATCCCAAGAAAGAATTAAAAAAATGCATAAATAAATTTTAAACAACAGGGTATATGTTCTAATCTGTTGAATAAATGGTCTGAGATCAGTTATGACAAATTTCCACCCAATGATTAGCCATCCACATTTCCAAATAGACTTTGCATTGAGAGCAGAACACTTGACAGTTGAAATTAATTTGATCATATTAAAATGATCATATCATTTAAATGTTTTGAGAATTTCTTGGTGTTAATGACAGCGTAGTCATATGGTTACCTATATAAAATGGGTGTCCAGTCTTAATAGGATGCACCATTTAGAAAAAGAACCTTTTTACTTCATTTGTTTCTTGTTTCTACTTGGTTGTTTTTGTTTTGCAAGTGTCAGCTACAATGCTAGGTACATCCAATGGAAAAATTCCTTCTATGTATGTTTTATTGAGAAGTAATGCAGGGACTCTGATAGTAAGATTGCTGCAGGTATCCTTTTGGTCCCATTTATGAATGGAGGAGAACATTTGTGGTAATGGTCAAGTTTCTGGCCTCTGAGAAGGTAAGAAAACCAAATGCCAAAGCATGTGATGTGCTCTACGCGCATTTAGAGCTAACATCCACCTGGACTAGCAACGGCTACGGCTGCCATACTGACAGTATGTCTTTTCCCCCCGCAGGCAAATTGCAATGGTGTCCATGTGGCAATTAGAACTACCTTCCAATCCACCCCGCCGTTCAGTACCACCACACTAGTTAGTCAGCATTAAAACAACGAGAAGATATGAGGAGGAGTGATTAAATACCTCGGTCAAAAACAGGGATTATAAGGAGGATTTGATTGAGTTGAAGAGGGAGGTGGAGAGGCACAAATGTCTGATGAGAGAATTTCACAATAAATGCAATGCTGCATTTGAATTTGGACTAACCTTCCTGACAGCATGAATATTCATGACTCTTCTTAGGTTTTAGTTGCATTTTTGTCACACAAACATAAAAATTGAAATGCACATTACTATGTAATAGACTTTATAAGAATTGCCATCAGTTTTCTTTCCATTCGCATTTGAATGACCGCTGTGTTAAATAGCCATCCACCTCTGTGCAATTAATTTCTTGTTGTCTTGACAAGTTCCAAAACCCATGACCAATCTGGATAGGGATTTACCACAATTACAAGACCCAATGCTTGAATTAGTCACAACTTAATACTCTGCAATACCCAGCTCAAAATCCAGGCATTTTGAATTTACACATCAAGTTCGGAGAGTAGGAGTTGTGTTATCATCAATGAAGCAAGTCGAAGCAAATTCAGTGAGTGGAGTGATAATGCAGAATGTGTGAAATGGAGTAACGGAGGTGCATGTGTGAAATGGAGGGATATGGGTGAGAAATGGATGGGTGTGGGTGATGGAGCGGTGGAGAAATGTGGGCAATGAAGAGATGAAGGGCTGTGTGTGATGTATTGTTCTCATTTAATGTTGTAGGTACATGTTTACCCAAGAGTCTGGAATGTAGCAAGCAGCCATGATAAATACCACACTTGTTTCCATACAATATAATTAAATGGACTGAAAGAAAAGACCATGCAACAAAACTGAAAATTAAAGAAACTTTGATGTTGCATGGAGCATTGGGCAGTGTGTTATGGTGTGGAGTAATGGTGCTCCCAGAGACATGGACTGAGCCTGCAATTCCTTTGCTGTGGAGTGTCAGGGCAGTGTGCAGTGGCGTGGTATAATAGCACGTGTGCTGCTATGGAGACAGAGTGCCATCATGTGTTGTTGCAGTAGATATGATCTCCTCTTTGGGATTATAAATCTCAGCTAAGCCGCTATGGGCAAGGTGCAAAATTTTAACAGTAAGTGAAGAGAAAATTGTCATGTGAGTTAACCTTTTGGCTCTTTTCCACCTCCTGGTGGTTGGTTCTGAAGGTCTGAACAGATCTGAAGGTTGTACCATAAAAGTGGGTATGGGGTATGAAGGGGTAAAAAACAATCTTTTAAAATTCCAGTGTCATCTTTTAAAGAGTATACTGTAACATTTGAACACTAGTGTTAAACCATAAACATTCCTCTAGAAGATGTTACTGGTTACTACTGGTGATAAATTTATTTGATGGTTCACAATACTTCAGGACTTACAATGCACAGTTTTGCCTGGTGTTCTTCTGTCAAGAGTTTAACCTGGTAATGTTGAACAGGGAGCAAGAAGTCCAACAGCATAAAGATGGGGTTACGACCAGAAAGAAAAACAGAAAAATCTCGAAATACTCAACAGTGTCATTCAATATTTGCAAAGACAGCAGACAAGATTGTGTCTTAAGTGTGGTCCCTTTATTCTTTTTACTTGGCATAAGGAAACTTTTGAGTATTGAAATTTCCCACTCAGCATAATGTCACACCCCAGGTCTACTCAGTAGACTAGAAATGTTGGCTTTTCACTTCTCAGCCAACACTGTGGAAATAAAATGAATTTGTCATTGATTTTTTTTTTTAAAAGCTGGTGAATTAAGAGGAACCTTTTCAATAGTAGTCACCATTAGTACCAGAATGAAAATTGTTTCTTCTCCATTGTCCTTGATAGCAGCAGGCATAATGTAAGCCACAGGTAAGCTTGATGTGCTGACTCCCAATGGGAAATCGAAACCAACATTGTTAAGGACTGTATCCTATTGAATCCATGCCTTGGATGGCAGTTAATGAAGTTGCAGAGTTGCAGTTTTTTGAGTTCTCCATTACGTATCTATTGCATGCGATTTCTACCCTGATGCTTTGGTCTCATTGTTTGCTGATGTTTCATTCTCGGCTAGTTCCCTGGGCAGTGGTAGTTTGCCAATGTCTTTCACTTTCAGTGGCAGCAAAGAAGGCAGGTCTCAAATCTACCTCAGCCAGATTGATTATTGAACCTGCACTGTTGGCATTATTTTGAACTACTTGTCAACCATCCAACCAATTGGGTGAACTGGACCCACTCTATTGAATATCCATTTTCCCAAAAGACTGCATAAACTGCACATTGCAAAGAATAAGAACACATTGACTGGGATTTGATTGTACTTAATGTCTTTAACAGTGCACTTCAAATATTTTTAATATTAATATTTTAAAGCATAAATAAATCTTCAAAGGCATTGATAAGATACACATGTTATTTTTCTGTTCAAATAAAAAATGCTTCCCAGAAGTAATGCAGATTTACCATTGCTTGCTGTGACACACAGATTTTTATTCTCCTGTTCTTTTATATTCACCAGCTTTGTAGGAAAGAATGCAATGGCATATTGAGGTCAACGCTTGGGGGAGGGAGAATCTACCAGTCACTACCAGACAGAACTGAAGTACATGCTTCCTGTAACGTACTTTGTTTCAATGTATATTTGGGTATAATTCAGATTCCAACACAAATGTAAAAGCCACCCAGTGGATTCCCAAAATGTAATTACATATGAGAAATGTTTTAGAACAGTCACAGCTGCACAAAACATTATGTAATGTCCCTTTGGGGAAAAATTGGTGGAAATTCTTTACCTCATATGTTAGGCTGGTATTTGTCTATGTTAAAAGTGCTGCATAAATTCAAGTTGTTGTTGGTCTTGGGTCCACATTGACATTGCTTCTAATGACTGGCATTATCAAAATATATCAAAATAAATCAAAATCAATTGAATGATTTATTCATCATTATTGCATACCATTAAAGGAATAACACCATTTGGGGAAATCTGACATAAAAGCAAAGCTAAAAAGGAAAGTAACCACTAAATTAATGTCCTGTGGTAAATAGCAGCTATCCAGTGTTCTGTACTGTTAAATCTATCTAATTGTATATTGGCTTTGAGCTGTACAGTGGCAGCAATTAAATCAGGAATATGTTCTGACATTGAAGACCTTGTTTTACTTTCTGGCTTTCGGCTGGATGTTTGTTAGGCCAGGTGGGGCATTCACATGAATAGAGGGTCTTTAGCCAGAGCATATCCTGCACAGCGCACCTGGCCTGTGTTTAGAAAAGAAAGTCTCTCTTGTTTTGTTAAGGTGAAAGCCATAAAAGGCAAGCGGCTTAATTTATCCAAAAAGAATGTTGTATTCAATCGAAAGGTTCATCACAGGTGATTCATTTCAAACAGTCCGAAGATTTTACAGGTAATGTGAAAAGTAGTAGATTAAAAATAGATTAGTTTTCATAATAAAAAGAAAGTTATCTTTGGAATTATTATTTGAGAAAATAATAATTTTTAAAGAAATAGAAACAAAATTATGAGGTTAGTTAATTGTCCCAGCAGATTCATGTAGCGTAAGTGTCAGGTTGAGAAAATTAGTTTATTGCTATGTTTAACACTGAACCTTGCTGCAATATATGTACATTGTTTCTAACATCTAAAACAGTCTACTTGGAAAAAAAAATAGATACTCACTGGACAAAATTTATCCCAATCTTTGTAGGAATTTAGAGAAACGAGATCTTGTCTGTCATTTGATGCTATCTTGCAACAAGGTATTCTCTGTGGAACAGTTTGATCACAGGATTCTCATTCACAAACAGACAGGTTAAACACTTAAATGCTAGCAAATCCTGCACAGCCCTGTGGGAAATTTCAGTTTAATCCCAAACTTATAGGAGGACAATCAAAGCCCAAAGCCAGGGTAACAAATCTGATCCTCTGTTACAATCTGTGTCCTCATGGGACGAGCGAGTCACTCCCTATACAAGACCTAGATGGATAAATACCTAAATGATGAGATACACTGGGAATGCTAGAGAAGCATCTAGCTTTGGCCATTCACTTTCAATTTCACATTACAGTATGAGAGGCAATTCTTTCCCAGAACACAGCAGACAGTCCTGATTATTATAAGTTGAAGTGTGGCTTAAGGAATGATTAATGATCATGTCAGAAGAAAACAAAGCTGAATGAGAGTTATCTCCAATCCACCTGCTTGCAGATTGGAAGGAAAATGGCCCCAGCATGCCCTGATATTAAAACACCAAAAGAGAAGGTGTTATGCTGTAGATATGTATGAAAAAGATAACATGTCATGCATCCAGGTTTCTTACCTCAGATAAATCATTATCCTATAAATGGGCTCTGTACGTGATTAGTATTATCAACACAATGGACTTCACATTACTCAAGTTTAAGAAAAAAAAAATCAGACCAAAGCAAGTCCCACTTGTATTGATGCTAATGTTAATGGACAGGAATTTGGAAAGAAAGTCTCTGTTTGACAAAAGAGATTGTTGCAAACCCTTTGTGGGAAAGTGTGTTCAGCAACAGAACAATGATGCCACCATGTGTACCTTTACAGTATAACATGAGAGCCACTTTCTCCTCAAAGAGAGAGTAAGAAATTTTTGTTTAGTGGACAGATCAAGCAAATTCTCTTGTTCCAATGTAACAAACTTTCACATATTATCACAAAAATAAAGGTGGCAAACATTAAACCACTGGATTTAATAAAATCCGTATTGAACAGGTCAGCCAATCAGTTTTTGATTATTTGTATCTTTTACTTGTTTGCTCAGATTCTATCGTAGCGAGTGAGACAGCGATGTGGAACTGGGCAATACATGAACAATGAAGGTATTTTATATGACTGTCAGTTATGTCACTATATCGTGTTGTGGAACAGAAAGGAATGATGTTTTGTAGGAAAGGGTCAACCCTGATGGAGAGAAAAAAAGAGGGAATGAGAAGCCTAATTATTAACATCCGTCTGAAGGCACAGGGCCTGAAGGATGGGATTATAAGGATTAATCTGTGTCTGTCTGTCAAGAAAAAGTCTCAGTCGTGACTAATTGTATTGTTCTTCACATAATCAAACTCCATTAGCTAAAGACTGGAAAATGTGTTACTTCTGGCCATTTTAATGAAACCTTGCAGGAGAACCATTTTCACACAAGGATGTTGAGATGTATCATGCCACCACATCCATTAACTTCAAGTTCAAGTTTTCAAACTTTTCCTTTTAGACCTGAAGGTAAAACATATTTCTGTTTACATGTTCTTGTAAATTATCATAACTATGTAAAATGGTACAGAATTAGTTAATTAATCCAAAGGATTCAATTTTATTAAAACGTTTGGGATGTGTATATCTCTTTTTGGACAAAAAGATGTGATGTTATTAGGATTGAACGCTATCTCTCACAGTCTGCTAGAACGGGATGCACAACTTTTCTGTCATTTTAGTTAGGTTTGGTTTTGGGTTAGGCCCGAATTCACCACCCACTTGCTGAGTTAGCAAAGAGGATTACTGTAAAGTCTACATGGTATATAAGACGAGTTCACTTTGACAGCCACGGAAGCCGTGTTCTTACTCATACTCAACATAAAAATCAATTCCCCACCCACATTCTACCCTGCTGTCTCACTTTTCAGGCTCACATTAGGAGTCTACTTCAATTTTTCACCCCATAACTGCTTTTATTACTCACTGATGCCTTATCATTGGTGCAAGGGATCAGTCAGGTGGCAAAGACTGTGTTGCAATAATTCTTGGGAGTTCAAGACATGCCCACCTTTTGGAATGGATGCCGATATTGTTTGAAAATGATAACTACCCACATGCACTTGTGATTTACATTTATATGCTGGGTATAAGTCCACAACCATTTTTGAAGATTTTTTTGAACCCCCAAAGTTGACTTAGTTGCTCTCATCTATCTTAAGTGAATTGATGGCACAAATGAATGGTTTAGATCTAATAACTGTGACCCAGAGTTAGTTGAAGAGTGACCAATGCTGGAAACTAATTATTCTAGTATACACAACATTTCAAAAAGACAGGCACAATGGATAAGGAGGAGGGACAGGGCCTGATGCAAATCATGTCATAAGGACATTTGTAAGAAAAGATCTTGGCTCAGAAACTCAGTCTGGATGAAGATTAGGACTAGTGAGAATCAGAAGCCTTCAGTGGAAGTGGTTTGTATGTCAATTAACTATAATCATGCTGTTGGACATATCATTAAAGAAGCAATTGTTGTAGCTAGTAATAAATACAATGTAATTGTTGAGGAGGAATTTAATCTTCTTATAGATTACATAACCAAATTGGCAGATGTGGCTATGGAATGCTTTAAGGGTAGTTTCCTGAAACAATATGTCAAGGAACCAACTAGTAATAAAATTATATCAGAGATAATAGGTACTGCAGATACTGGAGAATCCAAGATAACAAGACGTGGGGCTGGATGAACACAGCTGGCCAAGCAGCATCATAGGAGCAGGAAAGCTTGACGTTTCGGGCCTAGACCCTTCATCAGAAATGGGGGAGGGGAAGAGGATTCTGAAATAAATAGAGAGAGAGGGGGAGGCGGATAGAAGATGGATAGAGGAGAGGATAGGTGGAGAGGAGGCAGACAAGTCAAAGAGGCGGGGATGGAGCCAGTAAAGGTGAGTGTAGGTGGGGGGGATAGGGAGGAGATAGGTCAGTCCAGGGAGGACGGACAGGTCAAGGGGGCAGGATGATGTTAGTAGATAGGAGATGGGGGTAGGGCTTGAGATGGGAGGAGGGGATAGGTGAGAGGAAAAACAGGTTAGGGAGGTGGAGATGAGCTGGGCTGGTTTTGGGATGAGGTTGGGGGAGGGGAGATTTTGAAGCTTGACCTATCTCCTCCCTACCCCCCCACCTACACTCACTTTTACTGGCTCTCCCTATTTATTTCAGAACCCTCTTCCCCTCCCCCATTTCTGATGAAGGGTCTAGGCCCGAAACGTCAAGCTTTCCTGCTCCTATGATGCTGCTTGGCCTGCTGTGTTCATCCAGCCCCACACCTTGTTATCTAGTAATAAAATTATTTTAGATCCAGAATTGTCTGATGAGGCAGAGTTAATTTACAATTTCATAGTAAATTTTCCACTAGGAAATAGTGATCATAATATAATTGTTTTTCATATTAAATGAAAAAGACTTACTCCAATCAGAAACAAGAAGCTTAAAAGTAAACAAAGCAGATTATTTAGGTATAAAGGAAGAACTGGCTAAGTTTAATAGGGTAAAAGACCAAAAGGCTAAGGTGCTAAATAAATAATGGGAAACATACAAAACATTCAAAAACAAATGCAAACAATTGAAGAAAAGAAACACAGTGAGAAAGACTTACTAAGGAAGTTAGGTAAAGTAGTCAATTAAAAGAGGAGGCTGATAATTTTGCAAAGAATAGTAATAAGTCTGAGATTTGGGAGATATTTTTCTTGAAACTGGAAAGGATCAACTAAATGTTGATAAAAAGCAGGAAGAAAAGTATGTAAAAACAATCTAACCAACAAGACATAAACAGTGTTAGATGTTTTATGAAAATATAAAAGAATAGCCAAAGTAAATGTTGGACACTTAGAAGGAGAGGCAGGTTAAATTATTATAATAAATGAAGAATTGGAAGACTGTAGTGATTGGAACGAAGGCCAGTTATATCTCATTGACTTTGAGATCCTTAATTGGCCTAGGCTAACAACCCCAATCAAGGATCTCATAGTCAATGGATCCACTCGGCCCTTGTTCCAATCACTACACAGACATACTGAACAAATATAGGGCTGAAGTTTACCAAAAATCAGCAAAGTATCAATTGCAAACAGTTTCATGGAAGGTTTCTCTCCAACAGTGCCAACAAGGTATTCACACAACTCTCTGCAATTTGCCTTATTATCTATGGCAACACACCTTGATAGTGCCATGCTCATGCTACATGCGCTCAGCAATGGTGGAATTATTTCCCTCTGTTGGAGCCTCCCAGCATTCCTGGCACCAGTGCTATACTTAAAGCCCAGATGTACACTGTACTTTGCCTCCCAGAAGCTGCTCGTCACATTGCGCGTGGTGGGATGGGAATGATTAACTCCTCAGAGGGCACATCAGTAACACAGCTGACACTTCATTGCAAATAGAAGTTCACATTCATAAATGTATTGTTCTTTTACATCATCACCCATCTGAACACAGCTACAAAAAGCAAGATCCCCGGAATAACCAGTCTTTGCACCATAACATCTTAGAAGTCTGTCTAAGGATGCTCTTTCTCTAACATACCAATGAAACATAACACCTTCTCATCGTTCACTGCGGGACAGTCACTTGCAGGAAATCCTTAAAACAGTTGAAAATATTCACTTTTATTAAATAAAAGAAAAAGGAAAGAAGATAAAACAAAAAGAATCTGCATTTGCTTCCACAAGTAGGCAATGATTGTTTGCCTTTTGAACAACAAATTTACAGTCAATGAATGATCACTGCACCTAGATTGTATCTATTAGAACTGTGTGTTAATTAAGTTCTATCTCGTTTGTTGCCTCCGACATTATACTGTCATATCATGCTGACGGTGATGATCCTCCTGCTGAGTGACCTCATTTTCCTCCTCAGAAGACTATAGCCACTCTCTCAGCTCTTCCAACTCCATTGCATCCCCTGTTAGCTTGCTCCAGTTGTGCAGAACACAGCATGCAAGGATTATGTAGAACGCTCACAGGAATGTACTGCCAGGTCTCCACAGGCATATTAAAGGTCTGGAACCTCATCTTCAAGAGGCCTATTGTCTCCTGCACAATGACCCTGGTTGAAGAATGGGCAACATTATATCTACACTCAGCCTCAGAGAGGAGGTTTTGTGATCATCACCAGCAATGGATGCAGAGGGTAGCCCTTGACTCCCAGTAATTATCCTTGCAAAGCAATTACTCTTGAAGGTTTAATACACTCCTCCGTACAATGGGTCATGTCAGACTCCAATAAAGGAGGTCATAGAATGCCTCTAAGGTCTAGGGATCTTAGCCTGATGGATGCAGAACAAGCATAACATGTGAATGCAATATCGGATTATAAGTGCAGAGTGATTACTAATTTTGAAGTGGAGAACTGTATTTTAAGTGGGCCAGAGAAGTGCCAGAACAATGTGGTGTGGATAGCACATATCTGATGCCGACCTTGGTGGATAGGAGGTCCAGGTGGTCACTGCCCATAGAGGGTGCAGAGAGATTTTTGGGTCTGCTAACTAAGATAGAGGCTCAGAGGAGCAGGTGGTGAGATGGGTATGTCAGTCATCCACTATGAATTTTATGTCAAGAACTGTCGCTACCTAGCTTCCATTCAGTGCATGGGAGAACAGGAAATTGCATATTAATGAGGTGAGATGAGGTACTAACAGCATGCTAATGTATGCAAATAGACGTCTCACTACTCATTAGCGAGAGTCTCATCTCATTGTGGAAAACTTGGTTGCTGAATCAAATTTTTTCAGAATTAGAAACAAAAGTCTTTTTCTTTACAGTTCATGAATCCAAATGTTTCAGACCTCACCATATTTTACCAATTGACATGACATTACCCACATCATTCAGGGACTGTGATGATTTTGCCCAGAGTATATGTTTTCACAGTGGAAGACAAGTTGCAATCCAGCAGTACAGGGCAATTTAGAATCTAATAAGAGTGAGGAGAATAGGTAATCAATATTAGCAGGGAAAAAGTACTGGAGAAGCAAAGGGACTAAAATCCATTGAACCTTCAGTGTGTGATGGCCTACACGTTAAAGTTCTAAAAGAGATAACTGTGGAGATAGTGGATACACCCGCTATGATCTTCCCAAATTATTTAGGTCTTGGAAGAGTCCCAGCAGATTGAAAGGTAGTAAATGTAACAACGCTATTCAAGAGAGCAGGATTTCAGGAAACAGAGAGGGACTGGCCGGTTCGACTGACATCAGTCATCAGGAAAGCACTGTCATCTATTATTAAGGAAGTTTCAACCATATAGTTGGAAAATCATCGTATGATTAGAACAAGTCAACATGGTTATATGAAAGGAAAATTCTCTTGGCAAAAATATTGCAGTATTTTGAGGGTGTAACTAATAAGATAGAAAAGGGGGCACAAATGGATATAGTAGGTGGGTTATGAAGGCTGGGTCTGGGTGGGATGCTCTGAGGGGCAGTGTGGACTTGTCAGGCCAAAGGGCCTGTTTCCATACTGTAGGGATTCTATAAAATAAAGATCTAGATTTCCAAAATAGATACTTAAGATGTTCCATGTAAAAGGTTAACGCACAAAGTAAGAGTTCATGGATTGGGAGCAGTATATTAGCACGGACAGAGAACTGATATGAGGAAAAGAAGCAGAGAGTGGGGATAAATGGGGCATTTTAAAGGTGGCAGAATGTGATTAATGAATGCCGCAGGGATTGGTGCTCAGAACTTCAGATGCTTACAATCTATATTAATGACTTAGGCTAAGTGAAAGAGTAATATGTCTATGTTTGCTGATGATACAAAGCTAGGTGAAAATGCAAGCAGTGAGAAATAGTTGAAGAGGCTGCAAAGAGGTAAAGACAGGCTAAATGATTGGACCGCAAGGTGACAGATGGAATATAATGTGGATAAGTGTTAAATTATTTACATTGGTCATCAGACTAGAAAAACAGAATAATTTTTTAAAAGGATGAAACTCGCAAATGTTGCTGTGCAGAGCAACTAAAGTGCAGTTATACTAGGACCACATGAATCAGCATTTAGGTACATCAGTAGATTAGGAAAGGAAATTATATATTCACCTTTTATATAAAGGGATTGGAGTACAAGAATTAATTAGTATTGCCACAATAGCCCGGAGATTTGTTGTGACCACACTTGAGTACAGTGTAGCATTTTGGTCTCCATACATAAATGAAGAATATGTTTGCATTGGAGGCAGGACAGTGAATGTTCATGAAATTGATCCCCTCAGGTATGACAGTTGCCCTATGATAAGGGGCTGAATAAATCTTTCTGAAGGTTAGACAATTTAAAAGTAATCATATTGAAACAGCCAAGATAATGAAGGAAGTAAGAACAGAAAGTGCTGAAGAAACTAAGCAGGTCTGGCAACATCAGTGAAGGGAGAAACAGATTGAAGTTACAAATCCAATATCACCTAGTTCTTAAGAAGAGTCATATTGGACTCAAAACCCAAAACCTCTATGTCTGTTTTTACCTTTCTCTCTAGTACTGCCAGGCCTTCTGAGTTTCTCCAGCATTCTCTGTTTTTATTTCAGATCATCAGTAGCTGCAATACTTTGCTTTGATAAGATTATGGAAGGGCTTGCCAGGATAGATACTAAGAGGTTGTTTCCTTGTTTGTTCACAAGTTGTTTCACAATTTCAGGACAAGATGCCTGTCAGCAGGACGGTATGAATATTAGATGCCATACAAAACTTGAATATGAAACTAAAAGTATAATAGGTACTACATAGAAGAGCCAAATAGCAAGTTTAAGACCAGTAAGAAGCAGCTCCATTAATGCTTTGCTAATCTTTGTGAACACTGTGTCTGGGTGTTGTGCCTCCAGCCTGAGATGTAACTTTAGCAATTAGGAGAAATACAGAAATTGGGCAAGTTCAGATCTAGGCTGCTGGAAAGAGGAGGTGGCAATGTTGAATGACACTTTAGAAATACATTGGAAGCAGAGGATGGGCAATTTCACATCATGAAACTTGGCTCCCTTCTCCGCCATTGGCACAAACAATGTTGTGGTTAATCAAATGAAGAGTCCAGGAAGATGTAAATAGAGCCATGAGATGTCTGAGAGTGTTTCAGATGTGGCAACTTGGGGCATTGTGGAAGAGATGCCTGTTCTCCTGTGCAGAGAAAGATATGTAGAAATGTGGGGACAAAGAGTTATTTTGCAAAGAGTTCTCAACAAGTATAGAAGCAAAGCTGAACATTGAGAGAAAACGTGGCAAATCACATAAAAGAAAGAGAGATGAAAGTAGCACAACTGTGAGATGAGTTAAAGAAGTCGCAGAATGTGAGGACATGAATAGAAATCATGGATACATGTTTTCCATTAATGGGAGCAACCACTGGGAAAGTGCCAGTGATAGTTGGTGGTGTTGAAGTGAGCATTATTGTAGATACAGGCAGTGACAGTAATATTATCAACAGGGCACCGTGGGAGGAATTAAAGAAAAAAAAATCAAGTGTACATCTCAAAAATATGTCAAAAAACTCTGTCTTTACACATCTAAAACCCCACTTCAAACTGTAGAATGCTTCACCGTGGATGTGTGAGCTGGGCATCAGAATGTAGAGGCAGAATTTGTCATGCTTGAGAAGGATGGTGAAACACTTATGAGCAAAGAAACTGCTCAAGCTTCGGGGATCCTACACGTCTGATTGCATGTTAATTCTTTGAAATCCTACTTAGAGAGAAGTTTGGATGGGTGTTAAAAGGAATTGGAAGGTTGCACAACCACTAAGTAAGTTGTGACTGATGACTAAAACATGAAATCTATAGCTTAACTTCTACACAGGACTCATTTTTGGTTTGGGAGAGAAAGTTAACGCAAAGATCAAGAAATTAGTCAAACAAAACATCATACAGTCAGTGCAAGGACTGACAATATGGGTGAGCCTTATTGTGGTTGTGCTGAAGCCAAATGATAAAATCAGGTTATGTGATAATATGCAAGAGATGAATGAAGCAAGAGAAACATAATTTCCACTGTGGATGAAGTCTTTTGGGAATTAGCAATAAGCAATAAGTCAATGAGCATTTTCTAAATGAGATTTAAAATGAGGACACTGCAGCTGGAATGTTATCCTTCTTCAAGAAAGATGACATACTTGTTCATTCATATGTTTTACTAATACAAGAGATTGCCATTTTGCATCAAGGTGACACCAGACATGAGATGTTACAACTGATTCCAGTAATGGCCAATATCCAAGGTGAATCCTGGAATCAACAGAGGGGAGCATGATGATGAGCTGAGAATTTTGTTGCTTTGGACTTGTTGTAAATGCAGACACATGTTTGCTGGACATAATGGAGTTCTGTTAATAGGGCAAAGCTCAAGAATGGCAGAATCAATCCATTCCAAGCTAAGATAGACACAAGAGCAGAGTCATGCGAATTACAAAATGGCAGAAAGGTAAGGGAGATCAAACATACAGATCTTCACCGGGGAAAACCATGACCTTCAAGTTATCCTCCTAGCCACTCATCATTCTGACGTGGAAATATATTGTCATTCCTTCACAGTTACTGTGTCAAAATCTTGGAATTACCTCCCTAACAGCATTGTGGGTCTACCTATAACACATGGACTGCAGTGTTTCAAGAAGGCTGCTCTCCACCACCTTCTCAAAGGCAGCTAGGGATGGGCATTAAGTGCTGGCCCAGTGCCCACACCCCATGAGTAATTTTTTGAAAAAGATGATACTTTTCAATTCAGGTAAGTTCAGAGCAATATAATATTGTTGCAATCTTTTGATTATTATTTCACATTCTATCTTTCTTTATGTTTGATTTCGAAGACAGTTTTTGGTGTGTACCATTTTTATTTTGGCCATACTTTCAATACAAGATCTTCATATTACTTTGGTGTTGTCCTCTCATTCCATGGTCTGTCAGTTATCTCAGGGTCTCTGGTCGTCACTTGAGGATTAGGAAGGCTTGTCATTTCCTTCTGGATAGCAAGTGGTCAACCTGAAATCAGCATCACTGGCTTGGACTACTGGATTACTGGATTTCTGGATTTCAACTCCACTTCAGCCCCTACATCTATTTCATCAGCTGTTGTCTTTGTCACCAAAATACATTTTAGCACCATTAAAGGCTTTCTGTCAAACGGCATTCCTTCTGGCAATTGTTTGGTTACACTATTTCCTCTTTTGGTGGCTACAGTATACATGTCACATTCATTTTACTCACGCTGTCCTGTATCATGTAATCATTTATTGTAGCAAATTACAAGCTGAATTTGTCAGGTACTTACTCTGTCTTTCAGGTCGGGAATTGTTGATGTCTAGTTTCCCCACAGTTGGTGGTAGCATAGGAAGCTGCATATTAATAAGGCGAGATTTGCAGTTACTGAGTCTGACAATAAAAATTAATCCCCATTAACAGGCATTACACCGTTGCCTAGTGAGAAACAAGACTCAATGCCTAGATAACACAGTGTGGAGCTGGAGGAACACAGCAGGCCAGGCAGCATCAGAGGAGCAGGAAAGCTAATGCTTCGGGTCAAAATCCTTCTTCAGAAAATGAAGAAGAGTCCCGACCCAAAACATCAGCTTTCCTGCTCCTCCAATGTGGCCTGGCCTGCTGTGTTCCTCCAGCTCCACACCTTGTTATCTCTGACTCCAGCATCAGCAGTTATTACGATTACTCAATGCCTAGATGTCACTTTGAAATTACAACAAATTGCTCTCAATATTGAGGAGGGCTGTGTCGGACTTCTCACTTGATTCTCCCAGTTTTCTTGCAATAGTCCACACACTATTCATGCCCCTGTAAGATTCTGCCCTCAGTTTCTTGTTGAATGACCATATTTATCTAACAGTCAAGCCATCAGCCTGACATCCCTTCCTCATCGGACCAAAAATGATGTTCATGATTTTCTGGCATGACATCGGGGAACACGTACAAACATATTGTCATAAATTTTGCAAATTTACAAATCATTGCTTTCTTAAATCAGCATCATAGAGGCCATGCAGGGAGAATAGTGTGGGGAAGTTGGGGGTGGGAAAGTAGTGGGGGAAGCAACAGTGGGAGGGGTAGAGTTTGGGCCTTTGTGACAGCTGGGTACAGTGTAGAGACAGAGTGAGTGTGTGATACCAGAGAGAAGATGGTGGCATTTACACTGGTGGTTGGGAGATGTTCTGCCTACGTCACCGTGTATTCCTCCAGATGGTTGAATCTGCACATGTACCAGCAGTAACCTCAGACTGGTCCCGGGGGAAGAGAATTTCCCTCCTCTCCATCATCCTATCCAGCTGACCATCCAGAAACCTGTCAATTTCCCCAAATCTGCCATGTCCAGGACAAATGCCATGAAGCATGTAGGGATTGTCCGGGTGTGCAACAAGCTTTTAAACATGGCGCCCCTCACCTGGACGCCAGTGTATTCTCCAATACATGTATAAAGGTGGGTTTTTCCAGCAATGGCAAGTGGTAGAATCAACCTAGCATCAGGTAAGATATGTGCCATAGGAGCGTGTAATGTAGTCAATGAGGAGTGTTTCATAAAATATGACATGATTCATCACTGAAAGTACACTGGTAACACATGTAAGGGCAACAAGAAGCAGGACCCATTTGTTATTCTTTGTTAAACTCATGTTTGTGAGTATAGTTTTTCAGCCTGTGATCTGACAAGGCACAGAGATGAGGAGGAATTTCTTCACTCAACAGGTTGTGTACCTTTGGAATTCTCTACACCAGGAGATTGTTGATGCTCCATCATTAAATACATTTAGGGCTGGTACAGATAGAGTTTTGGTCTTTTGAGGAATCAAAAGATTTGTGTAGGTAAGTGGAGGTGGAGATCATGGTGATTTGGAATGAGGTGGGTGGGGTGGGCTTGAGGAGTTTCTTAAATTCAGAACAGGAACAGTAGGACAATATGAAACAATTAGTGACCTGGACATTTCTGACAGAGGAGGAAGAATGTACAGAGAGTGGAGAGAAAGTAGGATATATCAGATCTGAAAGAGTGATTGAAAGGTACACTCTTTCTGGGAAAGAATGTGAAGGACAAAAAGAAAAGCATAGGATGAAGAGGTAAAGATCATGAGCAAGGGAGACACTGACCACAAGATCAGAACATGTATTCTGTAAAAGAAAATCAGAAGAAAGATGTTACAATTCGCACTTTAAAAATTGAAAAATTTCAAACAATATTGATTTTATGATTAACAGTATTGTTGATGCTTACTGTTCAGACAGTTTAGCCAAGAATAAAATCACACACAAGCTCTGGAATCCTATCTGAGGGCATTGATGGAATGCCACACTGAGAAAGATTGTTTGACATTTCTCACATTCCTTTCTACCCCAATAACCCTTGAATCCAATAACTCAGGAATCTATTTAGCTCTCTCCTAAAAATAGTCAATAACCCCAAATCTACTGCCTTTTAAATCAGAGAGTTCCAAAGTCATACAACCCTCTTAGAGAAAAAAAGGCACTCCTCATCTCTCCAGTAAACATCCTCCCAACAGCCTCCAATTCATTTACATCTATCCTTAAATAAGGAAACCAAAAACTACACAGTATTCCCTAAATAACTGAAGCATAACATTTTTTATATTTATGTCCAGTTCCTCTTAAAATGAAGTACAGGATTCCATTAGCCTTCTTAATTATGTCTTGCATTGTACATACATACTAACTTTTGTGATTTATGTACCCAAATATCTATGTTCCCCATCAGTTCAGAATTCTGCAGTTGTTCTCTGTTTAAGTAATAATTTCCTTTATTATTCTTCCTGTCAAAGTGAACAATGTTTCATTTTCCCACAGGAAGGAGTAGTAGCGCTGCATCTGAGCTCCTGGCCTGGGGTTTTGTTTGTTTGTTTCTTTCTTCTTTTTGCTTTTACTTGTTTGCTTTTGCCCTTTTTCCTTTTATTTCTCTTTGGAAGCCCTTTTGACACCTTTGGAGGGGGAGAGTGGGCTTGGCCTCCCAAACATGTGCAACAGTGACAGGCAGAGCCCAGTATGAAGGAGAGTGAGCTCTCAGAGAGCTTGCGATGGCAGTGAAGTGTGCGCCCAGTGGGCCAGAGATGGCGCCTGAGCCTGGCAACTTCGACATGGTGGGCCCAGTGCAGGACTTGAGGCACTGGTTTTCAAAATGGTGGCAGGGAGGCTTCTGTGTTCAGCATTTGTCAGCTGCAGTGATGAAGTAGACCTGAATCGGTACTCCTGGCAAATCGATAGGAACGGTGGTTGCATCAGCAACAGTGTGATAGGCCCAGTGTGGTGCGCTAGGCTGTGAGGCGACGGTGGCCCACGGGGGAGTCCTGGGATGGACTGCGATGCAGGGGCATTGGTGGGCATGGAGCCCAATGTGAAGACCACCACCCCTACCCCAATGTCGAGCAGAGCACAAGGAGAGAGGAAGAGCTTTGTTTTTACTTATATCTTAATATCTTCAGTAACTCAAAATGGCACCAGCGTGTGGCATCATTCACTGTACTTATTTGTTAAATAAAGGGACAATAAATCATTCAATTCAATTATCCTCTATCTGCCAGATCCTTTGATCACACTCCCTCCACCTACTTATATCTGTCTTACACTTGCTTATGACTTCTTCACAAGGTACTTATATACATACCTTGGTCCCCTGACATTCTAGCTATCATGTCCTTATTCCTCTCAGCTAAGACATTGACATAACTTTTTTTTTCGTTTATTCATTAACAGGATGAGGGTGTCGCTGGCTCGGCAGCATTTATTGCCCATCCCTAATTGCCCAGCGAGCAGTTCAGAGTCAACCACATTGCTGTGGGTCTGGAGTCACATGTAGGCCAGACCAGGTGAGGATGGCAGTTTCCTTTCCAAAAGGACATTAGTGAACCAGATGGGATTTTTCCAACAATTGACAATGGATTTATGGTCATCGTTAGATTCTTCTTTCTAGATTTTTTTTATTGAATTCAAATTCCACCATCTGCCGTGGTGGGATTTGAAGCCGGGTCCCCAGAATGTTATCTGGACTAACAGTCCAGCAATAATACCACTAGGCCATCACCTCCCATAAATTGTAAAATGTTGAGGACCCTGCCCAGAAAAGTCCGCTCATCACATTCTGCCAATCAAAGACCCATTGTGGCCTCCTCTACATCGGGGAAACCAAGCGGAGGCTCGGGGACCGCTTTGCAGAACACCTATGCTCAGTTCGCAATAAACAACTGCACCTCCCAGTCGCGAACCTTTTCAACTCCCCCTCCCATTCCTCAGACGACATGTTCACCTTGGGCCTCCTGCAATGCCACAACGATGCCACCTGAAGGCTGCAGGAACAGCAACTCATATTCCGCTTGGGAACCCTGCAGCCCAATGGTATCAATGTGGATTTCACAAGCTTCAAAATCTCCCCTCCCCCTGCCGCATCCCAAAACCAGCCCAGCTTGACCCCGCCTCCATAACCTGTTCTTCCTCTCACCTATCCCCTCCTCCCACCTCAAGCCGCACCCCCATTTCCTACCGACTAACCTCATCCCAGCACCCCCACCACAGCCCGTCCGTCCTCCCTGGGCTGACATATTACCTCCCCACCTACACTCACCTTTACCGGCTCCATCCCTGCCTCTTTGACTTGTCTGTCTCCTCCACCTATCTTCTCCTCTATCCATCTTCTATCCGCCTTCCCCTCTCTCCCTATTTATTTCAGAATCCCCTTCCCCTCCCCCATTTCTGAAGAAGGGTCTAGGCCCGAAACGTCAGCCTTCCTGCTCCTCTGATGCTGCTTGGCCTGCTGTGTTCATCCAGCTCTACACCTTGTTAACCCGTATATGTATATTCTGTTTTCTGCTAGCTCAGTGAATCTTGTATCCACGACAATATGTTACTCCCTACACCTATTAATTTCTGCAATAACCAATGTCTCCAGTCCTCCTCCAACTAGTTACTAGACTTCACAGAGTGCTTGGAGCCCATTCTTACTGGTATACAAAGGAAGTCACTTGCAAATCTGACCATGCTGCAGCATTTAATGGCTGATGTCTCAGTTTCCATTGAGCAATGGAAGACAAGCAGAAGATACTCTTGGAAGTTCAAACTAAGATTTTGAGACACCAGTTTGTTGCCCGGGAATCACAGCTTTCTGCAGTCATAATTCAAATGTTAGTATTCAAAGGGGCTTAAAGGGCTTTTACTCAGCCCAACAATCTGTTGCAAATTTGACTACAATGCAATACTAATGATCAATCATTTTTAGTGAATGGCAAATTACAGCTACTTTCAGAAGCGTAAAATTAATTACAGAATTACTTTAAACTAAATCCTAATGTTTTTTAAATTGAATATTGCAGAAATCTTTCTTCCAAAAATTTCAAAAATTGACCAAACATACAAAGCAAAATACATTTAAGTAAAATTGTAATAATTGGAACTGTAATTGATTAGAGACTGGTGAAACTGACACATGGTATAACTTACTCAGTTGCTACATTCCTGCTTCTTTAGTAAGTGAAATCATCATCATTGCTGGAATTAAAAGTGGATTGTCCGGTAACCAGTATTAATGTAGTATTGTTACCTACTTAGAAGGCTGTTCATGAGTTGTGATCCCCACAGTCAAATCATTTTTGAACTCATCTAAGCATACTTTGCGAGATATAAAGTGATGCTAATAAAGGTAGTTAAACCATGACTGTTAAAAGAAATGACATGTATTATATGTATTATATATGTATAATACTACGTATAATAGTACAAAATAGAATAACATTATATATATATGTATAATACATGTATTATATAGATCATTAGGAAAACTGGACTATGTTTACGCACAAGTTGAAGACAAGAGTGTCAGCTGCAAAGACATACCCAACCTACATTTCTGTGTATTCAGATGGTGCTCAAACAGCAGAGGTCCCCATTAACTGCACATAGCTTCAGCAAGAAAAACGGATATTAACGCAAAAACCATCTAGGTACAAAATTGAATTACTGTAGTGTCGGTGCCAAGAAACAAGTTCAAATTTGAAGCTTTTCCAGAAAGTCCTTTTCAAAAACCTGAAAGGACTGCTGTTGGAGTTTTATTTTTAGGAAATTAAGGTAAAAACATAATTCTTTTCAAATAGTTTGGGAGTAATCCATCATTGTTAACATTCGGTTTTCTGTGACTTAAGATTAAAAAATATGCTTTGCTTACTTCTTGCACTTATTAAATAACCTTATTTTAACTTTCTGTCAATAAAATTTTTTGTCACTATAACAGTATAGCATCTTTATTTTATCAGTCATACAAAGGTCTTCAAATGAATGAAATAAATAAGTTTTGCTCAAATCGTTTACCATAAATCTACAAATTACCAATTGACCATTTGTTTTTCTGTTTACTGGCTGACTGTCAGTTTTAAAGGATATCCAAATCAATGCTAAAAATTTTCAAACTGCAAAACCTTACAATCTGTTACAAGATGTCACACAACACAAACAGAACAATTATTAAAGTTTGATGTTAATTATTTCTAATTTAGGGGCTATAATAATTGCAAGCTAATTTTCCCACAACAGATTCTTGTCAATTAAGTATGACCATGACTATGGGCTTTGACATGTGAAAAGTTCAACTTTATTCTTTACACAGAGGGTGGTGGGTGCCTGGAACGCATTGCCAGCGGAGGCGGCAGAGACAGGCACAATAGCGTCATTTAAGATGTATCTAGACAGATACATGAATGGGCAGGGAGCAGAGGGATACGGATCCTTGGAAAATAGGCAATAGGTTTAGATAGAGGATCCAGATCGGCGCAGGCTTGGAGGGCCAAAGGGCCTGTTCCTGTGCTGTAATTTTCTTTGATCTTTGTTCTTTGTTCAATTTCTTCAATCTTCAAGCTAACATGTCCATTCATACTCCCTGCAATTGATAATTTTCATTGTCGAGTTTGATTCTTGATACATGCATATCTGAAATTAGTTTTGTGTTTAAGCTGCAGCTACTAATTTGAAACTGATATCCAATGCACTAATTGCTATCGAATGTGACTTATTTATTTCACCTAACTGCATATCCCACCGGGTCAGAGGTCTGCACATGGATTTGAACACAAGTCATAAATATTTTGAGGATGCAGACTGGAGTGTTCACTAACACAGAACATTGACAAAAAAAAAAATCATACATTCCTAAGGGAACTTCACACTAATGATTGAACCTGATTTGATGCTGTGCTGGAATTTCACTGAAGCAGTATTAAACATAGCAGGTCTCCAACAAGAGGGACTCACATTGTTCTATTCCAATGTTACTCACAACCTGATACCAGAGTTAAATATAATGTGCAAAACAGTAAGGCTGGTGACAAGCGATACTATAATGAGGCTGATAAACTACTTTACAGGTTTAACTCTGGCCTTCCCAATGTTATAAACTTCTGGAAACTCAACAGTTCAAGGTAGCAAAAGACAACCTTAGGAGAATGGTTAATGTCCTTATAGCACTGCTTGTGGGCCAAAAAGAACAAGATTGTTTCCTCACGGCCTTGCTATATGCTCTTTTTTCAAAATGCCCCATCAGCTGGGATCTCCCATCTGTGCTCCGCTCCATACCCGCTTGCAGAATTGGAAATCACAACCTATCTCACAGTTGGAAATTAAATCCCGTCTTCTCACACTTTCACTAAGACAACAGTAATCAACACCAGCCCCCCACGCTCCCACCACCACCACCCCCCCAAAACAGTATCTCCAGAGTTTTAACTACCTTCTTCAATTCTGGCCTTCTTGAGGATCCTTTATTTTAATTGCTCGACCATTCAATGATCAAACCTTCGACTATCTAATTCCAAAGCTCCCGAATTCTCTCACTACACCATTCTAATGTCTACCTCTCCTATGTCCTTTACGATGCCCTGACTGCCAAATTCTTTGAGCAAGCTTTTGGTCATTTGTTCTACAATCTCCTTAAATGGCTTTAGATTTTAACTCAATATCATTCCTGTGAAATGCCTTGGTACATATTATTTAATTATAGGTGCTCTCTAAAGGCCAGTTGTAGATGATATTTTTATTTTGTTCTTTACAGGGAACAAATCCAATCAAGCTGACTTGTAGATGCAAGAACCTATTGAGGGAAAAGAAATGGATGTTGTGATTTCAAAACTCCGCAGCATGTAGAGAAACATCTTCTTCCATATTACTGAACCAAACCTTCAACACCATTCCAACTTCACCAACATGCAGCCCAAATCCACCATCACTGCCCCTCCCAATATTGATCCCGAATTGCTACTCGTGGATCCATTTTCCAGGAGTGCAAAATGCTAACGTAACTGTGCTCATCAATTAGATCCATCATCCTGGAGGAATGCATGTAGAAATACCCAAAGGAGCTACATAACATCAGTGAGTTCTATCCCTAACGCTGAAACACAGTTGTTGAATTCCTATATTTTGAATATATGATCAATCCTACATTCAAAAGCCCTGGTCTCCCAGTGTTTAATGAAGTAGCATGAATGATTAAACCTATTGGTTAGTTAATTATTGTTTCAGTCAAGAGAAATAGACTGTTTTAATTTCACACTTTCATATCTTCTACCAAAGAACCGTCAAACTGATTTTAACCTACCCACCCATATAATGGAATAGTGAGTGTCAAATTTTATATATGAGCATTAAAAAACAGTAGATGAGAGAATACCAGTAGAAGATTTTACCCAACCCTTAGGGTCTCAAGACCAAGAGTTACTTTTGTGCATTTAAAAAAGGAGGCTATGTTTCACCAAAGAGATTTTCACTGTTCTACACAGCCTCCTGCACCAGAACTTGCTTCTTTCTGTCCCAGGTAAACATTCCCTGACAGTAGCTGTCAAAGTCACCACCACCCCTCACATTTATTTTTGCCTCAGGCTCCTTGTAGACAGTTGCAAGATGCATCACCCAGTTTTCTGCAGTGCATGCCTTCATCATTTGTCTTGAAGAGCCAATATATCATCTTTCCCATGAATTACAATGCTTAAAATGAAAGGGCTCCTTGATTTGCAGCAATGGATTGCTTCCCTCATGACAGGTTGTTATAGTTTACACTTGCACTTCAAGCTGCCAGAAGATGGGTTATTTTGAAAAGAAAGGCTATCACTCAATTAATGGTATGTGATGCTGCAGTCAGTGATAGTGTCCAGAGATGGTCAAAAGAACAATTGGCAAGGTCAAAGTTGAAGGTGTCCGTGGGTGTTAGGGTGGGAGAAAGGTAATGGTTGACATAAACAAGTTAGTAGTTTTGGGGCTATTCAAGTTGGGATTTGATGTGCAGCTCGGGATTGAGGAAAGTAACAAATTCTGCTTTGTTGATCCTGAGAATGAAAGGATAACTTCAATCAAAACTTAAGTGGAAAAATTATGGCTTATCTGAACTTAATGTTGGATGGGCAATCAGACAGCACACCCAACAGTCACAAAATAAAGTTGGATGGAAAAAACATAAAATGCATTGTGTTGAACAAAAGAATTAGAATTACACTAATAATGATAAAGAATTTTTCTGAGAGGAGGTGAGTAAATGAAGATTTAGAGGATTTCAGGTGTGGAACCGTGAGACTCAACAAATATAACAGCCTGCATGCAGCAACAGCATGTATAACAATTTTATGATGATTGTGTTACTATGAAAAGACTACACCATGGAAACAGACCACAGAGGAGAAATGATGGAGTGGTAAACGTTTGAAAGCATGGAGGTGTAAAACAGGGATAACACTGTACAGTAGGATATCATTGATGGTTAATTCTGGTGATGAGAGGATTGTTCTAAGAGGTGGGATTGAGTAAAAAAGGTTAACATGCACTGGAGTTTAGAAGAATAAAAGGTGTTTTCATGGAAATTTAAGGTTTTGACAGGAAAACATTGACAGCCTGTTTCCGTCTGGCTGGTGAGTCTAGAACCAGCATTGTCTCAGAGTAAGGAATCTGCAAATTTCAGCTGAGACGAGGGGAAATGTCATGATTCAGAAGAATTTCCTACCCCATACAGGATGACCTTCGGAGTGCATTAGTATGTTTTTTTATTCATTAATGGGATGAGGGTGTCATTGACCAGGCAGCATTTATTGCCCGTCCCTAATTGCCCAGAGGGCAGTTGAGAGTCAACCACATTGCTGTGGGTCTGGAGTCACATGTAGGCCAGACCAGGTAAGGATGGCAGTTTCCTTCCCTAAAGGGCATTAGTGAACCAGATGGGTTTTATCCCAACAATCAGCAATGGATTCCTGGTTATCATTAGACTCTTAATTCCAGATGTTTTTATTGAATTCAAATTCCACCATCTGCCGTGGCAGGATTCAAACCTGGGTCCCCAGAACATTACCTGGGTCTCTGGATTAACAGTCCAGCAATAATACCATTTGGCCATCACCTCCCAATCAAGCCTATCAAAGTCTATCAATGACTTTGCGGCCACCTGGGGGGGATATGGTGGGTGTAACAAGAAAATGGGAATTCATGTTGAAGTTCAGGTATGATCTAATTAATCAGTGGAACAGACTTGTGGAGCTATTTGATTTCCTCCCCTTTCTTCTTTTTCCTGAAGTGAATCAACTCAGTTTAATACCGTGAGCAGGATGGTAACCAAACTGAAGTGATTCAAGTGGAAGTTGGATATTTGAAAATTGTTCAAAGAACTTTCAATGAAATGTAAAAGTAGAAATAAAGAAATAAGGTTTCAGATTTGCTTCTTAAGCAGGAACAGTCTAACACCAATATTGTACAACATTGCAAATGTGTGAAATACACTGACTTTCATTGAAGATATTGCACTGATTAGGTATGGATGGCATTATTCTTTGAATTCTAATAGTTTTACTACAAAGCAGGTTAGCAATATCAGGGAACAGATATGATCTAAAATGTTCAGACACTATAGTGCAGTAAGTATACAACAGTAACAAAAGTAGAAACAGGTGTTTACTTATGAAATATTAGGAAAATTTGTATTCTTTAGGTAGACCAACCTTACCTGTTCCAATGTTTGCCAGTTATTAGGGCATATTTGACTCTAGAAGAATGACTGATAGAGTCAAAATATAAATCAGAAATTGCTGGAAGAAAGGTCACTGGACTCAAAAGCGTTAACTCTGCTTTCTCTTCACAGATGTTGCCAGACCTGCTGAGTTTCTCCAGCAATTTCTGTCTTTGTTTCAGACCTTCAGCGTCTGTAGTTCATTGTTTTAGTTTAGAGTCAAAAGACAAGTTGATGTTATATTCTCTATATCTCTTTCACGTTTTCTCACTTTATCTCAGATCTTCGAACATTACAGGTGGATGTGATGTTAACATGTTTTCTTTGGGAAATATTCATTGGGGTTAAATATATTTTGTGTTAAATTCATTGTTAGAACTGCACAACAAGAAATATATGGGGGAACTTATTAAATCTTAGGTAACTTAAGAACAACTGGTAGGTATAAAATCAAGTCAAATGGATTTATACAAGTCAGGCCATCTACTCCAATCTAGTGGACGTTTGTGAGAACATCTTGAAATGTTTGAATGATGCTTATTATGGTGGAAAGCATTGGAAAAGACCCTTCACAGGGGGCTTATAACTAGAGGGAAACATAATGAGTGCATGATAAAGTTGCAAATTGGATTCTTAATTGATTATGAAGTAAGAAACAGAGATTTGCTATCAATAGTAATTGTTTTATTTAGGTAACTGTGCCCATTGAAGTCTCCCAGGGATCAGTGTTCAGATCCCTGCTGTTTTTAATATTTGTTAATGACTTTGCTGAGATAGAGAAAGCTAACTTTTTTAGGTGTTAGATATCAAGAAACTCAATATTTGACAGAAATTCTGGGTCTTAATAAATCTATATGGATTTAACAATGGGATTAAATACAACAATATGATGAAAGAAAATTACACAATTACATGTATATTGAATAATCTGATAGCAAAACTAGTTATATATGGCATATAATAGCAATTGCTAGAAGAAAGCTAAATGGAAATGTGTAAAAATATTTCTAAGAAGTTATTATCTTCTGATTGTGAGTAGTTAATGATATCACACTTGGAGTGCTGTTTGGTTTGGTCGTTCTTAGATTCAATGAAGATTTCAATGAATAGCATGAGTTTGTGCTAATAAGCTATGAACTGAATCATAGAGACATTGGAGTCTTCAACACAGAAAAAGGCCCTTGGCCCACGAAGTCTGTGCTGGTCAAAAACAAGGGCCTAACTAAGTTAATAATATGTTGTGGTGTGTCCCAGTGTTAAAATTTAGTGCCCGGACATGGACAAGTGTCTTAGCTGCAAATAAAGGAGAACTAGGGAATATATGCATGTTCTATGCATATATATGTGTATTTCAAGAGAATTTCAGTTGTAGGTTGTAAAACGTGTGAAATTGAGTAACATTAAAAGCAGTTAAGCAAAGATTTTGTCAAATTCTCCAAGATAAGGAAAGGATTTTGAGACAACAGAAAGTGTATGCACATATGTTTGGAGCCAAATTAGTAGAGACATCCAAAATGTACGAGTGGCCTCTGTTGGTATAAAGAAAAAAAGTGAAATGATCTTATAATCTTCTGCAGCTCTTCTATTTCACACTGTTAGAGCTGAGACCCCTCACAATTTGTTGGTATTTAAGGTCCCCATACTTTCTTCACAAACGCTAACCTTAGAAAAAGCCTAGTATCTTTTGTTGCAAGCGCAGGAAGGGTAACACCTGTCTTTTTAACTCTTCCATTCTCACCATTCAAGGCCTAAACAGCCTGCCAAATGGAGCTATGATATACTTGTACATCTTTCAATTTTAGTACATTGTATTTGCTGCTTATGATGTGGCTTCTTCTACATTAGAGAGGTCAAACGTAGGTGACTGTCTTGTCATCTCAATTTAGTTTATAAACCCGACTCAAAGTTTCCTGTGATTTGTCATTTCAATTCTCACCCATACCCCTGCTTTGCACTTTCTGTTCATGGGCTGCTACAGTGCTCTAGCTCGACACAAATTCATGGAAAAATGAGTCATCTCTATAGCTTTCTGTACTCAACGATCACGTCAACAATTCTCAATCATAACCTTTGTCCCGATCTTGTTTTGTTTCTTTCTTAACTCTTTCAATTTAAACTTTCAAACTTGGACTTTTGCAATCCAGCCAGTCACTATTTATGTAAGTACTTTATTGTTATGTTTTTAATTTTGAATTGTTTTTTTTAACCATGAACCCTGTAAGCATGTAATTTATCCTGCCCTCCAACCTATCACATACTTTCCCAATAGTTATTAACCCCATCACTCCCCCATTACGTTACCAACATTTTCAGTTAAATTTAGGATAACAAGGTGTAGAGCTGGATGAACACAGCAGGCCAAGCAGCATCAGAGGAGCAGGAAGGCTGATGTTTCGGGCCTAGACCC
>JAHRHZ010000283.1:21094099-21146946 GCA_024137785.1 Ginglymostoma cirratum | reverse complement strand
TCAGCCTTCCTGCTCCTCTGATGCTGCTTGGCCTGCTGTGTTCATCCAGCTCTACACCTTGTTATCTCAGATTGTCCAGCATCTGCAGTTCCTACTAACTCTGAATCAGTTAAATTTAGCTCTGTTTCTCTCTTAAGAGGCACTGCCTGACCTCCTGAGTATATCCAGCATTTTCTGTTGTTATTTCTGATTTCCAGCATCTTCATTACCTTTGATTTTGCGGAACCACATTGATGACTCTATAATCTCCCTTTTTGTGATGTTAATTGATTTGATTTGATTTATTTATTGTCACAGGACAAAGCAGCCCGCTTAATTGGCACTACATCCACAAGCATTCACTCCCTCCACCACTGACGTTCAGTAGCAGCAGTGTGTACTATCTACAAGGTGCACTGCAGGAATTCACCAAAGATCCTCAGACAGCACCTTCCAAACCCACGACCACTTCCATCTAGAAGGACAAGGGCAGCAGACATATGGAAACACCACCACCTCCAAGTTACCCTCCTAGCCACTTACCATCCCAACTTGGAAAATATATTGCTGTTCCTTCAATGTTGCTGGGTCAAAATCCTGAAATTCCCTCCCTAATGCCATTGTGGGTGAACTTACAGCTGGTGGACTGCAGCGGTTCAAGAAGGTAGCTCACCACCACCTTCTCAAGGGCAACCAGAGATGGGCAAAAAACACTGGCCAGCCAGAGACGCCCACACCCCAGAAATAAATAGAAAAAAAAATGTATTTTCTTACAGAATACATTGAAAAATGTTGTTTAGTGTTGCCACTCTCTGGCGCATCTTAAAACATAGAAAAATAAACCAAAATTTAGTATATAAAGGCAGAAATATAAAGAAGTAAAGAAAGAGTGTTCAACTTTACCGTCCTTTTTAAGTGCTCCATAATGGGCTGTGGACCCGGTGACCAGGCACGAGTCCTTTCACTGGATCTCCACAGATGCCCTCATCACTTTAATTCCTCACTGGGCCTCATCAATGCAGACACCACCAATACCGCCAGGTACGACAATGTTCGAAACTCAAATTTGCCCCCACCATGAGTCTGTTTCAGGTCCACATCACTGATGCAGCTGCTGATGCCACTGGGTCTTGTACTGGGCCCAAACTCACCTCCACCTCCACGAATCTGCACTAGACCCCGACACCGCCAGGAACCTAAACACGCCTCTGCAGCAGCCATGAGTCAGTGCTAGGAACATGTCGTTGATACAGAAGCTGTCAGGAGCCCAAACTCTCTCTGCCGCTGCCATAAGTCTGCGCTGAGTCCACTTGCCAACCACCACGAGTCTGCACTGAGCTTACTTGCTGTCGCCATTACCACAACCAAGCTATTCAACAAGAGGTAAGGAAAATAACAGAGATATAAAAACAAGAAAAGAGCGGAATAAAGGAAAGAAATGTGAAGAAAAGTGGATGGAGTGGACGAGACTCAGGAGGCCCTACTCCACCACCATTTTAATGCGTACCTCGGTAGAGCAGAAATTGGGATGTAAAGGAGCAAATGTGAAACTTTTTTTTTCTGAAATCAACCTGTTCAAAGATATTGTTTTTCTCCTCTGGAGCAGATAATACTTAAACCCAGACATTCTGGCCTAGACATAAGGACACTATTCATTGTGCCACAAAAGCCCTCACTCATGCAACATGTTTTAATTACACATTAAAACAAAATCTGCCGGAATTCAACTGCTTGAGGATTTTTCTCCATCTCTTTTTCAATTAAAATATCAGAAGTTTAATGAATAACTGCATAAATACACCACAGCTTCCTGTGTACAGTGTTCTTTTCTCTGGAGTGATTGAGGGTAAAATATAAACCAGGACATGGAAGATAATTCCCTGTTCTTCCTTGAAGTTGTACCATTGGATGTTGCATCTGTCTGAGAGGATAATGGGAGTCTGTGCTTAGCATCTCATTTGAAAGAGGCATCTTGATTAGCTCAGCAGTTCCTAAACACTTCATGGAGTGTCAGCCTTTAGTATTATTCTCAAATGGCACTTAACCTAAAACCTTCTGCCTCAGAGGTGCATATTTTACAGCTCTACTAGACCCAATACACGGTTTTCTCAAATTCAGATTACTTATTGTGGGCTACATTCCATATGACTTTTGTGGAATGTAAATCGTTACAAAGCAATAGGTTTCTTGTACCAATTATTATTCATCTTATCTATTCAAGAATCCACCTTAATCTGTCCATCTGTAATTTTGGTCAGGACTAGTGAAAGTTAGTGAGAGTTTTAATTAAAAAATTAGAATGCCTAAGTCCTTCATCTGTTGTCAGAAGGATATCCCAAGCCCTCTTTTTTCTCAGCACTGTATTCAGAATGCCTATATTAAGAGTTACCTTGCTGGAATTGACCAAAAAACACTGTTTTATTTTGTTAATCTCTGAATTCCTTTCACAAATAACTTAGTAAATTGGTATAAACATACCTGGATAATAGCTTTAGCTATGAGGTCAATGCTTCAATCAGAAGCATGGTGATCTCCCGTCTCAGCGTGGTGGTCTCGCAGCGTGACCTCAGCATGGACTTCCTGTCTCAAGGTGATTCTAGAGTGGTTTCGCGGCCTTGAGAACCTCAAGGTGAAGCCCAGTGTGGTCTGGAGTCAAGATCCAGCAGGGATTGAAGGCTAGGTGCCAGCATGGACTGGGCTGCAAGAACCGTTGTTCTGAAATTTTTGTTTCTTTATTTTCTAATTTATTGCTATAATCTGCAATGCTGGACTTTATATTTCTTTATTATTGATTTGTTTTCCTAAGAACGGTACTGAAGATCTGTACCTAGGTACCTTTGTACCTAAGCTGGTGCTGTGAGTGACAACTTATGAACATTTCACTGTGCTCATCTCAGTACATGTGACAATAAAACTAATTCAATTCAACTTTGTGTTTTCACACAACGTATTGAATAGAAGGCAACTATAGAGACAGTAGATGTTCAGAAGAATGGTCATACTAGACTCGAAATGTCAGCAATGTTTTTCTCTCTCCACAGGTGCTGCCAGCCCCATTGAGTTTCTTCAGAATTCTTTGTCTTTGTTTCAGGTTTCCAGCATCTACAGTATTTTAATTTTATTACAGAAACAAGCTGATTATCAAACAGGAAAGTTGCATCTTCAACTTGTTCATGATCAGCAAAGTTATGGAAAAAGTTGGATCTTTAGCTTTGGTTTGCAGTTCATTGAATAAGCGATACCATCTTTCAGATGACGAAATATCCTTGAGAAATTAACTTTCCAGTGGTTGAATCCATTGTTACGTCACAAGTTAGCGAACCTAGGAATGTTTTTAATCAGAAATATATCACTTTGATCCAACTTCACTCAAAATTATGTTAAGGTTTTTAGAAACTAATCATGAATTGTGCATGTAGGTACTTGCTCAATTCTTGAACAGCATTATAACTTCTTGTTTCAGCCCCCGTTCCACGGATTTGACACTTCAGCAGAACAATATTAAGAATTTCCCAATTAATTTTGTTCATCCTTAACTTGAAGTTATTTAAATGTCATACAGGGCAGAAAAGCTTATCTGAATACAAATTCTCAAAACCTAAACCTGGCAAATGCTTGCAAAGTGAAGATGAAGTAGGAAGACTTCCAGGCTAAATAATAGTTGTGTTTGCAGGAGAAGAACAGGACCGTTTCTGCCAGGATGCTGAGACATCCATGTCCTGCCAATCAAATAAGTACCACTCTTCATAGCAATGCAATTCTCATAGTACACCCTACTCTCAGTTTCATATGTTGCACACCATTTCTAACCAATGGCTACAGTACCTTATCTCTCTTCTGCCTTGCAGCTTCTACCAGCATGCCCATCACCTCCACCTTCAGAAGGCACCTCTTCGACCTCCGAGGACGACAGCATGGGCAAGGCTGGCACCTGCACTTCATCACCACCTGACACCTCAGTGGGAACATTAGCCTTAGAAAGTTTGAGGGCACAATCTGGCAAAGCACCTCACTGCGACAGTTCCCTAGCCGGCTGAGGGAGAAACAGCCCAGGCCACTGGCACTCGGAGGACTGTCAGAGACTAAGCTCCTGCTCAATATCAGGCAGGAGAGAACCCTGTGGTGTCTGCATTCCCGTGTACAGGGAGGAACAGGAGCAGCAGGCAGGAGTGTGGAAGGCAGTGGCTCTCATTGCACAGAGAGTGCAGCAGTGCAGTGAATCTCATGACCATCTGTCTGCCTCCACGAACAGGTTGGCAGATGCCATGGACAGCCAGATCCAGCATCTTCAGTGTTGGCTAGACAGGAGCTCACACCTTCACTCAAACATCCCAGCCATTTGTCCTTAGGACCGAAAGAATGGCAACAGGAGAATGAGGTACTTGTTGAGCCCTCCAGGTGCCCCTGTCCTCATAAGGAGAAACTCCGTACAAGCCCCTCAAAAGTCTCCACTCAGGACACACCAAAGGTGGCTGGGCCCTCTACTTCCCAGCTGCCTGCATCCCTCCAATTATTGGAAATTCATGCCAAGGACAGACAACTTTCCTGAATATGACTAGTTCAGTATGCTGCCTATCTTCATCTCCATTCTATTGTACCATGGATCGATGTGTGTTGTGAGCCTGCTGTAGCAAGTGGAGACAAAATGACCAAAGTGCTGACACCATTGTCCCTTGTGGTCAAACGTCCCTATGCGTTCCCTGGCCTCTGTGACCGGAAATGTTAGTATAAACGTGTTGATCTGCTGGATCAGTGAAGTGTACAACCCACAAGTAAGCCAATGTGTGAGAATTGCCATGGATTAGGGACCCTGTAGCTCAGTGTCCTGTTTGGCGCATGGGTCTGTGTGTGATGTTGTTTTCCTTTAAAGGGTTTCCCAATGGTGGGTCTTACAATCCCCTCCCTCACAGGTTGAATCACTTTCCCTTCACATTCCTACTGTGGTCATAGCCATGAACATTCAGGTAAGCGCAATGTGAGAAAGCAAGCAGCCCTGAGATGCCAGCTGGTTCAGATAATGAGCTGGGTGTTTGTCCGTGCATAAGTGTCCCCGTGACAGCCTTTCAAGCTAGGTGCCTGTGTGCCCTTCAATGCAAACCTGAACTCCCAAAACAGCCTGCAAGTGTATCGGAGAGGGTGCCATGATGATTGTGAAAGGTTGGCAAATACCAGCTGCCAATGCCTGTGGATGGTGGCGTTGTGTGTGTGTGTGTGTGTGTGTGTCTGTGTGTGTGTGTGTGTGTGTGTGTGTGTGTCTGTCTGTCTGTCTGTGTCTGTGTCTGTGTCTGTGTGGGGCTGGTGCCCATGCATTGCTTGGGCCTAAGCAACATTTGGTCTTACAGAGCGAGTGGCAAGCTGAAATCACCACTCTGATTTCCACGTAAGATTTCTCAACATCTAACTCATTTGGCCATTTGGTAAAATAGGGAAGTGAATATTAATGAAGGAAATTGGCCACTTAAAAGGTGTTTACCAAGCAATAATCCAGTTTAATAGGCAACTCACTGCTGCCCAGAGAGAAACTCGTTTCAGCACTCACAGAAAAGGTGGAAAGAGATGCTCCTGACATCAAGTTAGGCCTCCCCACATACCTCATTTGATTCTGACACAAATCTTAACATAGCCCACTCTACTCAGGCCCCTATAAGATTCCGCACATTGTGACGGTAAATGTTTGGATACTTAAAATGGACACTTGCTTGATTTTAAAATGGCTTCTGTCAAACAGAATGAACAAGTTGACTGCTTGCAGAAATTTCCAGCAATCACCAGGGAAAGGTGAAACAATCTTGAAGAATTGAAGAAATGACACAGGAACTGAGTCTATAAAGGTTAGAAACCTGAGCTGGGAGGTCCGCTCAGGAAATCTTAGTTTGATATGATTCTGACTTTCCCTGATCTATCATCAGGCTCTATATCATCAGCTCATTTTCCTCATCCAACTCATTGCTTTAGTTCACAAAGTGGAAATAATGTCGTTCTTCCTCTACAGTTGCTAACACTCTTGCCTCTGATGCTGCAGTTTCAAATCCCACTTCTGCCTCAACACAAAAATCAAAGTTCACACCCTACGAATTACAGAGGGAGTGCTACGCGATTGGAGGTTCCATCTTTCAGATAAGGCTGTGTTCTAAATGGAATTATACCTTTGATCTAAAGAGAGCTCATTATCTTTTTTTTAGTTTATTCACTCATAGGGTGTAGGTGTCACTGACAGTCCAGCATTTCTTGCCCATTCCTAATTGCCCTTGCGAAGCTGGTGATGAGCTGCCTCTATGAACATCCTCTGTAACTATGCCAAAACAACATGACATCATTTTGTGAGTCTGGTGAAAGGTTCCAGGTAAAAAGTTCCTTTTACTGTCTTCTGTATGTCATTATAGAACATAGAACATTACAGCGCAGTACAGGCCCTTCGGCCCTCAATGTTGCGCCGACCCGTGAAACCAATCTGAAGCCCATCTAACCTACACTATTCCCTTATCATCCATATGCTTATCCAATGACCATTTAAATGCCCTTAAAGTTGGTGACTCTACTACTGTTGCAGGCAGGGCATTCCACGCCTTTACTACTCTCTGAGTAAAGAACCTACCTCTGACATCTGTCCTATATCTATCACCCCTTAATTTAAAGCTATGTCCCCTCATGCTAGCCGTCACCATCCGAGGAAAAAGGCTCTCACTGTCCACTCTATCTAATCCTCTGATCATCTTGTATGTCTCTATTAAGTCATCTCTTAACCTTCTTCTCTCTAACGAAAACATCCTCAAGTCCCTCAGCCTTTCCTCATAAGACCTTCCCTCCATACCAGGCAACATCCTGGTAAATCTCCTCTGCACCCTTTCCAATGCTTCCACATCCTTCCTATAATGCGGTGACCAGAACTGTACGCAATACTCCAAGTGCGGCCGCACCAGGGTTTTGTACAGCTGCAACATGACCTCATGGTTCCAAAACTCAATCCCTCTATCAATAAAACCTAACATCCTTCCGCACTATCCTCAACTCCACCGACTTTACTGTCATCTGCAAATTTACTAACCCATCCTTCTACGCCTTCATCCAGGTCATTTATAAAAATGACAAACAGCAGTGGCCCCAAAACAGATCCTTGCGGTACACCACTAGTAACTAAACTCCAGGATGAACATTTCCCATCAACCACCACCCTCTGTCTTCTTACAGCTAGCCAATTTCTGATCCAAACCGCTAAATCACCCTCAATCCCATTCCTCCATATTTTCTGCAATAGCCTACTGTGGGGAACCTTATCAAACGCTTTACTGAAATCCTATACACCACATCAACCGCTTTACCCTCATCCACCTGTTTGGTCAACTTCTCAAAGAACTCAATAAGATTTATGAGGCACGACCTACCCTTCACAAAACCGTGTTGACTATCCCTAATTAAATTATTCCTTTCTAGACGATTAGAAATCCTATCTCTTATAATCATTTCCCACACTTTACCCACAACCAAAGTAAGGCTCACTGGTCTACAACTACCAGGGTTGTCTCTACTCCCCTTCTTGAACAAGAGGACAACATTTGCTATCCTCCAGTCTTCTGGCACTATTCCTGTAGACAATGACGACGTAAAGATCAAAGCCAAAGGCTCTGCAATCTCATCCCTAGCTTCCCAGAGAGTCCTAGGATAAATCCCATCTGGCCCAGGGGACTTATCTATTTTCACACTTTCCAGAATTTCTAACACCTCCTCCTTATGAACCTCAATCTCATCTAGTCTAATAGCCTATATCTCAGCATTCTCCTCAACAACATTGTCTTTTTCATGTGTGAATACTGACAAAAATATTCATTCGCCTCTCCTATTTCTTCGGACTCCACGCACAACTTCCCACTACTGTCCTTGACTGGCCCTAATCTTACTCTCGTCATTCTTTTATTCCTGACATACCTATAGAAAGCTTTAGGGTTTTCCTTGATCCTTTGGGGTGGCACGGTGGATCAGTGGTTAGCACTGCTGCCTCACAGTGCCAGGGACCCAGGTTCGATTCCAGCCTCGGGCGTCTGTCTGTGTGGAGTTTGCACGTTCTCCCCGTGTCTGCATGGGTTTCCTCTGGGTGCTCCAGTTTCCTCCCACAATCCAAAGATGTGCAGGTTTGGTGGATTGGCCATGCTAAATTGCCCGTAGTGTTCAGGGCAGTGTAGGTTAGGTGGGTTGTTTTGCGGGGTGGGTCTGGGTGGGATGCTCTGAGGTTCGGTGTGGACTTGTTGGGCCGAAGGGCCTGTTTCCACACTGTAGGGATCCTGTGATAATTTCTGTGATACCTGCCAAAGACTTCTCATGTCCCCTCCTGGCTATTCTTAGCTCTCTCTTTAGGTCCTTCCTGGCTAACTTGTAACTCTCAAGCACCCTAACTGAGCTTTCACGCCTCATCTTTACATAAGCCTCCTTCTTCCTCTTGACAAGAGATTCAACTTCTTTAGTAAACCACGGTTCCCTCGCTCGACCACTTCCTCCCTGCCAGACAGGTACATATTTATCAAGGACACGCAGTAGCTGTTCCTTTAACAAGCTCCACATTTCAATTGTGCCCAGCCCTTGCAGTTTCCTTCCCCATCCTATGCATCCTAAATCTTGCCTAATCGCCTCATAATTCCCTTTCCCCCAGTTATAACTCTTGCCCTGCGGTATATACCTATCCCTTTCCATCGCTAAAGTAAACATAACCGAATTGTGGTCACTATCACCGGTGCACACCTACCTCCAATTCTAACACCTGGCCTGGTTCATTTACCCAGTACCAAATCCATATTTGATAAAACTTGGTGGTGTTATAGAAATGGAAAGTGATCAACTGAACTGGAAACAATCAGCAATAGCTGTTCAAGTAGGTTGTAAGGCCTGGAAAATCCCCTACCATACCATTACCATAAAGCCAGGGGATCAACCGTAGCTCAATGAAGAATACAGGAGCAGCACCAGGCATTCCTAAAATTGAAGTGTTAACCTGGTGAAGCTAGAACACACAACTATTTGCACATCAGACTGCAGCAGCAGCATGCAATAGAGAGAGCTGAGCCTTCAAATCCCACAGCCAATGGATCAATTAGCCGTGAATGATGGTGGACAGTTAAACAGCTGACAGGAGGAGGCTCCACTAATATCTTGTCAGGGCAAAATATCAGTGCAAAAGACAAGGCCGAAGCATTTGTGACAATCTTCAGCCAGAGGTCCCCAGCATCACAGATGCCAGTTTTTCACCGATTTGAGTCACACTATATGATATCAAGAAATGGTTGAATAACCGAAGGCCCTGGATGCTGCAAGGCCATGAGCTTTGACTACATTCCAAGAATAATACTGAAAATTTGTGCTCTGGACCTAGCACGCCTAACAAAGCTGTGCCAATATCTCTCTATCTATCTCTCTGCCTGTCTGACTGTATCTATCTCTCTGCCTGTCTGACTGTCTCTCTATCTATCCCTCTTTATCCCAAGTTCTCTCACATTGTGGTCTCAGACAATCTAAAACCTCAAAGATTCTCTAAGCACTCTAAACTACATACTCCTTATTTTTCTTTGCCTGTATCAGACATACTCTCCTTTTTCATTATATCATCTGTGTTTGCACGCCTGATTCAAGTCATATTTTTCCAAAGGAATTAGCAAGACATAAAATTCCTGTTTCTTTCACTGACAAAAATCTCGTCATTGTCCTTAATTTTGACTAGCACGACATTTTAGTGGAGGTGTGATAGGTCCATGCAAAAAAGAACAAAAATAATTGTTGTGACCAACCAGGAGGAGGTGAAAAAGAGAGGAGATCAATCACCCTTCCTCGCCTGGTCACGACAGGGAGAGAACCCTCTGTTGGTTAGATTTATACCTAGCACAACGGAGGCCGGGAGTTGCAGGTTAACTATATTCGTGTCAGAGCATTATTGAAGAAGGTCCTCCGGATGGTGTTCTATATCCACACATCTTCAGCAGCTTCTTCAATGACCTCCTCTTCGTCACAAGGTCAGAAGTTGGCAAGTGCATTTATCAGCGAACAATTGTCGGCTCTAATCATGGCTCCTCAAATACTGTGACAGCCCATGACCATAGGCCCTGTAAGACTTGCACAATATCCAGGTTTCAGCTGATAAATAGCAAATACATTCATTTCATGTCAGAGCCAGACAATGGCCATCTCAAACAAGAGTGAATCTAAGCATTCCTCGTGGTCTTCCAGGGCACTATCAGCTCTGAATCACCCATTATTGGCACCTTGGGGGTTACAATTGACCAGAAATTGAACTGGACCAGCCAAATAAATGTCATGGCTACAAGAGTAGGTCAAAGACTAGAAATTCTACAATGAGTGACTTACCTCCCATTTCCAAGTGCACAAGTCAGGAGTATGACAGAATACACAAAATCCAACTTATTCCATTACCAATGTTAGTGCTGTGCAACTTTCTCAAGAAATGTCAGTTTCTACAACAGACCACACTCACTCCAAAGCAAGTTATACTGCTATATGTAGAAAGAAAATTCCAGCAGTATCCAAAACAGAAAATCTATTAGCTAGGCTGACGAACAATGGGGAGATTCCTGCATGACACGCCTGGTGTTTTTACTCCATTTGGTGGCCATCCATTCCCTTACTTTCTGTGCAATGCTGTACTTCTCTGTGTGTGCCATTTAGGAAGATCTCACCCCTGCTGATCCTCCCTAGTGACTCCAATCACTGCAGCACATCAACAGCACAGATTGCTTTGCTGTAACTGGAAACACTTCCTGCACGCATGGTCACCCTGAACACTGCAATTCACACATTGCACAAGAATACCATTCCACCTGGACAAGCTGTGTTGCTATGAAATACTCCAATGTTTACTTCCTCTAGGTTAAAGCACAGTAGACATACTCCAAGGACTTTGCCTTACTTTGTAAACCTTAACAGTGTGTAATCTAGGCTGACAACTAATTTTAACTTTAAAGGCTAGACAGTAGAAATGCTGCATGTGCTGCTGGCTGATTTTCACATGGTCCTCTGTTCCTCAACCAGTCAATTTGCGGTTTTATTTTGATGCCAATCTTTGATCCAGCCTGCTCTCAAGCAGAGGTGTCTCCCTCAGGTCCAGTTCACATTGCTTCCTGACGGTGAGTGAAGGCCTTAAGACTCTTTCTTTCATCTGCTCCTGAGTTGAAATGTCTCCCACAGATCCAGTTCTCTTTGCTGCCTAAAGGTTAATCAATATATTCCCCAAGATAAAAGAGCCATTCTCCCTGAGCTCAAGTTCTGTGCAACTTAGGATATGACATGTTTCAAGTCTAGGATGTCTGGTCCTGGTGCTTTTATCCCATGCACTTAGTCTTATTCTCCCATGCAGAAAACTATTGAGCAATTTATGTGGATGCTAGCAATTTAAGAGTATTCTCAAGGGATGCTAAAATATGAGGATGTGTGCTAGTTGTTGCAACTGGGGGATAATGTAGATCACTATAGTGTAAGCTCCTGTTTACTTGTATTCATGAATTAGACACCATTGGAAGGACAATTGTGTAGCTGGTGCTTTCTAATAGTTAAGAATATGTTAGTGTCCAGGACAATTGTAAAGAATACGAGATTACAAGGAAAAGCTGAATAAATTGGCCATTAATTCTCTAGATTTGGAAAAATGAGAAGCGATCTCTATTGTATAAGGTAATTGTTCTGAAAGAGTGACTGTTGAAGTAGCATTTGCTCCACCCAATCTGATGATGCTACACACAGTCATTGGTGGAAACAGGGAGTTCAAACAGTTCAAAACATTCTCTTTTACTTAACAACAGCAAAAGTGAACAATAAACCAACAGACTGAAGCTGCATTGACTTTGGGAACTGAAAGGACTGCTTGCCTTTTGAATTCCAATAAATATCCAATCAATCAATGATCACTGTATCCACCTCTCATCTACTGGAACTGCATGTCAGTTAAGTCCTGTCTGGCTTGTCACTGCAGTGCTCTATCATGCAGAAGGTGATACTCCTCCTACTCAACGTCTTCATCTTCCTCTTCAGAAGACTCTACCACTCACACAGCTCTTCAGAATCCATCACATCCATCTTTGACTGCTCTAATTATGCAGGGCACAGCAAGCCAGGATTATGCCACATGCACTGTCTGAAGTGTACTGCAAGGCTCTCCCAGACCAATCCAAGCATCGAAATTTGATGTTCAGTAGGCCAATCATTTGCTCCATGATGGCTGTTGTCAAAGAATTGGTTGCACTGTATCTACTCTCTTCCTCAGTCAGGGGGTTACATAAATAATTTATCAACCATGATCTCAGAGAGTAACCCTTGCCGCCCAGTCACCAACCTTGTTAGGCACGTAGCCTTTTAAATGAAGTAGAGGCATGAGAGTTCACAACAATATTGGCATCATGGCAGCTTCAGGATACCTAGCACATATAGTCCTGAAACTCACACATGACCTACACATTGGCAGAACAGAAACTGTTGATGTCAGCTGCGTTATGATGTGTCACTTTCAATGTGATGTGCATACAGTGTATAGCACCCTGCATCTGTTGAAAGCCAGCCTATTGCTTGGGCTGCAGCACCGGCATTGTCACAGACACATATTATGAAGTGGTGTGATCAGGGAGAAATTGCATCAATCAAAATCTTAGATCATTTGTGGATTGAGGATCGAAAGATTCCACACATAAAGGGTCTAGGCCCGAAACGTCAGACTTCCTGCTCCTCTGATGCTGCTTGGTATGCTGTGTTCATCCAGCTCTACATTTTGTTATCCCCTTGGAAGCAGCCAGTTCCACACATATCCCCTTGGAAGCAGCCGCTTCACTGTGATGCTGACCAGGATAGGATAGCCACCCACTCCTTCATATCCCACGTACTGCTCCAGCAGATGGCCTAATTCTGTAAAACAGTGTCCTGAGACATCCTCAGTCTGCATCCTCTTTTGCTCATCATGAGGAAACAGAATTGGCGACAATAGATTCTGGGCTCCTATATCACCTCCACAAATGAAGTTATTTCAGCTATATCCTTTTCATTAGAAGCATACTTGGATCTGCTGGATGTTACTGCTGAGCCTGGAGTTGCTGGACATTTGTCGTTACAACATGCAGTGTGGAAGTGCAGAATCATCTTGGAAATGGAGCAGAAATATGCCAAGAAGGTGTGTTGAAGCTGGTACATGTTAAATCTCAACATCTGTACTCAGGGGCTGTATGCAATTGTTACTCACGGAACGTTCCCTGAGATGTTGGTAACTGCTGACCAAGATACAGGCGCACATGTCTGGAATTGCAAGTTAACTGCTCAGACATTCATATCACAAAATATCATTGACTGGCTTCAATCGGGGAGAAAATAGGAGGCCACATTGATATTAATGAGACATTAATACACAGAAATAGGCTGCTCACTGTTCAGTAGTGTGAAGCTCATTTTGCTGCTCAACACCTGTTTGATCATGGGATGTTTGCTCTTGATTCTAAGAAGCCCTTCATTGCCAATCTTTCTGATATTCTCAAATTTCTAATCAATACCCATAGCATTCAGTGCCTGGAAAGATTATCTCCCATGTGCTGAATGCTGTTTAAACACTTAAAATTCTGTTAGGAGGCCTGTTTTGTACCAAATTAAACTAGGAAATTTTTGAGGATGTTCTGACAATAATCCTTTGACCTTCCCATTAGTCATTCAGGCTCACGCTCTGATTATTCTCGAGTTGAGTTAAACTGGCCTCTCAGTGGGATTTATTTGTTTACTGGCAAGCTGTTTCTTCAACACTCTGATGTTATAAAGAACAAAGTAGTGAGGGTTATCTCGTGCACTCTGGCATGATTTATGCCAGTCAGTATGTGTTTCACCTGTGGATTAACTTGATGACTGCTCAAACATGATAGGCCGCATCAACATAATGTGTCCCACCACTGTTCACCATGTTGTGTTGCTGATAATAGACTAATAATTATTCACTCGTCAGAGATAGGTTAGCGGTAGATTAATTAATTAAAAACACATAAGTTATGGGACAGACACTGCAGCAAATCAACTGACTTCTGTGGCGTGTTTAACTTGTACACACAAAGCAGACAGACTGCTGGGCAGAGTTGGAACATTGTAAATACACATCACATGAAGTCCTTAAAGGGGAGGTCTCTTAAAGGCAAGGTACACATACAACAATATAATAATAGATCATCAAATGATCTAACCCACAAAATCCTGGCATAAATGCCTTCCCATACTCTAAACGAGTACAATTCACTTTGGAAATGGAAATTGGTAGAATTTCAAGACTGCTTATCCTCTCTTGCGCTCTATTATTCATCTCAACTGTGTAACCCAGCAGTCACAGACCAGATACCAATGGCTTCAATTAAAAGCTATATGGAGATTAATGCCGGCATCAAAGCAATCAATTTACAGTCTGTTTCAAAGCAAACTTTAAATGAATGCTAACACCAGTCTCAGCCTGGAAGAACAATTCTCACTTTTTAGTCTCTATCAAAGTACCTGAAAATATATTTTTCCTACTTTTGTGCTTAAGAGTGTAAAAGCACAAAGGTAAAAAAAAAGTACTAAAATTCTTTTCTCATTCGGAGGAAACTTGAAGTCTGTAGAAAATCTGTTTGTAATCTGGTAGCAGTCAACATGTCTGAAGACATCAAGTCCATTACAATTGAACTTGGCAATCATGATGATTTAAGTTTATTGTTCATTATCTCTGCCAGTGAATGGACTTATAATAACTGATCTCTAATAATTGAGTGCAACAGTGAAGGTAAATAGAACTGATTACACTTATAAACAGTGTGAGCATATTCTACAAACCGGTCAAATAATACTTTAATTAGAAATGCATTATGACAGATAGTACTACACATATACCTAGCCAGGTATATTGTAATAATTTATGAATTAATGAATGTCATCAAGGAGATCTAGTGCATTCAACAGAGTACAGTCATCATTCTGCTGGTATTATAATGAGAAACCAGCACTATATTAAATTCATATCCCATGGCAGAAGTATTTAAACAGTTAATCCTCTATTTCAGTTTATTATGATTTGTGGCTTGTATTAATGGTGCAGTTATTTAATTCAATCACATTTAGCAGTCAGACTGGGGTGTTATTACTTATCACGATGGTTGATATCTTCACTTTGCTCCGCTTCATTGATCAACAAATATGTCTTTATTGAAAAAATTTTCAAAATTATTTCACCAATTTCTCCACCTGGTAGATAATTTAAGGATAAAATTTGTAAAATTGTAAAACTGAGAAAAGGTATCAAAGCCATATGATATTCCCCTTTGTAGAACACCATCTACTGGCTGTCAGAAATTAATTTTACTTGCCTAAAGATCAACCTCGCAATGTTTTACGAAAGTTAACTGAAAATACTTAAAAGAAGTATAAGGAAGAATGATGCATTCATTATGATAAGCTAAACATATTCACTGTGATATTAAATCTAATAACTGTATTTCCAATTCAGAAAACAAATCAATATCCTTAAGTGAATGAAAATAATACATTGTGTTTCAAATTTGAATTCTACTATAGCTTGTATCAATTATTCACATCTCATCAAGAAATGGCTGAAGGAAGTGGATGCTGCAAATCCTATGGGCCCTGATAGCATCCTACCTGTAGTTCTGAAAACTTTGTGTTCCAGAGCTAATCACCATCTAATTCAGGTTGTTCCACTTCAGGGAGCTACTATGCAATGTGGAAAATATCCCAGGTACAACTTATTAATTAATAGACGTCCATGTCACTAGCTTATAATACAGGAAAGTAACAATACCTCCTGTCGACTGGTACGCACCACCATGATGGTTGGGGACTACAATCAGATATCAATACCAAAAGCACCAACCCACATCGACACCTGTGCAACACTTGTAGCAGAAGCAGCCTCTTAAGGGTTGTCCTCTTCAGCTATCAGCGAAGATGCTAAATCAAGACACCTTCATCAGACATGGATCTGTTACTTGCAATTCCATCACTTTTGGCGATGAAGAATGAGGAAAGGTGAGCTCTTGGAATCTGACATAGGCTTCCTACTTTTGTTTTATCCTGTTCTTTGATGTTATTTTGTATCCATGATTCCAAATTTGGGAGTAAAAAATTGCTTGCTAGAATAAAATGCAAACATTACGAAAAGGAGACAAGAACTCGAAGCTTTTTGCGTTGCTAACATCAGAACTAGAACACAATTTTATAGAGCATGAGAAGTGGGTACTGATTGGTTGGTTCATCATTGGCATGGAGATGCAGAAAAAAAGTCACTTGCCAATCTTAAATTTCAGACCTAGAAATTGCAGAAATTGGCTGTCTATTCAACTCCTTTCACAACTGGCACTGAAACTCATATGTCATAGTGATCCTTTGTGCAGTAGAGAAAATGTCTTTCTGGCTTGGCAGCAACAATCAAAAGAATCATTCATGGATTTACGACACATTAATAGTGTGAGACAACTAGCTTCACCTGTTGTTCAAATTTTTGAGACATTTTTCTCTTCCTGGGTAATCTAAAGAAGACTGGGCACACTCTAGGCCATAAGTGGTAGATGAGGCATTTTCTTGAATTTTTGTGATTACAATGAGTGATGATCGATCCTGGTAACTGTTCACATGTAAGATAGTTTTGATATGTCCTATCTCAGGGTCAAGTTAACATAGGGAGGAGATGGCTTGAGACCTATTTATGAGGTTGTCAGTGAGACTGATCTTACAGTGTATGGCATAGTTAAGATCCCATTGTCAGACTTTTCTGCTACTACATCGAGGAAGGGAATTCTGTTGTTTGTTTCATTTTAATGGTAAATTTGAGTGTAGGATTGAATTCTGTAGACTGTGTAAGGACATTCTTTAATGCAGCCATGGATCCAAATTTGTTAAATGTGGCATCAACGAATCAGAAATGGATAGGAGGTTTGTGGTCTTTTCATCAAAGATACATTTGTCATGGAAACCAACAAAGGGCTGGCCCTAGAAGGGATCCCACAGAAACAGCACCTATTTGCCTGGACGTGGTGGCACTGAAGCTGAGATCAAATGAATAAATTGCTAGGTTTATGAGTTTGATTAATACAAATTTAGTCATAGGTGCTGCATCTAGATTGCCATGATATAATGACGTAAATAGCAATTCACGTGTTTTTTCTTTGTGGGAACGTATTTTTCTGGACCCTCACCATCTTACCTTTACTGCTTCCAATTGGTATAACACTAATCTACCTTTTCTAAACCTCAACCTAATGTAATTATGAGCACTATCACTAAAGCGTTGTCCCGGTAAATACCCCTTTCACCTTTCCAGCTTCATTCCCTAAAACTACATCTTTCTCTTGTTGCACTTACCAAGTACTGGCTATAAGAGTTTCATGAATACACCCCAGAGTTCTGAAGGAGATTGCTGAGGATATGGTAGAGACATTGGTGAATCAGGAATCACTGGAGTCAAAGAGAGCCCCGGGGACTGAAAAAATGGTGAATGTAACACCTGTGTTTAAGAAGAGAGAATGGCAGTAGACAACAGACTGTAGGCCAGTTAGCCCGACCTCAGTCGTTGGCAAGATTTTAGAGTCCATTATTAAGGATGAAATTGCATAGTACTTGCAAGTGCATGGTCAAATATGGTTGAGTCCTCATGGCTTCGTCAAGAGGAGGTAATGCCTGGGAAATCTGTTAGAATTCTTTGAGGAGATTAAGAGTAAGTGAGACAAAGGAGAACCAGTGGACATGATCCATTTGGATTTCCAGAAGACCTTTGACAACGTGCTACACAGGAGTCTGCTAAATAAGATAAAAGCCCATGGTTTTGGGTGTAAAGTACTGGCATGGATAGAGGTTTAGCTGACTGGCAGAAGGCAAAAAGTGGCAACAAAGGGGTCTTTTTCAGAATGGTAGTGGTGACTGATGGCATTCTGCAGGGATTCATGTTAAGACCCCAAATATTCACGTTATACATTAATAATCTGGACGAAGGAACTGAGGGCATTGTTGCAAGATTTGCAGACGTCACAAAGTTTGTGGAGGGGCAGGTAGTGTTAAAGAAGTGAAGACGCCACAGAAGGATCTATACAGATTAGGAGAGTAGTCAAAGCAGTGGCAGATGGAATATAATGTGGGTAAGTGTGAGGTTATGCACTTCAGTAGGAAGATTACAAGTGTAGACTATTTTCTAAATGGAGAAAGGCTTCAGAAATCTGAAGTACAAAAGGACTTAGGAGTCCTAGTTTAACATTTTCTTAAGGTTAAAAATCAGGTTTAGTTGGCAGTTAAGAAGGCAAATGCAATGAAAGCATTTGCTTCAAGAGGGTTCAAATACAAGAGCAGAGATGTACTGCTGACGCTGTGTGAAGCTCTGGTCAGACTGCTTTTAGAATATTGTGAGCAGGTTTTGGCCCCATATCAAAGAATGTGTTAGTCTGGGAGGGGTTCCAGAGGAAGTTCACAAGAATTATCCCAGGAATGAAGGCGTTGTGATATGAGGAGCAGTTGAGGACTTTGGGTGTACTAATTAGACTTTAGAAGGATGAGGGGGGGCATCTGATTGAAACTTATAGAATACTGAGAGATAGAGCAGATGACAAGAAGATGTTTCCACTAGTAAGAGAGACAGGACCTGAGCGCACAGCCTCAGAATGAAGGCGCAACCCTTTAGAACTGAGATGAGGAGGAATTTCTTCAGCCAGAGTGTGGTGCAACCTATATGATTTCTAAAGCTCCCATCTCCTGTAAAACTGGTTTTAGTCCCTCAAGAATCTAAAACCTCCCTTGTCTACCTACTGCCTCTGCAGCCCTAGTTTCATTTTCACTATGCTCCCATTTCTATACTTACAGTGTGCGTAATGTAATATTACCAGCATCAAGGTCCCGTTTATTAATTTCAATGAAATTATTCATTTCTCAGGTCAATATCCTGATCATCAGCATCAACCTGCCCACTTTAAAACCAGTTTAAAATTTAAACAAAACCAAGCAGCTATCTTTGAATCACAATTAATTGGTGCATTTCCCATGACAGTGCAGTTACAGAACAAAATCCGCTTGTCAACCAAACTGCATTTTCCTCTAATGCAATGTGAATGTTGCTTTCCCCCTTGAAATTGTATTCTTGTGAATTGTCCTGACAAGAGCAAGATGAAATACTTTGATAAAATGTGATTTTTCAGCGATACTGATGATTTTACTCAGATTTGTTCTCTTCATTTCTTCCTGTCAAAGTCTGTTTATCATTTTCCATATCAATACATTTCTCTCGCTTTGGCTCTACATTTTGATTTAGCACATCATCTCCAATGTGATCCCTTGCTCCACTATTTAATTTAAAAGTTTCCTTTTTTTGGCTACGCGGCTTACTAGAACACCGATTCCAGAACAATTCAACAGTACAGCCCTCGCATTCCAGAGTATTGATGCCACTGCCCCCCAAACAAGAACCCACTTTTATTTAGGTGATACTTACATAGGTGTGTGAGTTTAATATGTGATAGAATATATGCTAATGTAGAATACTTAGTGGTGGTCATGGTAATGCAGTTGCCATGGTTACTCTGGCAGATGCTGATGTTGAGATTAAGTGTAGTGTGCTTCTTAAATGTTTTCAAATTTCTGAACTGCAGCAAAGGAGGTAGTTGTGGTCTGGTTATTGGTTTATCAGTATGAAGATATTTAGTTCAAATACAGACATAGCTCAGGCAGTAAATATGGGAGAAGATGCATTTAAATGCTTAATAAGCTAGGTATAGTACAAAGAGAATTGTATATCAGGGATGGTCAACTATCTAGCATCTGTAATGGTTATGTGTTTATTGATTTATTTTTAATCTAAACCAAAATTTGTTGCCAATCCCCTGTTGCCCTTGAACTTAGTGGTTTGCTCTTCAGGGGTAACCACATTACTGTGAATCCAGAATTCCAAATAATCCAGATAAGACGTTTTCTTCATTCCTGTAACTACCTGAATTACAATGAGACACAATTTCCAGAAAATCCTGACATTGGCATATTTATTACTTCATCTGATAATGACATGATAAAGGGGGAACAACCTTCAGGGTGGCAAGGTGGTTCAGTGGTTAGCACTGTTACCTTTTAGTGCTGGGAACCTGGGTTCGATTCCACCCTCAGGTGGTCATCTGTGTGCCATTTGCACATTCTCTCTCTCTTTCTCTTTCTTCATGAGTTTCCACTGGATGCTCCAGTTTCCTCCCATAGTCCAAAGATGTGCAGGTTAGGTCGATTGGCCATAAGAAATGCAGGATTACAGGGAGGGGGTGGGTCTGGCTGGGATGGTTTTCAGAGAAGTGTTGTGGACTCAGTGGGCTGAATGGCCTGCTTCAAACTGTAGGGATTCTATAAATTGTACTCTTTAAGAAATTGCCGTTGTATCAACCAATGGCATGCAGCATAGCCAAGGCAAAATGGCTGGTGTGGTAAACTAAATGTACTGTCATTTACGAGCAATCCAGGGGTGGCACGGTGGCTCAGTGGTTACTACTGCTGAATCACAGCACCAGGGGCCCGGGTTCGATTCCACCCTTGGGCGACTGACTGTTTGGAATTTGCACATTCTTCCTGTGTCTGCATGGGTTTCCTCCAGGTGCTCTGGTTTCTTCCCATTGTCCAAAGATGTGTAAGCTAGGTGGATTGGCCATGCTAAATTGCCCATAGTGTTCAGGGATGTGTAGATTAGGTGGGGATGGGTCTGGGTGGGATGCTCTGAGAGTCGCTGTGGACTTGTTGGGCCGAACGACCTGTTTCCACACTGTAGGGATTCTAAGTCTAAGTCTAAATTACAAACATCCAAAATTAGGAGTAGGACTAGGCCATTCAGCCTCTTGAACCTACTCTGCCATTCACTAAGGTCGTGGCTGATCTGACTATAATCTCAAATCTACATTCCTGCTCATCCCTGACAACGTTTCACCATCTTGCTTAACAAGAATCTATCCACCCCTGCCTCAAAAATATTCGAAGACTCTGTTTCTACAAACTTTTCAGGCACGAGTTCCAAAGACACATGACTTTCTGACAGAAGAAAATCACCTTATCTCTGTTTTAAATGGGAGACCCTTGATTTCTAAACAGTAACACCAGTTCTAGATTCTACCATGAGGGGAAATATCCTCTCCCCACCCACCCTGTCGCTCAGAATCTGGCATATTTCAATCAAACCACATCTTCCTCCTCCAAACTCCAGCAGAAACAAGCCAAAACAGTCCAACTTTCTTCACAAGATAATCACACCTCTCAACTCCAATTCTGGGTATTAATCTGATAATCCTTCCCTGAACTGCCTCCAATGCATTTGCATTGTTCCTTAAGTATTGCAACCAATACCGCACAGAGCGCTCCAGATGAAGTTTCATCAGTGCCCTCTATAACTGAAGCACAAATCCCTTTCTTTTGTATTCAGTTCCCCTCACAAATAATGGTAACATTCTATTAGCTTTCCAAATTACGCAATATATCTGCATATTAACCTTAGCCCAGATCATTCTGCATCTCAGGGCTCTGCAATATCTCAGGGTTTAGCTAAGATACCTTTTTTTGTTCTTCCAACCAAAATGGACATTTTCTTATGTTTCCACATTATACTGCATTTGACACATCTTCATCCACTCACTTAACCTACATGTAAATTTTTGTAGCCTCCTTATGTCACCTTCATAATTTACTTTCATATCTATCTATGGATCATCAGCAAATTTGACAACATATTTTCCATCTTTTCATCCAAATCATTTATAAACATTGTCAACAGTTGAGGCCCCGGCACCGAACCCCGTGGCACACTTTTCATTACATCTTGCCAACCTGAAAAAGACCCATTAATGCTTACTCTCTGCTTCCTGTTGGCTCGCCAATCTTCTTCTGATGCCAACATGTCAATCACCACAGCATGAGCTTTTACTTTCAGTAATAACCTTTGAGTTGGCATCAAGCAAATGCTTTATGGAAATCTACAGGTAGTACATCAACCTGTTCCCCTTCAGCCCCTCAAAGAACTCCAACAGAGCGGTCAAGATGAGGATGTGGAATCTTGCCAGCCTTTGAGTGACATTGGCTACGGTGTGGAGTGGTAGAATCTGGTGAGATGGTCATCACGCTGCAATGTCTCCACTTTGTCCAAGTGGTATGGCAAGATCCTTGATAGGTAATGGCAAGATCCCAATTGACATTCTGGCTTTTTAACTGACTTAACAGTCCAACTCATCAGGGGTTGCGGTGTCACCAAATTTGCCTGGCATGTTAGCCATCGGGAAAGATCTGCGTGGAAACCAGATCAGATTCTTAGCAGGCTCAATTCCCTGTTGCTCCAAAGGACCTCAAAGACACCAATATCTCAGGCGCACTCCATGGGCACTGGCCACATGGACCCCACATCCACAGACTTGGGGTCTAATGTGTACCAGCCTCAATGAACTCCAATAGCACATCTCTGATCTACCAACAGGTTGCAGCTGTGCTTATATTTCATATCAGGATACACTAGCAACTATCTTTACAATGATGCTGCAAGAACTTGTGGACATGCGCCCAGCTCATGAACTGAACCAGGTTGTATCTCTGGGCTGTTTGGTCACTGTCATTGCATTCGCCCACTCTGAGTTGGATGCTGACAATATCCCTGCCTTGCATTGCCTTCTTGTACATTGGCCCTCACCCAGAGATACCTGGCTCATTCAGTGCAGACACAAAGCCAGGAAGCTTGCCATAGTTGTCAGCAGGTTTCGGCCTAGTCAAGTGTAATAGCCTTTGTTCAGGATATTCCAACAGCCTCCGACATACCTATTTTAGCCTCGCTCAGGGCAGTCAGTGTCAAGATGCTCCGCTTATTAGAGGTGAGGAGCCAAATGACGACCATCACAGAGCCACCTTGAGACTTTCTGCTCTATTGTGAGCTATTTTGCTCATGGAAAGTGCGACAGGCAGCTATTAGAGAAAATGAAAGTGTGTGACACAACTCTTACTGCTGGTGCAAGTGGAGAGGTTTCCCTAGCGAGTCAGTAGGCAGAGCAGGGGGTGTACAGAGTTAGTGTGCTCCTGTTTAGGTGTTGGCTGGGGGAGGTTTTGTGTGTGTGTGTGTGTCTGTGTGTGTAAGATGCTTTTATGAAATAATGAGAGTGGTAAAGTATGAGGCTTAGTGCAAGGCAGGTACATCAGCAAACGCAGACTGAACATAAGGCATTAGAGCGGTACTTGTGTTGGTGGAATGGAAAATGACATTAACCTTCTTCCTACAGTGCTGGGAATCCCTCCAGATGGCTGGCCCAGCTGACAACCTCAGATTAAGCTGGCATGGTCTGGAATCATGGCCTCTGGTGCTGGGCCTGAGGGAAACGGAAGCTGTGCACCACCCTGTCCAGCAAGAGCCCTGGTATCATGCTTGCAAAGCAGGGCATAGATTTTCCCCCATCCGCTAGGTCTAAGGCAAATGTCAGGAAATGTGCAGGATAGCTCAGGACTGACAGTACTTACCCAGGTGCACAAGGGCCTTTTAAAAATGGTGCTGGTAACAGGGATGCCAAGTCAATTTCAGGATCTCCAGTGAGTGGTGAGTTGCTCCCTGGATTGGTGTATGGTAAGATGTGGTAGAACTAGGATGTGATTCTCACCACAAAGGCTCAAACAGAAATTAATACAGTGAGTTTGATAAGATATGGAGAGCAAACTTTCTCAGCCTTGTGGCAAGAATGACTTCACCAAACTGAACATATTTAGCCAAAAAATTGTAAGATTCTGCCCATTGTCACTTTCACAAAAACCTGTTGACTCTGCTTGATTATTTTGAACTTATCCACATGCCCTGCTAGAGCTTCTTTAATGGACCATCTAACATTCCCTGTGACAGATGCTAATCTAACTGCTCTGTAGTTTTCTGCCGTTGCCTCCCTCCCTTCTTAAATAAAGGAGTTACGTTCACCATCTTCCAATCTAATGGGACTGTTCCTGAATCAAGGGAGTTAGGGAAAATTAAACACCATGCATAAATTATCTCCAAAACACTGGTTACAAGATACTATAGTGAATTCATCAGAACTTGGGCATTTCATCAGTCCGCAGCTCCACCAATTTAAGCAGCAGCATTTCTCTGGTGATTGTGATTTTCCTGAATTCCTCCTTGTCTTCTAGTTCACGGTAAATAGCTATTTCCAGAATATTACTTGTATGTTTTTCAATTCATCTGCTATCTCATTATTTTCCATTATTAATTCTCTAGTCTCACTTTTTATATGACCAGCACACACTGTGTTAACGTTTTCTTCTTTTATTGTTTATAGAACTCTTATTTTTAAAAAAAAATTCTGGCCAGCTTTCTCTCATACTTCCACCTTAATTTATTTTTGGTCATTTTTCACTGTTTCTTTATGTTCTGTCTAATCTTCTAAGCTGCCATCTGTCTTTTCACAATTGTATGTTTGTTTTCTTTTAGTTCAATACTACCTTTAACATGTCTAGTTAACCATGAATGGGGGTCTCCAGCCATTAGAATCTTTCTTACTCATTGGAATATATCTATTCTGTGTATTCTGAAATATTCCCTTAAATATTTACCATTGCATCTCTATTGACCTACCCTTAAACAAATTTGCTGATTAACTTTTGCCAGCTCTGCTTTCATGCCTTCAGAATTCCCCTTATTTATTTTTTTAAGTAGCCTTGGTACCCTCTTCTCTATCCAACAAATAAAATGTAAAATCCAATTATGTTATGGGTCACTACTACCTAGGAACACCTTCACTACGAGATCATGAATTAATCCTGTTTTGTTCCACAGTAGCTGGTCAAGTATACCCTGCTGTCTGGATAGTCCAGGACATGCTATTCTGATAAACTATCCTTAAAACATTCTGTGAACTTTTTATCTTAGCTATATTTGTACGTCTGACTTTTCCAGATTGATAAGTAGGCTAAAATCTCGTATAATTATCACCATGTCTTTCAGACCAGCCATAATTATTTATTCCTTTATGCTCTACATTACTATGTTACATTAAGTAATTATTAGGAGGTTCTGTAAACTGTTCCCACAATATCATCTTGCCTTTATCATTTTTCATTTCTACCATAAATTATTTTCATAACCTGGTTTCCTGAACTTAGGTTATCCCTCTCCATTGTGCTAATACCATCATCGACTGATGCAGCTACCCTTTCACCTTTTCCTCCTTTCCTATCATTTAGAAATGTCCTGTACCCTTCAAGATTAAAGTCCCATTCCAAGTCATTCCATATCCATGTCTCTGAATTGGCTATCAGATTGTATTTTCTCATTTCTATTTATGCTCTCAATTCATTTGCTTTGTTTTGAGTGATATATGCATTCAAATGCAGAGCCTTTCAGCTAATAACTTTACTTCCTATACATTAGTTGGCTGTTAGGTTGACACTGTCTATCCTTTCTTGTCATGGTCTCTTGTTACCTTAGCACTAACTTGATTGAGTTTTTTGAAGAAGTGATGAAGAGGATTAATGAGGGCAGAGCAGTGGATGTAACCTATATGGACTTCAGTAGGGCGTTCAACAAGGTTCCTCGTGGTAGACTGGTTAGCAAGTTTAGATCACATGAAATACAGAAAGAACTAGCCATTTGGATAAGGACTAACTTGAAGGGTTGGAGGGTTGCTTGTCAGACTGGGAGCCTGTGACCAGCAGTGTACCAAAAGGATCATTGCTGTGTCCGCTATTCATCACTTATACAAATGATTTGGATGTGAATATGGTAGTTTTCGTTAGCACGTTTGCAAATGATACCAAAATTGAAGGTATAGTGGACAGCGAAGAAAGATACTTCAGAGTAAAACTGGACCTTGATCAGATGGGCCAATGAGTTGGTTAGTGGCAGATGGTGACAATTTAGATAAATGTGAGGTGCTGCATTTTGGAAGGGCAAATCAGGGCAGGATTTATACACCTAATGGTATGATCCTGGAGATTGTTGATGAACAAAGAGACCTTGAAGTGCAGGTTCATAGTTCCTTGAAAGTGGATTCACGGGTAGTCAGGATAGCGAAGAAGGTGTTTGGTATGCTTGCCTTTATCGGTTAGTGCATTGAGTAAAGGAGTTGGGAAGTCATGCTGCAGCTGTACAGGACATTGGTAAGGCCATCTTTGGAATACTGTGTGCAGTTCTGGTCTCCCTGCTAAAGGAAGGATGTTGTGGGATTTGAAAGGGTTCAGAAAAGATTTACAAGGATGTTGCTGGGTTGGAGATTTTGTGCTATAGGGAGAGGATGAATAGGCTGGGGCTATTTTCACTGGAGCGTCAGAGGCCGAGGGATGGCCTTACAGAGGTTATTAAAATCATGAGGGGTATGGATTGGATGAATAACCAAGGTCTTTTCCCTGGACTGGGGAAGTCCAAAACTAGAGGGCATAGGCTTAGTGTGGCAGGGGAAAGATTTGTAAGGGACCTGAGGAGCAACATTTTCATGGAAAACCTCAATTTCTCTAGCCATCCAGCATTCCTTACACCTACCAGCCTTGCCCTTCACCGAACAGGAACATATTGTCTCCGGACTCTCATCTCAATTTTGAAGGCTTTCTTGTTTCCAGCCATCCCTTTACTTGCAAACATCCATACCCAATCAACTTTTGAAAGTTCTTGCCTAATATTATCAAAATTGGCCTTTCTGCAATTTAGAACTTTAACTTTTAGATCTGGTCTATCTTTTTTGATCACAATTTTAAAACAAATAGAATTATGGTCACTTGCCCCAAAATGCTCCCTCACTGACACCTCAGTCACTTGCCCTGCTTCATTTCCCAAGAGTAGATCAAGTTTAGCACCTTCTCTAGTAGGTACATGCACATACAGAAACAGAAAATTTTCTTGTACACACTTAACAAATTCCTCTCCATCCAAGCTCTTAGCACTGTGGCAGTCCCAGTCTATTTTTGATCATTTCAAATCCCCTACCATAACCACCCTATTATTCTACAGGTAGCTGAGATCTCCTTACAGAGTTGTTTCTCAATTTCCTGTTGATAATTGGAGGGGGTCTATAGTACGATCCCAATAAGATGATCATCCCTTTCTTATTTCTCAGTTCCACCCAAATAACTCTCCTTGATGTAGTGTAGCACTTTTAATTCAACTCCAGCTCATAAAATCAGAGCTGAAGTGACTCAAACTTCAAATATTTGCCACAGACATGATTGCTGTGGACTGAACTGGCATCCAGGAGTTCCTACATGCTGCAGCAATGATGTACCACCTGTCCTGCTGGTCTTAATGTGTTTTAATTAACTATTTAAATTATATTATTCACCTATTTAGTATTTTTAAGGATAGGTTTTTTAAATCAACTTTACCACCATTTTGGATATTATGTTAATCCTTTAGAACAGAAAAGACGGTAATCCCTTATCAGAGACTCACCAAACAGCTAGCTCCTTTCTCTGTAACAGAACAAGGGCCAATTCCAATCAGCTCCAATGACTCTACTCCAACATGTGACTTCCTGTCTCATCCACTTCTCTAGTTGCTGCTGATTGACCGTCATAGGATCTTCACCGCCTGCTCCTCAAAGAAGTGAAAAAGTTCAAAATGCAATTCAACAGCTTATGAAAATACATTTGATAAATCTAGTAAATTGTAGATTTGCATGAAAAGGCACAGATTTGATGTAAATCCCATTCAGTTCATTAATATCCTTTAGGGAGGAAACTTGCACTGTGGCAAACTGGGTGGAACTTTTCTACTTTCACTTTATAAGTAACTAGAGGAAAAGATCTAAGCTTGCCATCAACGGAGGAATTAAAGGCAGTTTGTGTTAAAACTTGTTAAAGTATGGAAATAGTAGAAATTTTTCAGAAAAAAATTTTGAAAGGAAAGTGGACAAATAATATTTTAAAAGGCATTTCAAAGATTTAGTATAGATGACAAGAAATGAGAACAGCTCTTTAGAGAGCTATCATGGGTGTGATGGCTTCTATAGTGCAATGTCTTTGGCTGAGATGTTCCAATAATCAAACAGACATTTGTACAGGGTAGATTGGTTTTTTTGTGTCGGACCATGCAGAATCACAAATGCAGCTAACTCTGTGGATATTGCTGAAGAGATTAAATTTTCTGATGAGCAATTTCCCTACTCATGGAACCTTCCAAAATAGTGCATTCATATCTGGGAAGTCAGGGCATTCTGACTCACTTAAGCTAAATAGTTACCCGGGAGATGGTAGGGGATTTAAAACCTAGTCTAATTCCTCAGCAACTGTTAAGCTGACATCCTGACTCATCACCAACCTCACAACTACATCTCCTTGGACCCCAGACAATCACCCCACAAACCAGAGACCCACCATTAACCCCCCAATCGAACTCAATTCCACACTCCTGACCTGACCCTGCCAGATCTGACAGACCCTAAAACTAACACCATATTGCCAGTCTCCAATCAATTTGACTCACTCCACATGATATTAAGAAACAGCTGAAGGAACTGAATGCTGCAAAGGCTGTGAGCACTGACTTTTGACATGTCTATGTGACATATATATATGCACAAATACATATTACACCTACATTCCACAAATAAATGTTTTAAAAGACATCAATTGAAAAAGGAATTGTTTATCACACTGCTAATATTCTGCTCCATTTAATGAAACTTGTCTGCTGAGGACAATTCTCCATGAGAATTCTGACATCATAAAACTGTGATAGCAAAGTTCAAAAGAGTTCACACAGCCAATCACAATCTTTCGATTATGTTGCACCTTACTGAGACATATTTCACTCACAGTGCTTCTATTTCTGTGGTCTTGGTATCTTGTATTTATTTATCACGATTTGGTTTCACTTGTGAGAAAAGAAAGCCAGGCTTGCATTTCTGTCTTGCCTTAGGATGTTCAAATTTTTTTTTATAGTCAATGAAGCACTTTTGAACAAAATTCACTTCAAAATGTCCTATGGGGAAATGTTCTGACTGTTTTTATTTAATTACTTCATGAAAGATGGGCTTCTTTGGCTGCCTGTGCCTAGTTTTCCTCAAGAAGGAGGTGCTAAGCTGCCTTTTTGAACTGCAACAGTTCTTGAGGAATAGGTATACTCAAGGTGCTGTTAGGGTTAGAGTTCCAAGATTATGAACCAGCAACAGTGAAGTAACGGGGATATATTCCCATGTCACGTTGGTGTGGCACAGAGGGAATTTACTGGGGGTGATGTTTGTATGCAACTGCTGCCATTGTCCTGCTGGGTGGCAGAGGTCACAGCTTTGGGAGCTGCAGTTGGACGAGATTTGGTGAGTTACAGCAACGCATTTAGTAGATGATTCACATTGACTCCAGGTTTTTCTAGGGCTCCTGGATTCAATGCATGTTCAAACACTGTCTTGGTATTAAGGGCAGCCATTTCCACCTCACCTTTGTAGTTCAGCATGTTGATCCATGTTTGTGCTAAGTCTGCAATGAAGTCAGGAGCTGAGTGGCTTTGCCAGAACCCCAACTGAACATGCTTTGGAAGTGCCGTTTGCTACAATTGTCGATGACCCCCTTTCATCACATTGCTAATGACGGAGAGTAGACCAAGAAGCTAGAAATTTGCTGGATTGAATCTGTATTGCTTTTGTGTACAGGACATACCTTGGCAGTTGTACACATTTTTGGATAGATATCAATGTTGTGGAAACAGTTTTTCTTCTGGAGCGCAACTCTCAGTTTATTGCCAGAATGATGTCAAATCCCATAACCTTTGCAGTATCCAGTGCCTCCAAACGTTTCTTGATATCATGTGGGGTGAATCAATTGGCTGTAGTCTCCAAACTTGACCACCCATTCAGCATGTCTAACTAAAGATTGTCACAAATACATCAGCCTTATCTTTTGCACTGATGTGTTGGCCTTATCCATCATTGAGGATGGGTACTTGTGGTGTCTTCTCCTCCTCCAGTGACTTGTTTGATAGTCTACCACCATCTACTGGTGATGATAATTAACAGGCAGTTTCCTTGCCCGTGTTTAACCTGATTCCATGAGAATTCATGAGGTCAGTATCAATGTGGAGGACTTCCAGAACAATCCTTTCCTAACTTTATATCACTGTGCTGTTGGTGGTGTTTGGAGTAACATCTGTGAGGTGTGATTCTGTGTGTATGACTATGTCATGGAGCTGTGGTTTAAGTTGTCTGTGAGACAGCTCCCTCAGTTGGTACAATCCCCTAAATGTTAGTGAGGTAAACTTTTCAGGATCACCAGAGAGCTTTTTACCATTATCATTATCATATCCAGTGCCTAGGTCAATGCTAGGTTGTCTGTCTTGTTTCACTGTTATGGATTTGATACAACTGAATGACTTGCTAAGTCATTTCAGAGCAGAGTTAATTGTTAACTATGATGCTGTGAGTCTGGAGTGTCATGTTGGTCAGACTAGTAAACACAGCTGATTTCCTTCTCCAAAGGGTAATAGTTGACCAGATTGTTTTTTGCAACAATTGGGAGTGATTATGAGGTCTCCAGTAACTAGCTTTTAATTCCAGATATTTATTGAATTCAAATTTCACCATCTGCCATATGGCTGAATTTTATGTTTTTTTTGGCCAAGTCCCAGAGGGTTCATGTCTGATTTCTGCCCCCTCTTACCATGCCCCATGCAACATACCTGGAACAACTCGCCGTTTACTGGAAATCCAAGAATTCACCAGCATCCCTTGTGCCATCTTTAAAACCCTGATGCATACCCAGATAAGCACTGTCAGGTCTGAGTTGTCCTGCACAGATTGATTCCTGGGACCACAGGACTGACATGTGTAGAGAGATGGATATGTTAGGACTGTTCTCACTGGAGTTTAGGAGAATGAGGGGGGAATCTCATCGATTAGACAGAGTAGATGCAGGAATGGTATTCTTGATGACTAAGGAGTCCAGAACTAGAGCTCACAGCCTAAGGATAAGGGGTAGGCTTTTTAGGTCAGGCATGAGGAGGGATTTCTTCGCCCAAAGTGTGGTGAACCTGTGGAATTTTTTGTCACAGGAAACTATTAAGGCCAAAACATTAAAGACTTTCAAGAAATTTGTAGATATAGTTCTTAGTACTAAAGGGATCAAAGGATATGGGAAGAAAGTGAGAACAGCATAATGAGTTGGATGATCACCCATTATTATGCTGAATGGTGGAGCAGGCTCAAAAGGGCAATTGACCTACTCTTGCTTCTATATTCTACGTTTCTATTTGTGACATTATCATTATAGCACCTGTAGTGATTGGAATGAGGTTGGCCAGGTGGATCCATTGAGTATGAGTTTCCTGATTGGGGCTGTTAACCTGAGCCTATCAGGGAGCCCTGGCTGTCAGATATGAACAGGTGTCTCAGAGATACTGCTCACTCTAGGAACTGGCTCTGAGGTAGCTGGTGTCACATGGTGCACATGTAAATAAAGGGTGATTTGGTGACAAGCTACCAGCCTCCATGGAGTTATTTCACATAATTTCCTTCTGGAAATTTCCAGCCCATTATTGTAAAAGCCACTTCTCTGTAGTACAACTTTCAAGAAGTAAATTTGCTTCAGATCAAAATGAATGTCTTGACAAGACCTTCCAGAATGTCATCATCGTGGTGTAAAATGAGATTTTGTGTGTTTCATTAACTCTCTGCTTTTGCAGTACAAAACTGTGCAGTACATTTTCAATATATATGTTTAAGATGATCAAGCACAAAGATTTAAAGAAATTTCATGTAATTAGTTACACACCTTTGACTATTTCTATTGAATTACTTGGATGTAGCCGATAACAAAGAGCATTAAATATTAAAGCAAGCATATTATCCAGATCTGTTCCCATCAACATCTAGGTGAATCTATGGTACCTTCAAGCCTTTGATGATCAAATTACTCTGTTATTGTTTAATTGACTGTTTAAAGCTTCAAAGAGGTCAGGAGGCCTCCTTATGAGAGAGTGATTATCCTCTCAGTGCTGTTAAAATGCTGATACTTTCCTGCGGATAGTAATCCTTCAGGTGTCTGAGGATTACTAACATTTCAGACATTTCACATCAAAAAGATTGCATGAGTAATGTAAAGATTAGTGAATAAAGGCTTGTCTCAGGTTTTTTCGAGATATATTGTTACGCTAACTGAAAGCCAAATTTTCAGAGTGGTCACACATCTGGTACCATTAACCCTTTCGCTCTTCAGAATTATTATGGAGGCAATATTGAGCAGATAAAAGTTGCATGTGTCACCATCTCAAGCATATTCAGATCATGAAAGATGATCCTATTTGGCTGTTGGAGTTTCTATAGTGTATCTGCCAGTTCAAATAATTGGTGAAATATAGATTACAATTGACTTGCTCATTAGACACCAAAAGAAGGTGGAGAAAAGACACGGAATGAATAATTGATTTCTGGCTGTAGTTCAGATAATGATCTGTTATCTGTGTCTGTGCCAGCGTCAGCTGTGGCTCAGTAACAGCACTCTCACCATCGAATTAGAAGAATGTGACTTAAAGGTCCAGTCCAAAGAATAAGGAGAGACAGTAGCCTCATGGTATTGTCACTAGGCTAGTAATGCAAAGGTCCAGGCTAAGGTTATGGTGACTTTGGTTCACATCCCACCATGGCAGATGCTGCACTTTAAACACAAAAGGGGAAATTCTGACTAGACAGCTATTTTCATTAAAATCCATCTGCTTCACCAGTGCTCATTACCATGTCTAGCCTACACATAACCACTAAAAAGTCTCAAAAAAAGCATTGAACCAGACAGACCAACTTGCATTCAACTTAGGCACAGGAAATGGCACTGGTAAACAACCTTGCTGATCCCACAAAATCCTTATAAACATCTGGGGGTTACTGTCAAAATTGGGAGACCTGCCTCACAGAATAGTCAAGGAAAGTCTGGCATAGTAGTATTCACTGAATAATACCTTCCAGACAATGTCCCAGTGACAATATCATCACCAGCACTGGGTATTTTCCATCCCATTGACAGGACAGAGGTGGTGATACAGAGGTACGCGGTCAGGATGGTTTTCCCCTGTGAGTCCACAATATTGACTATAAATAAGGTGTCACCAGGTCAAACATAGGCAAGGAAACCTCTTGCAGATAACCTTTGGCTGATGAATTAGTGCTCCCCCATGGTAAACATCTCTCAGACGAAGCAAGGGTATGCTGATGGTGTTGGGGCCAAGTGTGCAGAAAGAACACTGGGTGGGGAAATTCAATGCACATCACCAACGGCTCAGCAGCAGCACTACATATGACCAAGTAAGAGACAGCCATTAGACCGGGTCTGCAACAGGTGAAGGAACCAAGAAGAGAGAAAAATATACTTCCTCACCAATCTGCCTGTTGCAGATGCAGCTGTCCATGATAACATCAGTAGGAGTGGCCACTGCATAGTCTTTATGCTTTCACAATGAGAATAGTCTCCATTATGCTGTGTGCCACTCAATTTGCTAAATCGGAAAGACCTCATATGGATCTAGCAATCAAGATTGGACATCTTAGAGGCACAGCGAGGCATCAGCAGAAGCAGAATTATACAATCTGCAACTACATGAACTGGCATTTTCCCCATTCTACATTATATAAAAATCATGGCAATGCCCAGGATATCTGGCAGAGACTTCCAAAATTTAGCATCAGTGGTCAGCTATTGTTTAAGCATTGATGGAGTGGCAGTCTTTTCTCTTGACCAGTTCTATAGGTTGGAAACCTGTCACTGGGGGAGACCGTCAATAGTAAAGAATCCCACAACTTGAGTTCCTTTATTCTCCTCATTCTGAGAGAAGGATATGAAAAGCTGTGGAAAATGAGATCAGTTACATCTTGGAAGCATTTATAGATTGAGTATTGGCAGATGCCAAATAGGGGCAGAATTGCTCCTTGAAACAAGTTGCTGGCGTGAAAATTCAAGTTAGTTGTGACCATAGTGATGGGATGGGCACCCAGTCCTTCTAAGCACAAGTCCTGCTCCAGCAGATAATACAGTTCAATGATAATAGCCTGGGCCATCTTTAGTCAAGACATGCACAGTTTTTCAGACTACTGGAGAAAATGACAGCAAAAACTAAGTGAGTTGATGAGGGGAAGCCATTGGGTGTGGTTTCTTTAGACTTTCAGAAGGTTTTTGATATTAAGATGTACAATTAAAATGTTTGGTTTGAGGTTAGTGTGTTGAGATTGTTAGAACACTGGTTGGTGGATAGGATAAAGCATAGGAATAAATGGATCTTTGTCTGAATGGCAAGCAGTGCCTAGTAAGAGTATTGCAGGGATTTGTGCTAGGACTCTAATTTTTCACAATAGCATTCATGCTTTAAATGAGGGAACTAAATGTAATATCTTCATACTTGCAGATGACACAAAGCTGGGTGGGAGAGTGAGCTGTGAGGAGGATTTAGAGATGCTTCAGTGTGATTTGGACAAGCTGAGTGAGTGGGGAAATACATGGCAAATCCAGTATAATGTGAGTAATGTGAAATTATCTACTTTGGTAACAGAAATAGAAAGGCAGATTATCCAAATGGCTATAAATTGAGAGAGGGAAATGTGCAACATGTCCTCGTACACCAGTTACTGAAGGTAAGCATGCCGGTGCAGCAGGGTCTGAAGAAAAAGTGATATGTTAGCTTTCCCATCGAGAGGATTTGAGTACAGGAGCAGGCTTGCTGCAATTGTACAGGGCCTTGGTGAGACCATATCTTGAATACTATGGGCAGTTTTGGTCTCCTTATCTGAGGAAGGATGTTTTTGTTATAGAGAGTATGTAGTGAAGGTTTACCAGACAAATTTCCCTACTAGTATTGATTTCCTTTAGGTTTTCCCTCATAGTACACCTTGTGATCCCGAAATAATATTGCTGGTATGTTATTTGTGTCCTCCTTTGTGAATACAGAACCAAAGTATGTATTTAATTGGTCAGATTGCCATTCTGCCAGATGCCATGACCTGCCCCACCCCCACAAAGAAAAAGTTGCTTTCCACATCACAGACCATGTCCTCGAATAATTACAGTTTAGCATACAAAGATGGCAGCTGCAAATTGTTGTTTTCCAGTGCTAGAAATGGAATGTGTTTGTGAAGTTAAAAGCTCGAGAGCCATTTTTAAGTGCCATTATCTGAATACATTTGCTTAGCTGACGTGACAAAGAGGCAAAGATCATACAATGCAATGCTAATGATGGCTTGGATCCGTAATTCTTTTTTTTGGGAGGAGAGTGTCAATGAATGACCTGCCGATGTAATGCAAATTGAAGCCAAATGGGTGGCATTACTAAATTAGTGGAGACATGATTATTCGAATTGTCCCTGGCAGAGCCATCAATTCCAACAGCTTTACTCTGCTCCTGAAGAAAGAAAAGTAACTTACACCACCCACTTTACACATGGTGCCAGCGATTTTGTGCAGTTATTGTAAAGTTGACTTTCGATCTGATGTGGCAATGGGCCAGCTTTGCTTCAGAGTCATTTGCAGGCTCCACTTGAGATATAATAATTCCACCCACCACCACCACTACTGTTCTTCATGTTCCCTATTGATTTATTGTCCTGTGATTCCTATGATCTTTCAGGTAGCTCAGTTAGCTAAATAGCTGGCTTACAATGCTGTGCGATGCCAACAGTGGGTTCATTTCCTGAACCAGCTGAGGCCACCATGAAGGTCCTGCCTCTCAACCTTCCCCCTCACCCAAGCCATGGTGATCCTCAGGTTAAATTCACCACATTTGTCTCTCTCTAATGAGAGAGAAGTCTTATGGTCCTTTGGAATGATAGCATCTCTACCTTTACCTGTCTGATCTTCCAGCCTTTCCCCATTTCTATTGACCCCTAGAGTCCTAGTGAATTTTGCAGAGCATCTAGTAGGTGGTACACACTGCTGTTATTAAGTATAATATAGAAGGAGTGAAGATTTGCAGATGTGATGCCAGGCAAATGGGCTGCTTTGTCTTGGATGGCATCAAGCTTCTTGAGTGTTGTTGGAGCTGCATTCATTCAGGCATATGGGAAATATTCCATCACATATCTGACTTGTGCATTGCATGTGGTGAACAGGCTTTGAGGTATCAGAAGGCAAGTTGCTCCCTGCAGGATTCCTAGCCTCTGATCAGCTGTTATAGCCACAGAATTTATATATGACTTGGCCTAAGACACTCACGTAGAGATGTCCTGGTGCTGAGGTGACTCACCTCCAGCATACACAACCATCTTCCTATGTGCCAGATATGATTCCAACCAGCGGAGAGTTTTTCTTCTGATTCCCATTGACTCTTGTCTTGCAAAGGATCCTTAATGCCACATTTCGTTAAATGTTAAGCTCTGTCACTCTCACTTCCTCTCTGCAGTTCAGTTCTTTTGTCCACATTTGGATCAAGGCTGTAGTGGTTGTCCCTGGCCAAATCCAACCAATCATCACTGAGCAGGTTATTGGTAGCAACGTTAATAACCCTTTCCATCACTTTACTAATGATGAAGAGTAGGGTTTTTCTAATCAACATATCCAGAGATGTTATGACACACCTCTGAAGCAGGTGGGACTTGAACACAGGCCTCCTGACTCAGAGATAGCGACATTACCACTGCACCATAGGAACCCCTATAGACTAATGGAAATTGGCTGTGTTGGATTTGTCCTGCTTTTTGCTATCAGGCCATACCTGGGCAATTCGCCACATTGTCGAGTAGATACCAATGTTGTAGCTGCCATCCTCCAAGTAGGTGAGGGACAAGGAAAGCAACTTACAAGTTATAACATGCGTCCTATCTGATGTAACGCATGTGTCTCCAGATGCATGCAAGCTGTAGCTGTGCCAGAGTTCCAAAATAGAGTGTTGAAGAGCTAAGGTGGTGTGTCTAAGTTGGTCACAGAGCAGATATAATGATGTGATGAGGCTAGTGGTTTGTCAATTCTGACTTGTATGACAACAAGGCTTGAGGGTGATAGTGGCCTTAGAGCATCAACAGTGTCATTATTGTGAAGAAGCATTGTTTTCCTGGACAAGCATATAGTAAGCTGCAGCTGCCAGGTATCTGACCTGACTTCCATGTTCAGAGTTTGTTCCATCAAGTCATACAATCATAGAATCTCTACAGTGTGGAAACAGGCCTAACCAGTCCACAACGACCCTCAGAACATCCCACCCAGACCCATCCCCCAACAACCCTATAACCCACCTAAGCTACACATCCCTGAACACTACGGGCAATTTAGCATGGCCAATCCACCTAGCCTGCACATCTTTGGACTGTGGGAGGAAACCTGAGCACCCAGACGAAACCCACGCAGACACAGGGAGAATGTGCAAACTCCACACTGACAGTCGCCCGAGGATGGAATCGAACCCGGGTCCCTGACACTGTAAGGCAGTAATGCTAACCACTGAGACACCACGCAGCCCTAGCCCTTGGGGATGCAGTAGAAAATTAGAATTGGTATATAAATGAGGTGAGCTGGGCTATTAATGCAATGCAAATGAATGGAAATAGGTATTCATTACTCAATGACAAGATTCTAAGGTTGCCATTTCAGGCTTAAGGGGAAAATTGGAAAACATTGTCGAGATTCTGATGTTTTTTGTTACATCTGAGTTTTCCCAGATTTCTTGTGTTGCTTACAAGACACCAGGGAGAGGAAATTCCCACTCCATGTTTGAACTGTCTAACTAGGTTTCAGTCCTTGCCACAGTGTGGGAACAGTTCTTATCAAAGACCAAATGCCATTCTATATGATATAGGTAAACTTTTCCTGTTCATTTGGTTTGATCTGAATGCAGTCTTTTCAAGTGATTGAACATACCATGCTCCTGATATTTCTTCATCGTCCATCTCAGTCAGACTGCATCCCCTTTTCTATCCCTAGTTATGCAGTCATAGCTAGAGAATAATCTGCAATTGGCTCTTTACCCGTGACCTCCTCCTATTTCCTGTCTACATGCTGCCCCTTAGCAACATTATCAAAAATGCATCAATTTCCACATGCATGCTGATGACACCACAATCTACCTCGCCTTTACCTTTCTCTATACCTTCACCATCTATATATTTTCGTAGTGCCTGTTAGATATCTGATACGGGTATGAGCAGAATTTTCTTCCAATTAAAGGCCAGGAAAATGCAAACCATTGTCTTCAGTCCTCATCCATTCTCAACATCCAAACCACTAAATCCATCCCCCGCCCTGGTAACAGTCTGGAGACAGACCCGACTGTTCCCAACTTTGATTTCACAGTCCACCAAAAAATCGGCTTTCAAACATATGTCTGCACTGTTAATGATAACACCTGCTTCCATCTCTGTACCATCACCTCATTCTGTCCCTATCTCAACTCTCTGGTCAAAGTCCTCATGCACATTGATGTTATCTCTGAATTTGATTAATTCATTGCTCTCTTGGAAGACTTCTCACTTCCCAACCTCTGTAAAATCGATGTCATCCAAACCTCCATCTGTGTTAATTCACTCAAGCCCTGCTCATCTATCTCTTTCTGCTGACTCTATAACAACTCTACATTGCCATAGAGTCATACAGCACCGAAACAGACCCTTCGGCCCAACCGGTCCATGCCGAACATAATCCCAAACTAAACTAGTCCCATCTACCAGCTCCTGGCCCATATCCCTCCAAATATTTCCTATTCATGTACTCATTTAAGTATCTTTTAAACTTTGTCTATAATGGTGAATCAGAATGTCCATTTTAACTTTGTTTCTAGATCCTTCCAACCACATACCCTCCCCCTCACCCAGCCCTGAGATATCTTTCCAGCCTGGAGTAAATCACGTGATTTCCTGAGTCTGTATTTTCTCAAAGGGTTAATGGTGTGAGGAACAGGATGCTAAATTCTACGTGTAATTGCCAGAATCACAGCCCAGACCGTTTTAACTCCTTTCTCATCTTGTTTCTTTCAACAGAATAAGATTCTAGAAGACAATTTCCTATTGATAAATCTTCAAAGGGTATGTAAAATTCGAATTGTGACTTGCTTTTTGCAGAGTGACATAGAATAATACTGTGACCTCTAAATATGACCCAGAAAACAGCATAAATGTGGTTTATAAACCAAATCCCCCTAATTGGTTGCCTTTTATATTGACAAATTTCTTATTCAATTTTCAGCACCATTCAAATAAAATTGAATTCTTAATGAAATAAATGGGTTAAAGTACTTTATATTTTCCCATTTCTTCATTCCTCTGTGAAAAGAGATAACCCAGATCATAAAAGTCTGCTAAGATCCCATTAGGGCGAAACTTTCATCACCTTCCAAATCGACATTTCCATGCTTTCGAAGGAGATTTATTCTTCTTTTAAATTTCCTCCCAGAAGCAGGGTAGATAGCTGCATTCCATTTGCAACACAAGTTCATGTTTCAGCCTTTGGGTCTTTTTTTAGATTTGCAGTCACAAAGCTGCACTTCATGTTGCAATTTTTTTAGGTATGTAGAAGTGGCAAAGTAGAGAATCTCAGAATACATATGTTATAATTCACTTCTTCAAAGGCTGGCAGCAGAAAGTGTGATTGAATCACAAGTGACACATCTGTTGTGCAGAGCAGTGTTACTGTGCAATTGTAGGAAGTACTCTAATGGAAAATCAGTAAACTACAATCATCCTGAGGGGAGGTTGAGCTGTGTTTAACAGGCTAATCTGACTTTCCAGTCCTTACAAGCTATGCATGCTTGGATGAATCTTTTGTGTCATTTCAGATGAAATGACATGCCTGCATTAAACTGATTGACAATATGCAGACTGGTGTAAATGGTACCGTTTTGCTAGCTTTCAGACTAGGTCAATGACCTTTTTCCATGGTACATGGTTAAAGGAGTCGGATTTATTCAGTACAATGAGAGAAACATGAAGATAAATGCTTAAAATCCAGTGAGAGTAGATAAATCCATAAAAAAGTGCCAGTCGAATGTTGGTATTCTAAAAGTGGACAAGAATAAAGAAGTAATAATGAATTTATGCCAAACATTGGTTATCCCACAGTCAGTTTGTGGTTTTGGGTGTTCCACTATGGAAAGGATTTTAAAGGCATCATTCAGGTGATGTCAGAATTAGGAACTACGGCTATGAAGACAGTTATATTGAAATATTGAGACTCAATATTTGCACAATGAAGGCTAAAAGGAAATTTAATTGGTTTGTTTAATATATGAAGAGATTTGCTATAGTAAATAGGAAAATATTATTTCCACTGCTTCAAAAATCAATGACAAGGTGGAGGTGGGGTGATGGTTTGGCTCACCCATTTTATATTTTATTGGGGAATTGGTGCGGGAGGGATTATGTTACTTGGAAATGACACAAAGTTGGGTGGGAGGGTCAGGGAGGAGGAAGCAGAGATGCTTCAGTGTGATTTAGATAATTTGAGTGAGTGGGTCAATGCATTGCAAATGAGGTATAATGTAGACAAATGTGCGTTTATGCACCTTGATAGCAAGATGGCATTATTGTCTCAATGGCAACAGATTGGGAAAGGGCAAGTCACAACAAGACTGGGTGGTCTCGTACACTAGTCACTGAAAGTAAGCATGCAGGTGTTGCAAGCAATGAAGAAGGCAAATGGTATGGTGGCCTTCTGAGCATGAGAATTTGAGTCCAGAAGCAGAGATGTCTTGCTACAATTGTACAGGCCCCTGGTGTATTGCATGCAGTTTTGGTCTCCATATCTGAGGAAGGATGCTCTGTTTGTGAAGTGAGTGCACCTAAGTTTTACCAGACTGATTCATGGAATGATGAACCAATATTTGGCAGAACGGACATGTGAAGAGATACTGGATCAGTTAGGACGATATACACTACTCAAAATTCTATTGGGACTAGACTGATTAAACTCAGGAAGAATGTTCCTGTTGACCGAGGAGTCCAGAAACAGGCGTCCCATTTTATGAATATAGGGATAGGCAATTTAGGACTGAGATGAAGAGAAATTTCTTCACCCAGAGATTAGTAAGTCTGTGGAATTCTCTGCCACAGAAAGCAGTTGGGGCCAAAGTATTGAATGTTTTTGAGAAGGAGTTAGATATAGTCCTTAGGGCTATAGGGATCAAAGGGTACAAGAAGAAAGTTGGTACAAGGCACTGAGTTGGATGACCAGCTTTGATCATATTAAATGGCAGGCAGGCTCAAAAGGCTGAAAGGCCTACCCCTGCTCCTATTTTATATGTTTCTATGGTTAATCTGGAGTTAAGAGCTAATCTCAATAATTATGGCCTTTAAACATTTATCGATTTTTGTAAAAATGTATGCAGTTCACTAAATCCTTCAGGGAAGAAGTCTGTTATCCTTACCCGAACTGACCTGCATGTGATTCCATATCCAATGAATGGCAAGGCACTAGGAAGCCCAGAAGAATAAAGAGATCTTGCGGTGCTCATCCACAGAGCTCTGAAAATGACAGCATAAATTGAAAGAGTAGTTATGAAGATATACAGGATGCTTGCCTTTATCAGTTGAGGCATAGATTATAAGAGCAGGGAGGTTACGTTGGAGCAGTATAAAACTTTGGTTAGGTCACAGTTGGAGTACCATGTGCAGTTCTGGTCACCACACCACAAGAAAGATGTGATTGCACTGGAGAGGATGTAGAGACGTTCACCAGGATGTTGCCTGGGATTTCAGCATTTCAACTATGAAGGGAAGCTAGGTCAGCCTGAGTTGCTTTCTTTGGAGCAAAGAAGGCTGAGAGGGGACCTGACAGACGTGCATAACATTATAAGGTGCATGGACAGAAATAGTGTGGTTAGAAAGTAGCTGTTTCTCATTAGTTGAAGAAACAAGAACTAGGGACACATTATTAAAGTGAAAGACGGGAGGTTTTAGAGGGTATTTGAGGAAACAATTTTTCACCCTGAGGGTTGTGGGGGTCTGGGATACGCTGCCTGGAAGAGTAATTGAGGTGCGTAGCTTCGCAACCTTCAAAAGGTATTTGGATGAACACTCCATAAAAACCTCACTGCTACAAACCTGTTCTTTGGGGTTAAATATCCTCTGTCATAACATTCAAAGTTATAGGCTAAGTGTGGGAAAGTGGTGCTAGAGTATGTAGTAGTATATTTTTGGCAGCACAGAATTGATGGGCCAAAGAACTTCTTCTGTATTGTGTGATTCAATGATTCTATCCTATAATTCTGTTGTCCATTGACTCTGAACTGCTCTCTGAACTGCCCTAGCCAGCTGCTCACTTCAAGGGCAAATTAGGGATGGGCAACAAATTCTGACCCTGCCAGTGACACGCACATTCCAAGAAAGAATCACTTTTTTAAAAACGTATCACTCAGAGATCAAGGAGAAAATTGGGAGACAATGCTTTACGTGGAGTTTTGGAATATACAGATAGTTGTGCAAAGCAGGGAAAGATTAATTTGAAGGAGATAGCAAAGTAGAATTAATCTTTATTTGACAAAATGAAATTAAAGGCTTCCTTCTATTTTGCAAGCATCTTTGATTGTAACTTGGACAGATTGGATTATCTTGTACGTTATCCATATGTCATCAGTTCATTGCAACTACTAACTGTAAGAAATCTTTTAATATTTCAAGAACTGGAACAATTTCTCACAAAGTTTTCATGGTGAAATGAAGCATTTTTAGCATGCCTATTGTGAAAGAAATGTCCTTCTTTACTCTTCTGTAATGTAGCAGAAATGTGTCTCCTCTTAGCTCTGCGATAAACCCGTTATGGGAATTATTCTTTTAAGAATGGAGACTTGATGCAAATTTTGAATATAAAAATAAGATCTGATAGTTGAATGTAGGCAAGGCTTTGTTCTGCTTGTAATTTCAAATCAGGTAATAGTGAAAACTAAAGCAAATAGGCATTTACAATTTTATTTGTAGAGAGAAAAAAAATCAATGAATGAAGCAAATTAACAATAGAGGTGTTTGAACAATTTGAGAGGATTTTTTCACCCCAACGAACAGGTTTGTTGCAATAAGGTTTTTATGGAGGTGAATTTGGCCACAAAAAGTAATTTACTTACCAGAGTGTGTTGATCATTAGGATGGGCATTAGCTAATAAGATGTTGAAGGTGTGGACCAAACCACAGGAGGCAAGTGTGTCTGTAATTTACTCAAAGCTTTCCTGATCTGGTCGGATCTTTTAAACTCTTCCTGCACTTTATCCAAGAATGTGGACCATGTTTCTGCTGCTCATCTCCTCAGCCATTTGAACCGTGCCTTTTTCATGACAACTTCAGGTTTCCAATTCCCATTGATTGGAATTGCATATATTTCCTTACATACCCAGCTATGATTCCAGCGATGCATCATTAAATCTGAGATCCACAGTGGACATAAAATTTGCTTGGTCATAGTAGACAGAGGGCAGTTGTGGAAGGGTGTTTTTACTGACTGGAGGTCTGTGATCAGTGGTATTCCATAAGGATCAGGTCTAGGATCTCTGTTGTTTGTAATATATTTAAAGGATTTGGATGAAAATGTAGGTAGTCCAGTTTTTGCAGATGACACAAAAATTGGTAGAGTTGTAGATAGTGAAGAAGGATATAGCAGGATATAGGAAAGTTGGGCAGAGAAATGGCAGATGGAGTTTAATTTGGATAAGTTTGAGATGATGCCCTTTGGGAGGTCAAATGCAAGAGGAAAGTATATAGTTATTGCCACGACCCTTAGGTGCATTAATTAACAGAGGGATCTTGGGATCCAAGTCTGTAGATCCCGGAAAGTGGCAATACAAGTAGATAAAGAATTGAAGAAGGTGGGTATGACATCGATCAAGGCATTGAGTATAAAAGTTGGCAAGTCATGTTGCAGCTATTTAAGGCTTTAGTTAGGCCACATTTGGAGTATTATGTGCTGTTCTGATCTCCACACTGTAGGAAGGATGTGGAGGCCTTAGAAAGGGTGCAAAAGGTGTTTACCAGGATGTTGCCTGGATTAGAATGTATTAGGGATAAGGAGAGGTTGAAAAAATTTGGATTGTTTTCACCGGAGGTTTGGAGGCTAAGGGGCAACCTGATTGTAATATATAAAATTATGAGAGGCATGGATAGGGTGGATAGTCGGAGTCTTTTTCCCTGGGTGGAAATGTCAAATACTTGGGTGCATAGGATTAAGGTGAGAGGGGGAAAGTTTAAAGGAGATATAGGAAATTTTTTTTTTTACACAGAGGATGGTGGGTGACTGGAACACAGTACTTGAGGAGGTGGTAGGAGCAGATACAATAGCAAGGTTAAAGAGGAATTTAGACAGACACATGAACAGGCAGGGATACAGACCATGTGCGGCAGATGGGATTATCTTAGAATAACAGTATGGTCGGCACAGACAAGGTGGACTAACGGACCTGTTCATGTACTGTACTGTTCTATGTTTTAGGTTCTATTTGGTCAATATGTATAGTGCTAAGTACATAGCAATTCCTCCAAATTCCATTTCTGCATTAGCCATTTAAATAGTGAGCTTCCAATAATACCCTGCAGGATTGTATGTGTCTGATACAGAACTTAGAGTTGCAAAACTTGTGAGAAGTATTTAATAACTCAATCAAGTCAAAATCAGAGAATCTGATCCATTAATTCCCTCCCTCAGCTCCTTCCCTCTGACTTTTCATCAATGTTGTGCCTTTAACCAATTTCAAAAAGAGCATAGACAATTTCTGATTGTGTTTCAGGGTTTTAATTGTCATAAATTGTGCACAGACCTAACAAGAAAGAGAATTGGATCGCTACATGATATCAACCAGTGATGTTCTTCTGCCTGACATAGCACTAGCTGATGTGACTGCATGATGATTTATTAACTAAAACATGTATTGCTTCCATTTTATGAGAGAGTTACTGGGCAAGAGGCCCTTGGGGTGATAACAGTCCCAGTTCACAGAGATTGGAATTGCTGCCCATCAGATCCTGCCTGTACACCGGATGAACTGATCTCACACTATGTAAATAATTTTTGGGCGCTCTCAACACACAGGATTTGGTACGCTAGGTATGCCTCAAGGATCACGAGGTGGAATGTTAGGCATGTAGAAGCAATGGTTGCCTGATGTTTCCACCATTTGGTTTCCTGCCTGCCTCCAATGTGCAATTAAATCCCTTTGCAGGATTTTTTTTCCAATGAATAGCTTAAAAAACAAACATGTGGTAGTAAACAAAGTTCGCCTTGTATCTCCAAATAGTTCATCCTGAATCAAATCTTTTCATCTGATCCATGTATTAGCACCCTTCTGCAATTAGCTACCTGAGTTATTTTTTCTTTCTGTAGACTATCGACTATATATTTGAATTCTTGTGGTATAGTTCTGATTGAATATCTATCAATCCTTCTTTGGAACCAAGGAGAATTCCAAAATCTACAACTCTCTCTTGTTCAACAGTTCATCATTTTAATATTTTTTTTCAGTCGTCTATTTTGCATCAGGCTGGTGTCATTATTAAAATTACAAGTGTGTACAATGCAATATTAATTTTAAAAAGCTCTATTTGAATTATAAATGCGCATTGAATAATATCAAATTTTGAAGCTCAATGCAGTGTCAGCCAGGGATTGATTACAATATGCAGTGGCTTTTAAATATTACACCCAGCCTGTTACAAAAATATTTTTGATAGCTATATCTTTTAGCAACAGGTTTCAAAAAAGTGTTTTAAAAACCTTATCATTACCTATTAAATTTACGAAAACAACCTTGTTTTAAGAGCTTCTGATTCTACTCTGGTAGACAAGATACACTTAAATATTGGTGAACTTCCTAATTTGGCCACACATCGGCGCTAGAGATTCATTTTAGGAAAGGTTCCTTTCCTGCACACTTTCCTTAGAATATGGTAGTAAAGTGGCTGAAAGGTGTAGTGCAAAAAGCCAGCCGTTAATAGCTCCACATTCGGTGCATTAGGCTACATTCATCCCCAGCACAAGACCCCACCTCCATCCCCAGCCAGAATGTTAATGGTCTTTCCAAGAATTACAGATTATTCTGCTGGACAGTATTACAAGGAGAAATCACAGGGGCATTACAAAACAATTATTTTATTTTCTTTGAGCACTTTCATTTATTAATTATGAAAACATTGCTGATGGCAGAAGAACTATTTTGACTGATAGTCAAGAATCATGCATTCTGGGAAGGAGTCTTTCCAACAGGCAACCAGATGAATGACACCCCAGAGTTCTAAAGGAGATAGCTGAAGAGATAGTGGAAAAGCGTTAGTGGTGATCTTTCAGGAAACCCCAGAGTCAGGGAGGGTCCCAGAGGACTGGAAAATCGCTAACATGACACCCCTGTTTAAAAAGGGACTAAGGCAAAAGACTGAAAATTACAGGCCGATTAGCCTAACCTCAGACGCAGGTAAGATTTTGGAATCCATTGTGAAGGATGAGATTCCTGAATATTTGGAAGTGTAAGGCAAAATAGGGCAAAGTCAGCATGGTTTCATCAAGGGGAGGTCATACCTGACAAATCTGGTAGAATTCTTAGAGGAAGTAACGAGCAGGGTAGGTCAAGGAAAGCCAATGCATGTTATCTACTTGGACTTCAAGAAGGCCTTTGACAAGGTGGCGCACAGGAGGCTGCTGAGTAAGATAAGGGCCCATGGTGTTAGAGGCAAAGTATTAGCATGGATAGAAGATTGGCTGTCCGACAGAAAGCAGAGAATGGGGATAAAGGGGTCTTTCTCAGGATGGCAGCTGGTGACAAGTGGAGTTCCGCAAGGGTCAGTTTTGGGACCACAACTTTTCACTTTGTACATTAATGATCTAGACGAAGGAACTGTGGGCATTTTGGCTAAGTTTGCAGACGATACAAAGATAGGTAGAGGGACAGGTAGTATTGAGGAGGTGGGGAGGCTGCAGAAGGATTTGGACAGGTTAGGAGAGTGGGCAAAGAAGTGGCAGATGGAGTAAATGTGGGAAAGTGTGAGGCCATGCACTTTGGTAAGAAGAATAAAAGCATGAACTATTTTCTAAATGGGGAGAAAATTCAGAAGTCTGAAGTGCAAAGGGACTTGGGAGTTCTAGTCCAGGATTCTCTCAAGGTAAACTTGCAGGTTGAGCCAGTAGTCAGGAAGGCAAATGCAATGTTGGCATTTATTTTGAATATAAAAGCAGGGCTGTACTACTGAGGCTTTATAAGGCTCTGGTCAGGCCACATTTGGAATATTGCGTGCAGTTTTGGGCCCCATATCTCAGGAAGGATGTACTGGCCCTGGAGCGGGTTCAGAGGAGGTTCACGAGAATGTTCCCAGAAATGAAAAGTTTGAGGACTCTGGGACTATACTCATTGGAGTTTAGAAGGATGAAGTGGGATCTAATTGAAACTTAGAACACGAATTGGCCTGGACAGAGAGGATATTGGGAAGGTGCTTCCATTGGTAGGAGAGTCTAGGACCTGAGGGCACAGCCTTAGAGTAAAGGAAAGACCTTTTAGAATGGAGATAAGGAGAAACTTCTTCAGCCAGAGAGTGGTGAATCTATGGAATTCACACAGAAGGCTGTGGAGGCCAGGTCATTGAGTACATTTAAGACTGAGATAGATAGGTTCTTGATTTTCAAGGGGATCAAGGGTTACAGGGAGAAAGAGGGAGAATGGGGTTGAGGAACTTATCAGCCATGATTGAATGGCAAAGCAGACTCGATGGGCGAAATGGCCTAATTTCTGCTCCTATGTTTTATGGTCTTATGGTCTTCTAGTGGTGATGAATCCTCTATCAATATGGCCAACCAGAGTTGCCAATCCAGTTTTTGCCCACAACCCATTAAGTAATCAAACATCTGAGCATCCAAAACCATAACTGGAGATCATTTCTATTGCTTACTTCCACACTTCTTGGGCTTTACACTTAATGTAGTATCATTCCAAGAGTTCTGAAATAGTCATATTGAACTCGAAACATTAACTCTGTTTTTCTCTCCAGACCTGCTGAGTTTCTACAGCACTTCCTGTTTTTATATTTTTCCAGCCCTATTAATAAATTCTTAATGGTCTGCTGAACCTCCTGGGAATTTTCCAAATATGACTTTTTATATTTTTAATGTTCTGAGCAAGGCAATGCTCCCACCCACACATTGTTTAACCATTAAAAATGACCTACCCAGGGAACAGAACTCTGCATATGTTTATGCATGTGTCCACAGGGCTCCTTTTGTTCTTCTCTGTAATCCTCTGACTGGTCATTGTCATACATAGAAATACTAGCGGAGAGCAGGATTACACAAAACTACATACAATTACAAAGAATTTTAGCACAGAACAAGTCCTTTGAACCAACAGGCCTATGTTTGTGATCAACAGAGGCATCCTCCCATTTTACTTTATTGAAGCCTGTCGTTATTTCCTTCTATTCCTTTCTCTTCCATATGTTTATCCAGTTTCCTCTGAATTGCACCAATGGTATTTCATCTGAATCATTCCATGTGGTGACAAGTTCTACATACTCACCACTCTCTCAGTAAAGATTTGTCATACAGTAGTGGTTCTCGCCTGAATGCAACAACTATCTAATGCGTGAGTTCAGTTAGCTGCAAATTTTTGGGTACTTCAATTTTATGGAAGTTACCTTTGTGCTGCTGCTTTTTAATCTGCCAGGTGTATTCTTCTTCTGGTCTTTAAATTTGCTGGAAGATGGGATCATTCAAATAAGTACAATTATTCTTTGCTTTACTGCCAGGGTTGAAGTGTTGTCTTTAAAGGCAAAGGTTGAGCAGGTTGTGCATTCACTCATTGGCATTGAGGAGAATGAGAGGCAACTGTATTGATGTAATTTATTCTGAGGTGGGGAGGCGGGGGAGGTGCTTGACAGGGTGGATGCCTTTGGATGTTTCTGATCATGGATTATTCAAATATAATAATATGTCAATCTAGTGCACTTGAAATGGCAAACAAATATGATATAGAGTACATAACTGAAGCATATCTAGAACTAGGAGGCACAGTTTCAAAATAAGATGTATCCTATTTAAATGGAGACAAGGAAGGACATCTTCTCTCTGAGTTCTTAAACTTTGGAATTTTCTACCTTGGGCAATAGTTGAGGTTGGGCCATTAAATAATTTCGCAGCCTGGTTAGTCAGACTTTTAATTTACATGTGAGTTGTGAGTTATGAGGGATAGGCAGAAAAGTGGAGTTAAGCTCAGAATCAGGTCAGCTACAATCTTACTTGCTAACTGATTGTAAGATTGTTCTGAGGAAAACAAACCCAGCTTCCCAAATGTATCCATGTAACTATAATCCCTCATACCTGGAATCATTACAGTAAGTCTCTCCAGTACCCACTCTGAAGCATTTACTTTCCTAAAATGGGATACCCCAATTGGAGAAGCCATGAAATGGCCTGGCACTGCTCCTATTTCTTATGTTCTCATACCTCTCTCACTAACACCTGAAGAAGGAGTAAGGCTCCGAAAGCTTACGTTTTCATATAAACCTGTTGGACTATAGCCTGGTGACATATGATTTCTGATCTTTTCCCACCTATTAGTTTATATTAAAGGGTTAATACTTGAATGTGTAAATAAGCTAAGTTAGGACGGATGTAAGAAATTTTATAATGGAGAGACTCAAAAGGAAAAATGCTCTTGAGAAGACATCATGCTAAATCTAAGAATGAAAATAATTCATATAATGTTGAATAAACAGCAATATTAAAAAGATGCTAAGACTTCAGAAACCCTTTCTAAGGAAGGCAGAGCAGCCATCTCTTCCAGAACTACCAGTACAAGAACAAAACTAAGTTTCTTAGAAATTGTTGTAACAGCTGAACATCAGAAATCTGAATATCATCTCCCCTGGTGGTGCAGCACATCTGTCAATCTGCTCTGAGCCAGATATTAAGCAGCACCTGATATGTAAACTGCACTTGGATTCAACTCCCTTTTAATGCTACTTTTCCCCATTTCCACTCTCAATACTAGACAAAGGCCCATTGCTGATGGCTAGCAAAAAACAACTGACTACTGACAGTGACAACTAGTTGGCAGAGGGAACTGAACCAACCTTTTCCAGTGTTGTATTGAAGTGTTTTATGCCTCATTTATGTACTGTATATAATTTTTGTTTGCCTTTTTAACCACAAGTGTGGCTATTAGATTGATGTGTTTTGTGATTCTTTGTAACTTATTTTAATAATTCAGTTAGAGACTTTCAGAATAGGATAGCCAGCTGAACAAATGCATTGGTCTATCAATGATTTACCTTAATCACACATCCTAAGGACTGGCTATGTTGCGTTTAGGTAAAAATGATCTTGCAATAAATTTGATATATGTCTGTGCTTAGACGATATCAACTACACCTAGACCCTTGTTTGCCATCTAACCATTAGTGCAAAGTGAAAGAGGTAAAATGTTGTTGTCATTCAGGGAAACCATTTTAAGCAACCATTCAAATCTGGGTAGCCAAGTTTGTAAGATTGTAACTTTCAAGTTGATTTCCCTGTTATGACTTGGTCTCCCTTTCAGTAGTTACCTCCTATTCATAATGCAGAGCAAGTCTTCAGTAACACATTGGCCTAGAAACAATGTGAGCCGTGCAGCTATCCCTGCACAGAATGGATCTGCCCATGGTTGGCATTGGTCCTCATTGATAGTAAGACTACCAGGGCTGCAGGCACCTGATAGACATTCCCAGGCAGCAACTCTCGCCAACTTCTATAGCTGCACCATAGAACGCATTCTCTCTGGATGCATCACGGCTTGGTACGGCAACTGCTCTGCCCAGGACCATAAGAAACCACATAGAGTTGTGACCACAGCGCAGTCCATCATGCAATCCAACCCTCCATCTATTGACTTCATCTACACTTCAGAAAGACAGCCAACATCATCAAAAACCCCTCCCACTCTGGTTGTAATCTTTTCCAACCTCTTCCATCAAGCAGAAGATACAAAAGCTGAAACATATACCAACAGATTCAAGAAGAGCTTCTTCCCTGCTGCTAATAGACATCTGAATGTACCTCTCAATTATCAAATCTAATACTGATCTTGCTTTTTGTGCACCTTCTTTGCAGCAGTAACTTTGTATTCCTCGCTCTGTTCGATCGCCCTATGATCTTTGTATGACATGATCTGGCTGTGCTGCACGCTAAACAAAACCTTTTACTGTACATGGATACATGTAACAATAACAAATCAAATCAAATCAAATGAACTAGAATGGTGCCAGCACATCCTTGGAGAAAGGATGTGGATTGATCAGGAGGAAAGGAAACAGCCTGAGAGGGATAGAGGAGGCTGGAATTTGGCAGTGGGGGACAAAGCCGAGCATGTAATGGTCTTCTGTGCTGTTGCAGAGCAAGGAAGGAGGACTCCTGCAGGTACCAGCTCCATATTCACGTCGGTATTTTTTTTAAGAACCGATGGTCAGGCAGCTTCTGGAGCTGAAATTTTGAACAATTTGTTTTGTCTATCTGAGACTACTCGACCAAGCTGCTGAGCTTGCATTGACTTGTGGTTATGCATGGAAATATGGTAAGTATTTGACGACTCAAACGGGTACATCACAGCTTGCACTTCAGACTTGTGAATTAAGATGTGTATCAAGTCAACACTAACCGGATACAGTTTTAATGTATCGAATATAATCTTCTCCCAATGTCTGTCCTGTTTAATGTGTATCATTAAATAACATCTATTTTGGGGAGTTTAAATTCATTTTTATCACTTTGCTGATGTCTTTATGTTATATCATTTGGGAACCATGCACTAGATCTGCATCAGCATATGCAAAATAACATTAAAAGTTGATTTTAAACTCTGTTAGAAAAAAAATTGCAGTGCATGCATGATGATGCAGAGAAAGTAGAGTTTAGAGCGAACAAGCTGGCATTACATGAAGCACAATCAATGTTTCTCAGCCAGACTCTAATGCACATTTCTATTTATTATCTCCTCTCAACTGCTATACACGGAAAGTAAATAATTTGTGCAAACAGTTTGACAGTGCCGGACAGTCTTCCTTGCACAGTGTCTGTGAGCATCAATTGCTATTGCCACTGCACATTGTTTTCAGAGGATGTTTGCTCATCTCTTTCATGGAAGCCAGCAGCATTGTTAATGAAAATGGAAATGTCATCCTAGTACTCCAGCAGGTGTTATACTGAAGTAGTAAAGAAGGCATGTCGTAAAGGCAGCTTTGAGAGTTGGTTAGAGAGATAGGTAGATGAAGGCTGTTGTGCCACACTGTGATTGACGCTGACCCTCTTTTTAAAAGCGTCAAGTGGAAGGATTTTATGAATGATGATCCAGCAAAAGAGTTTAAGAAAGAAAATCCTGTACTTATATAACACCTTTATTTGAGGTCAGAACTTCCTAAACTACTTTACAGGCTGTACAACAGTACCGTAAGAACCCAACAGCATGCAATAGAGGTTTCACAAAGAACAACAGTGACCAAAAAAATCTGTTTTTTATTTTGAGAGCTTTAAAAATGGAATATGCGCCATCGAAAAGATTCCATTCAAGTCATACTCAGTTTTGGAAAGCATAAATGTTCATCTTTCTTCTGTAGATAATTTTTCCTTTCATGATACATGGTTGGATTGTCAGAGGAGTTAAAAAGGTAATTTCACTGAGATGCGATCGCTAATAAACAAACTCAGATATTTTAGTTAAGGCATAATAGACTTTATCAGAATCCATGACTGCTATAATCAATCTGGATGCACTTGATACCTAATGTCTATTTATAGCATTAATTCCAAAAAGAAAATTTAACTAAGTATTTCATTCCTCTAATAACATCCCTCAACCTATTTCCACTTGAATAAAATAACATCGCAGGTGCAAAAATTTAGCCCAATATAGAGCTGAGTATGTGGGCAGGCGAACACAAACAAAATGGACAAAATGGCCCTCCAGCTTTGATAACACAGTGTGGAGCTGGAGGAGCACAGCAGGCCAGGCAGCATCAGAGGAGCAGGAAAGCTGATGTTTCGGGTCGGGACCCTTCTTCAGA